>VWZS01004325.1:571286-589924 GCA_013397075.1 Rhabdornis inornatus | reverse complement strand
TTCTATCCATCGTGGAAGTTGGTGCAACCAATCTCTCTAATAAATTATTCCTTTAAAAAAAAAACAAAACAAAAAATACCACAACAAAACAAAACAAAACAACCAAACCAAACCAAACCAAACCAAACCAAGCCAAGCCAAACCAAACCAAACCAAACCAAACCAAACCAAACAAAACCAAACCAAAACAAAACAAACAACCCCCATCAAAAAACAGAGAAAAAATAAATCTCTCTTCTCAAGTTAGAGTGAATTATTATTAACAAATGAGAATGCAAATTCCTTTAAACTAGTAGAGTTGCCTTTATTTCCAAGCAATAAAACAAGCACATTTTCTAATTGGAACTATCTAGTATAGAAGTTCATTGAGTTTATCTAGACACAACACAAATTCTTAGCAGTTGTTTTAAAGAAAATCTTTCCTATTTACCAGTACCAAAGTTATACTGTCAGCTTCTCACCTTCTGCCCACACAGAAAAATCTGTGTACCTGAAAAAGATGTGAGAAATAGATCCTGAAAATACCAAAACCTGACAAAAAAAAACACAGAAAAAAATTATCCTGAAATGCAATGATTAAACCTTGCTTTGATCCTCCTTCATGCCTTGTACTGCTCTTGTTCAAATCAGATGACATTTTCTAAATGACTGAAGTCTAACCTCACCTTTTCCCCTCAGCACTGTTTCTCTTTGGTTTTTTGCATTTTTTCCCTTTTTTTTCACTTTTCCCTTTTCCTTTTCCATTCCCTCCTCTTCATATCTCAGCCTGAAGCAAGGTCACAAAGAAAAGAGAAATTGTTTAGGAGCCAAATACCTGCCACCAGGTAAAAAGAACTGTTTGTCTTTGGAGGTAACAGATTGATGGAGTATAAGAAGGGTGCATAAGTCATGATTGTGATGAAAATAAACATGATAGAAATTAGAGAAGGAAAAAGACATTGTGAGTGCTGAAAGACAAAACAAATGTCCAACTCATTATTCCAGGCTTTTGTAATGCACTTATACATTCCTTCCTCTACGGCTGATAATTAAGTATCAAGTGACCACACATTGGAACAGAGAGGCTCTGGAGTCTCCCTCCCTAGAGATATTCCAGAACCATCTGGATACAATCCTCTGCAATATGCTCTGGGATGACCCTGCTTGAGCAGGGATGTTGGACTAGATCACTCCAAAGCCTGTGGTCTCTTCCAACCTGACCCATTCTGGGATTCTTTGTAACGTAAACAAAAATTGTGCTAATCTCCTTCTGTATTCATAGTAAAGATGCAACTCAAGGCAACAAATTGCAGCTTTTATGGAAGAAATACCTAGGAAATTAACCAGGTCTCCACTGCCAAAAATTGTCCATAACTTTTCTTTTTATGCGTAAAAAACCAAAACAAAACACAGAAAACCCAAATAAAATTAAAATTCCCTATGATTTTATTATTTTTAAATGTACACTTCAATTTATCTGCTTGATTTCAGTGTTACAGCTCAGGCTCAGGAAACTGGCTTTAAGTGGGTTTTATGATATTTCAAGAGTAGCCAGAAGTTTAGAAAACTTGACAAGTATGGAAATATATAGACATTTTTAGTCAAAGAAGGAGAAGGATGAATGAAAGATCAGGACTTTTTCTGAAGGCAGTGCCACAGAGGAAGAAAAGTCTGTATTATGGATCGAAAAGGGGCAATTCCATTTGGCAACTGAAAGAAGATGGAGCAAAAGTAACAGAAATGAGTTTCTAACAGTGAAGATATGGAAACTTAGGCAGAGGCTGCCTGGAAATTCTTATAAAGAGTGTGGACAGTGTGTCGTAGACAAAAGAAAATAAATTTCTCCCATGTCAAGGTGATTAAGTAGACTCTTTGTGTCACTTTTACCCTGAATTTTAGGGGTTTACTATTATGGTTATTATTTCTGTAGTTTCCATTGTTATAAGACTTGTACATTGAGCTGAACATATTTAAAGCTGCTGTATCATACCACAAGCAGTTCCATGCTAGGACTGTTAGAAAAATATATTAAATTTTAATTAAAGTATAGAAATCTCTTTTTCAAAAAAATTTGGACATTCCATTCCCAACATCTAATGAAAGTGCATATTGCAAGCATTGGCTTGAATATTTAAGTCTGAATTTATAGATGATTTGAAATATTCATCTTAGTACTGCATTAACCACAAAATTATTGAAGCAGTTCAAAGTAATGGGGAAGGAATATATATATTCACAGATATTACTTTTAATGATAAACACCTTGATAGACGTTGAATATGTATATTTTTGTAAGTGTCAAATCAAAAAGAATGGATGCGTTTCTTAATGGGTCCCAGAGAACTACTGTATAAAATTGGCAATGGATTTGAGACCAGGATTCTGAATCTGAAAGACTGAGAATTTGAAATCCTGATCAATGTCCAAATTCTGTTGCGTCCTCTCTAGTTAAAACCTTCAGAAACATTTATTGTTTGATTTATTGTGTGGCAGAAGCCATTTCCTTGAGAGAGAGATAATTACGTTGCCTTACAAGGAAGTCCTTCCCTTCAACCAAACCCAGCTTCAGAGGGGACTCTTTCATATCCCCCCTCAGATGAAGAGTTAGCCACGTCCCTTACTGTGGTTTAAAAATCTTAAAAGAAATTGTGTAAACATTTTCCAGCCCCATGCAGCTGGAGCCCTGAAGCACTGAGCTACAAGCAGTGGTGGAGTGCTGTGCTGTGTTTTTGCAAGTACAAGACAGAAAATCTATGTAATTACCTCTGAAGCAGAAGAAGCTGTGCAGCCTGACAGAACAGCATGTGTAGGAAGCACTTTGTCAGGTCTCTGCTGACTAATTTCCCACTCTACACAGGGTTTTTTTCCCCTTGTAGTCTTTCTGGATTAACCCTCTCTATGCCCATATTTTCTCTGTCTACCCTGGTGTGAAAGTACAGAGATGGATGCAGAGCAGAAATTGAGGCTGCTGGACCTGGTCCAGTGAGTGACTGCCATTTAAATAAGGGACCATGAAGACAGCTGACTGAAAAGAGAGGGAAGAAAGAGTACACAATATCTGAAAGTGGCATTTGCTGTTTCAAACAACCCATGCAGCTTTGTCTCTTCCACTGTGAGTTTTAAAATGAATGTGTTAAGGCAGTGCTTGCTCATGCAGAATCCAGCTCACCTTGAAAACAAAAAAGTTTTCTGTGTCTCAGTCATTACTTGACACCAGAAAATCTATACTGTCATTTTCAAAGATTTAGGAACATAAGCAACAAAACTTGAACAAATCTTCTCAACTGCTTAGTTTAGTTCCTCACTATTACAGATCATACTTGTGCATTCCTCTGCCTTTTATTTTATTTTTTTTTTTTTAATACCCCAGAAACTGTACCTCCCAGTAGTTTTAAAACCTTTTCTTATTTCCTACCTGGAGATACTTGCAGTTATGTACACCCATTGTTCCTTTTTCTGTAAAAGTTTTGAATGTCACAAGTGAGAAAGTTGTTTTGTGTGAGTAATATGGTGGGGGACTCTATGGAAATAAAGAAGTAAAACAATCCATCAACCATAGGTTAGCTTACTCCAAAGACTCTATATCGTCACTTAGTTTCCATTGGGACCCTGGGTTCAGAACTGGATTCATGGAATTTGAGGCTAGAAAAGGTCACTTTAATCTCAATTCTGACCTCCTGCAGAACACAGGCTGTAGATCACTCGCTAGGTCCTGAATGAACCCTGTAATCACTTACTGAATTCAGTGACACTAACCACAGCCTTTTTCTTCTTTTATTCAGTTCAGCCTTTTCTCTTTCTGGGTTGTTTGTATTTTTTTCCCTTCTAGCATTTGTCTAAAGATATTTTTCTATGTAATATGATTCTTAAGATGTAGCCCTCCTTTTCCATTCTTACTGAATATCTGAGCCAGATCACACTCAAAACAATTTGTTTTTCCTGTGCAAAAATGTGCTGTGTATCTTTTTCTCATACATTTATTTTTTTCTAAGGTCTGAGAAAAAGAATAACTTAAAAGCCTGACTCAACTGGAGAAAGGATTGCATTATGTTAATTCTTCTATGATTCATAGACACCTTTATTCAATAGCATGACCCTGTCTGCACTGACTCAATAGCCTGACTTGTGTCTAATAAAACATTTCCTTCCTTCCTTCCTTCCTTCCTTCCTNTCCCTCCCTCCCTCCCTTCTCTTCCCTCTCCCTATCCCTCCCTTTCTTTTTTCCCTTTCCACCTGAACTGCAACAGATACTTGAAACTCAAGAACAAAAATGCAATTTCCCCAACACTAAGCAAAACAAGACGTCCAATTTCCTGACTTTCACAGAATTTTGGTGGGTCCTGGAGGGAATACCAACTTGGTAACAATACATCTGATAGAAAGAAACAAAGTTGGCCTCTTCTGAAGAAACAGATTTTGTTATGCTACCTGTAATCATATTTAACCCTCTCCTTGTAGTGCTACTGGCTATGCTGAAGTAATGAGATGTACTTGGCAGTTAGGTTATTTCAAACCTTAATTGTTGTGTGCTATTTTGAAATACCCTAGGTAACAATTATATTCTGATTTTCTCAACAAAAGCTGGTGTTTCTTATTAGCAGTAGGGTATCTGTAAATTTTATTCTTGCTAAATGAACACTTTGCAGCAAGGAATTTAACAAAGCATAATTGAAAATTAAATTTCTAAATTTTAGAGTGTTTAAGTTTGTGGTGAGAGAAATGGGATGGTTCTAGGCAGTCCAGGCACACATACGACATTGGATTCATCATACAAACTAATTTCAAGAAAGGACCACCAGCAATATTAGATAACTTTATTTAAATTTCACACTAGCTTTTGCCTCTCAATTCAGCTAAAGCTAGTGTTTTGTTTCTGGGGACAGCAATAACAGACAAATTGAAAAGATGTGAGCAAATCTGATCAGAGGGAGAGAAAAGATCTCTGACTCATATCTGCAATGTGGACCTAATTCCCAAAGGAAATAAAGCATTGACAATCATGTATCTATGTTGGTGTATCTGCATCTGTATGTCTTTCTTTCTGCTGCTTTATGGTAGCACTGGAAATACTTGATATTGAATATACTGAAGCAATATTTGAATTTTGGTTATATTTAACAAAAGAGCAGTGCTCTTGTATATTTTATATACATGATTTTTATTAGACCTCAAAAAATATCAATTTCAGGAAAGTTTAGAAGTAAACATGAAATGACAAAAATTATCAGTCGTAATTTGCAAAAGGTTAGATATTAGAGAACTTAATTTCAAACAGAACAAACATAAGAAACGAGGTTTCATTTATTCTGCTATTCAAGGGACAGCCTGCTTTTCCCAAAGCGCAAAAAGACATAGAATATTATGATCTTAATGTGCTCTGTGCAGTTAGAGAGCAAGGTACAATATCTTTATAGAGTTTGCCCTCTCAAGCTACATTATTACTTTGCTTTAATATACCATTTTTCCTTTTAAAGTGGCTCCATAATTTTTGTTTTATTTTCTTAGCAGCTAATCTAAAGCTAATCTGTGCCACCTCGTCCCCAGAGGGAGAGGATAAGAAATCTGGAGTCTGTAGTATTTGAAATCCATGGGACAGTTCAGCTGAAAACATTTTTTAACATCTGTGTAATAACCATTGATGACAAATACTCATATTACTCAGGAATAAAACCTCTTCAGTCTGGTGTCTCAAATAATTTACTTTTTTCACTTCTTGGAGAAAAATAAAATAGAATCATTGAATGATTTGGCTTGGAAGGGGACCTTGAAGATCCTAGTTCCAACACCACTGCTGCGGAGAGGGACACCTTCCACTGGACCGGGTTGGCCAAAACCCCATCCAGCCTGGACTTGGATTTCCAGGGATGGAGCAGACACAGCTTTTCTGGGCAATCTGTGCCAGGGCCTCACTATCATCACAGTAAAGATTTTTTTTTTTCCAAAATTTTAATATAAATACACTCCATTTCAATGTAAACCCACTCCCTCTCATCCTCTCACTACTTGTCCTTGTGCATAATCTTGCTTCATCGTGCCTATAAGTTCCCTTCAGGGACTGGAAGGCCACAATCAGGCCATCCCAAAACCTTCTCTTTTCCAGGAAGATCAATCCCAGTCCTCTCAGCCTTTCCTCATGGCAGAGGTGGTCTGTTGTCCTGGAGTTTTTAGCCTTCTGATGT
Organism: Rhabdornis inornatus; assembly: GCA_013397075.1. Lineage (NCBI taxonomy): Eukaryota > Metazoa > Chordata > Aves > Passeriformes > Rhabdornithidae > Rhabdornis > Rhabdornis inornatus. The sequence goes on along the minus strand of VWZS01004325.1, from coordinate 583,766 downwards.
TGAGACATTCTTTTATACTTTCTCACACTCTCTTTCTGATAAACAGTGGATTGTTTGCATTCCTCTCTGGAAGAAGAGAGGATGGACGGACATTGTGGTGAGCCAATGGAGTCAGAGGGGTTCTTGCATCACTGTCCAATCCACGGTCATTGCTAGATGTCTTTAAATAGACATGTCATGTAAATAAAACTCTCTTTTCCTGATCATCTAACTTAAAGTCAGGTGCATGTTTACTCTGTGTGTGTGTGTGTGCGTCACAGCGCCACAGTGGTCCATCCCTCTGATCATCTTGGTAGCCTTCCCTCTGGGCTTGCTCCATCAGGTCCACATCCCTTCCACATCCCTCCTGTGCTGGGACCCCAGAGCTGGATGCAGCACTGCAGATGGGGTCTCACCCAAGGGAAGCAGGGGACAGAATCACCTCCTTCATCCTGCTGGCCACATTTTGATGGAGCTACATTAACTGGTCTATTACCATGATTGGGGGAGTTATAGGGTTAGCTAAAATCTTTACATAAACTGTCAGTGCCAGCACATCTCAGCAAGCATTTGTCTTCACAGAACACTGCATGCCAATCACCAAAATCCACTGAATGTGTAGCCATATATGAATCTGATGGCCAGGTTGAAGAGGGCAAAAATGTACGATAGCTAACCTGAATATCACCCTACATTAGCAGTGGGATTCATAGACATCTCCATCACAGAGATTTAAGAATGGGTGATGATTCCCGCTGTGGATGTCCTGACCATGAATTAATTTCATGCATCTTCTTGACAGAGTCATAGGAGGTCAGTAGGCAAAGCCAAGAGCATCTCAGTGTGTGCTAGTCCGGTATGTGAACAAAAAAATTGGAAGATCAGTGGAGATCATGGAGGTTGGCAAACTTTCCTTGCTCTGCAACTTCACAGGCCACTCATGGAGGTTTCTGTATCTGGAGCTGAATCCCATCAAAGATTCCATATAGGAAACTACTTTCAGAGCTATGGGTGTGCATGGTCTTGTTGAACACTGCTCATATAACCCAGCCACATGGAAGTTAACATTATAGTCAGCTCCCCTCTGGAGCTCTACAGCCAGGAATGGCTGGATTTTTGTGCAAGAACTAATGAACCCTCTTGAACATGGATGGAGGAACTCCTGTCTTCACTTAAGCATTTACTACATGCTAAATTTAATAGTGAAACAACACAGACCCCAAAATCTGCATCTTCTATGCTATTGCCTTGTACACTTTGACATAGTGATTTTCATCAGTTAATTTTCTCCCCAAAAAAACCCCTTTGGTTCTGTTAATTTAGCTGCAAACTACAAAGCTTCAACTTTGAATGTAGATTCTTTTTTTTTTTTAATTGAAACAGAGAGATTACTGAAAAAAAATTAAAATAAATAAAATCATAAGGACTGAGGTTTATTTGTTTCACATTTTTCTCAGAGCTTCGATTAAAATTTATAACCATGCTACCCTAAAGCCCTGGGTAAGATGGACATTTAGCTATAAACAGGTACCTCATACAACAGTGATGCAGTGACAGCAAAGAGACAGGAAATTGGGTGTGCTCAATTAATTTTTAAAGTATATAATTGGGACAAGGAAATTGTTAAATGCAGACACTGAAGAGTAAATCATACTTGGAAAACGGGTGTAGTCTTTATACTTCCCTCTATTATCAAGGAGAGTTGCTAATTTTACTGAGGGATTTTAATCAGTCTGCAGCTTTTTTCTTCAGCTGCCTGCACTTTATTTATATGCTCTTTTTTATCACTATATATTTTCCAGTATTTGTGGCCTTATTCTTTCCAGTAATGTCTGTTTGGGAAGTGAACCTCCCAAAACATGGTGCTTTACCCTTGTGGTATGGAATGAGCTTTCCCTTTCCTCTAAAAGGAGCAGCTTTTTTTTTTTTTTTTCAAAGCATACAGAATCCTGTGCTAGCATGCCTGGTTCTTCATATTTTCAGCAAGAAAAGAAGTCAAGCTGTTCCTAAAATCAGTTTTATTGTCTTTGCTCAGAGGGCCTCGATTTCTATCTTCTAAATCAAGGATCACTAATCATTTTTCCATAGCAGGGAATAAAATCCTGTTTATTGATAACAGATTAATGGGGTTCAAGGCAATCTTTGGAGTGTGATGTGCTTTCAGAGATATTGACAAGTATTTGAAGTTTGAAAGCCTCAAATTCATGATAACATTTAAATTTAAATAAGAGCAAAAGTAAAAGACAACTCATTCACCAGCCTTGGGGTTGAAGCTCCAGGTGATGTGAATCAGCATGTCGTTGCTTTTAAGGCAAGAATTTAGGGCTTGATCTATTTAATATAACTTGAAAGTTTCTATTCACACAGACACACTTCTGATGTTTGGTTCACTCTGATTTTGCCCAAGTAGGAAATATCATTTTGTGCTTTTGTTTTGTTTTCAACCAAAGCCGGAGAGTAGTGGGTTGACTGTGGCTGGATGTCAGGCACCCATCAAAGTTGGTCTCTCAATCCCCTTCACATCTGGACAGGGGAGGGAAAATATAGGAAAGTCTCATGAGTTAAGGACAGGGAGAAATTACTCATCAAAGACCAGCACAAGCAAAATGGACTTGACTCGGGTATATTAATTGAATTTATTACTAACAAATTAAGAGCAAATAATAAGAAATAAAATAAATCTTAAAAACATCTTCCTCCACCCATAGGCTCTTTTCCAGGCTCTACCTCCTCCCCACCCAGCACTGCAGGGAGATGAGAATGGGGGTCATGGTCAGTTCATCACAGCTGTTTCTGCTGCTGCTCAGGGAAAGGAATCCTTCCCCTGCTTCAACGAGGGATCCCTCCCACAGAAGACTACTGCATGAACTACTCTGATATGAGTCCATCCCATGGCTACAATTCTCCACAAACTCTTCTAGTGTGGCTCAGTCTTCCATGGCTGCAGTCCTTCAGGAGCAGGCTGCTCCAGTGGGGGTCCCCCACAAGGTCACAGGTTTTACCAAAAATCCTGCTCCATCCTGGGCTCCTGCAGGGCTGCAGGTGGATCTCTGCTCCCCCGTGCCCTCCCTGGGCTGCAGGGGCACAGCTGCCTCACCATGGGCTGCTCCAGGGGCTGCAGGGGAATCTGAGCTCCAGAGCCTGGAGCAGCTCCTGCCCCTCCTGCACTGCCCCAGCTGTCTGCAGGGCTGCTCCTCACACACGGTCTCACTCCTCTCTTTTCTAACCAGAAATATCTCTGCACAATATTTTTTTTCCCTTCTTAAATATCTTATCACAGAGGCATTGCTATCATTCTTGATTGGCTTGGTTTTGGCCAGGGTCCATCCTGGAGCTGCCTGGCACTGGCTCTGAAGGACATAGGGGAAGTTTCCAGCAGCTTCTCACAGAAACCACTCCTCAGCCACCCTGCTACTAAAACCTGGCCACGCAAACCCAATATACAGAGACAGAATTTAAAAACTAGAATGGAAGCTGAGGAGGATGAGGGGACCAAAAATTCTAAAAAAGCCTGACAGAAAAAAACTTTTAAAAAATACATCAAAGTGGACTAATGTTGGTAAAATCTTTTATCTTTGCTCACTCATAAATATGTAATTTTGATTCATGTGAGAAGAATATTTTTTCTGGTTATGTTTATTATTTACCTTCACAGGTATTGTTTTCATTGGATAAGACTCCTAAGCTCTTTCAGTTTGCAAAGCTTTTGTGTGACCTCTTGTTTTCACTTTTTCATTTTATTTTCCTTGCTGCTTTCATGTCTAGTTATTACAGATAAGTAAGCTGCTCTTGCTTCCAATGCTGTGCACGATGAAATTCTCTGTCTTCCCATTTCACCCACATATGTTTATCGCAGGTTCTGATATTTTGCACTCAGCTTTTGTGTTAATATTTTTATATAGCAATTTAATATTTTCATAATACAACCTCCCCAGTGCATAGAACACGATTTTCTTGTTCATGAAGAATTTAAGGTACCAGCTTAATCTTACACAAATGGTTTCCTCAGAGTTAGAAATTTAAGTTGTGGCTGGTGTAGTGACTATCTCTAACTTCAAGAATAAAAGATACTCGCTTCCAAGGGCTGCTCACTGCATCCTGTAAGCTGTTCTGAAGGTGTGCAGGATGATGACCTCCTAGAGTGATTTCTCTCACCTTACTGGGTGAAGACAATTACACTTCTAGCATGGGTAGGTCAGTTAGATGTGGCATCAGATCATTTACAATGAAGTTAAGCATCTAAACTTTGATACCTGCTTTCACATGCCAACTTACTCAGCAGTGTTCGGAAGGAATTTGCTCCTGTTTGCAGGCTGGTCGTATAGGGAAGAATTTCAGACCGATTAGCAGGATAACAACCCTGCATAAAGAGGCAGAAGAGGCAGGCCTGCCTCTGGGACAACAGATCTACTGTGCCAATCCTGGCTCTGCATGCTTTCTCCATGGCAGAGTCAATGCCAAAGGGAGGGGTTGAGGCAGGGACACTGCACAATATCACTTTCAGTCATTGGGGGGGTGAGCTTTCCCTTTCCTCCTATTAGAGTCCTCCACTCTTAAGCCTGAAGAGCCAGAGTGTAAAAATACTGAGATTATCCTAATAGGTCCATTCTCTTTGCCTGTGAGACTAAATGGTTTTGCTTCTACCACAACCTTAGTATACAAAATATCATAGAAATATATGAAAGAAAACTGCAAGGTTAATGCATTGGCACAATGGAATTAATCCTATTAACTATGGGGAGGTGAAGAGGGGGTCTGGTGTTGGTTTTTCTTGTTGTTGTTGTTGGTTTTTTTTTTTGTTTTTTTGTGGTTTTCTTTTGGTTTGGTTTGGTTTTTTTTTCTTTTGTTTGTTTGTTTGGTTTGGTTGGTTTTTTTTTTTTGTTTCCCCTCTTAATAAATTTCGGCCCAAATAGCTTGGTATGTATAAGTGTTGGAAGAGACTACTATTCAGTTATAAAAGGAAATCATACTGTATGTTTTGTATGCTTGTCATTTTTAAAGCTGAATAGAAAGACTAAAAGCCCAGTTTAATTCTCTTTTACTTTGATACAAATACAGAGGGATTCTATTGTATCCAAACACTGATGGGCAGAAAAATATATCAGCTTTTTTGTATTGCTTAAGTGGGAATCATATCTGAGAGAAAACTCCTGCAACCATGTGTACTTATCATATTTCTTTGTCCTCCTATTAAGATTTTAAGGGGAAGAGTTCCCTGTCTGTAATACCTAGCAAAGTATTCAGGGCACAGATTGATTAGAGAGAAGAAACAGATATTGATTACCTGCATGATTACTCTACTCAAACTGAGATTCAGAAAATATGTAAGTATTTTTTCAACATCAATTTTTTGTCAGACTAGTAACTCACTAAAGATTGTTTTACAGAGAGAGTAATTCAAGTTTCTTTTAAAGAAATAATTTTGTTTAATTATGAATTATGATTCTTTTCAGAATAAATTGGTGTCTTTCTTGAGATGCTTTTCTTAAGGCTTGTTGAAAAAAAGGAACAGAAATTGCAAGAAGAATGTATTTTAACATATTTTCTAAAATGAAACCTACAGTGTTTTCATGTAAGCATATTGCATTGTTTAGGAGTATGTGTGATTGTATCATTTGCTAAATATAAAGAAGGGTAAAACAACGCCTTTAAAAAACTGTCAGAAAAGCTGTTTGAGTTGACTTGGTGATTTTTTTCCCTTTTTCTTTTTCTCTTTTTCTTTTTCTTTTTCTTTTTCTTTTTCTTTTTCTTTTTCTTTTTCTTTTTCTTTTTCTTTTTCTTTTTCTTTTTCCTTCCTCTTCTTTTTCCTCCTCTTTCTTTTTTTTTTTTTTTTTCTCTCTCCTGGTACTTATTGTCTTTTAAAATGTTAGAAGTTCATACTACACAGACAAGCCCAGTGCTCCTTCAGGTCTCTTTACAAACCCCACTCTCTTTGACCCCCACCTTGTTACACCCCCAGCAGTGAAACCCCAGGTCACCAAGTGACAAATCAGGTGTTTATCTTTGGCTGTCCCTGTTTAAATTGCTGCTGTACCAACCAAGAGGGCAGCCACCACACACTGTTCACAGGAGGCTTATTGAATGTATTAACATAGTTCTTGGGATAATGATCTTACAATAGACATGACATCATCTCATTAGCATGATCACCTTCTTGTTGTGTGGTACCTATTATTGGTTCTCCTTGAAGAAAAGAAATCATAGTGTGTTTGGCAATGCAGCTGAAACATTTCTAGTTCTGCTCTTTTCTAGAAGTTTCTTTACCGACTAGAAGATTTTTCTGAGGAAAAGGGGGTTCAAATTGTTTTTATTCGAAAGTGACACTGAAAAAGTAATACAATTTAATAAAATATTTGACACATTCTGATGATTTTTCATATTTTCTTCATTCATCTCTGTATTTAATCTATACAGTCATATACAATCTGCATATTTGAATGTCTGTGTTATGATTGAAGGATTTTGTGTGTGTGAACAAGTCACAAATCAATCATGTATCCAAGTCAGTCTTATAATTATAATTATTACAATGAGTAATTAGATGCTTTTTTTTTCCCATTTAGGTTTTGCATATGAACAGTACACTTCGATAATTTGCTATTCATGTTGTGTAGCATTCATCTAAGTCATGTGGTGAAATATTGCTCATTAATTTGACAACTGAACCACTATTATCAAAGACAGGAATGAGAACATGAATAGTAAGCTAGCTATGTACAAAATGTCTGACATACTAAAATTTAGTCTAAAATTTGTTTTCATTTGTGAAATTCAGAGGTATCTGAGAATTTTTCACAGAGACACAGACAGCAATTAACAGAATCTTAAAGAATTTTGACCAATTATTTCAGGTTTTTTTTTTGTTTATTTTAATGGATTCTTGAAAGCAATCTTCAAAATCCACTCATTTAGAATTTCAAAAGGTTTACCTGCCAAAAACCAAGAGCTGTCATTAATTTGATTTTTAAAAGTGCAGTATTCTGAGCACTTCAGAAATGCAACTCACTTATTTCGGCATCTGAGGTGTGTCTGTGGGTTAGAAGCCTCTGTTTCATGGGAGGCAAGCAGTGTAAGTGTCTGAAGTCACATAAGGGCTGTTCTTGAAGATGTTCAGGCATTGCTTCAGCCTGGCATCCTCCACACCATTCCCAGCATTCTCAAGTCGTGCACACAGAATGCCCATGTCACAAAATATGATAAAGTGATATCATAAGCATAAAGAGAGTGTCCTCACACTCTGTCTGTGGTTTAACAATACCAGTGCTCAGAAACCCTGTCTGCTCTCTTGAAGCTGGGAAATGTGACTGCCATACCTGCCACCTGCTCTCCAGCCCCCACTCCATGTCTCCAGCTCCCACCATATATTCAAGAGCAGTAAAATAGCAAACAAATTTGGAAATTATCATCCCCAGCTTAAATGAAATTAGTCTAGTGCCTTTATTGAAAAGCAAGAATGAATCTCCCACTGTTTGATCATTTTTATTCAGGAATGAAGCAGTGTGTTATCTTTCTCACTAAGCCACCTCTTCCTTTATTCCAGGCACTGCTCAATCCCTGCTTGATAATTGGAATTTCCTCTTAAAGATGCTGAGATCACCTTATAGAAGTAAGATTTACCTTTTGGCAAGCATAACTGAGAAGAAAAGCTTTAGATGGAGCAAAATGTATTTCTTCTCTTGCTTTATTGCAGGAGTTATTTGAGATATACATAGTTGTTCTATTCATACAGTTGATAGTAAAGTGCAAAGAAAAAAAATCAATGAAAAATCTTCTTGAAGGATCTAAGTTTCAAAGGAACAGCATAAAACAAATCTCAGCTTAACTTTAATACACAAAACTTAACCCAGCAATACAGATCTTTAAATATCTTGTTAGTGTTTATAATAAACGTACGTATTTTCAGGTCCTAATTTTTGTCTCATTTCATTCTTTCCAAATAACACCTCAGTAACACACACAGAAGAACACTAGGGTCTCAAGACACAGTTTTGTGAAGAATTTCACAGTTCATTGATCCCTAAAAAAATAAGTTCTCAATGTTTGTAAAAGACATTACAGAGAACTTTTTATTATTTTAAATGTTTAGTAAGTTTAGTCCAACAAGGGTCAGAATCAGACACTTCTTCATAGAATTTGAAACAAAATTCATAAAGGAAGGAAACAGTAAAAGATACTTGCAAAGCCCTTCTGGAAACTGATCTAATTCTTTCTGGAAAGTGAGCAGTTCTTGTCAAATTTCATACATTTTCTTCCTTTCTCAAGGTTGAGAGGTGACACAGACTTTCTCTGAATATTCCTTTTGAAAACTGATCCTCTAACTTTAGGAAAAGACCTGACCTTTTACCTCTGCTTTTATTGACAAAAAAATATGCAATTCAAGTACATCATTCAGATAGTAGGTGGTGTTGCAATGATTTCCTGATATTTAATTGAATATTTTCAACTCACGCCCATCTTGAATGTAGTATTCTGCAGAGCCTGAAAACAGGGATGTTTTTGAAAGAAAAACTGCTGGCTGATATTCATATTGATCTTTTTGAGTGTCATCCAGTGCCAGATTTAGCACCACTGAAAGGCTATTGGCAAAGTCAAACCTGATGAACTTTGATTTCCTACTTTTACAGAATTTCTGGCAGACAGTAGCTACTTCTCAGCAGTCTATGGATTCTACACCTGAAGAAACATTATTCTTAAACATTATCAACATTACAGTGAATGTCTTGCACTCAGTATTTTGAAGAAATATAAGCCTTATGTTAAAGAAAAATTAATTTAGTATTACATTGTTAATCTGGATAAAATGCTTTTAAATACTATTTGGTTTAGACAACACAGAAATCCTTGAAAAAATAACACTGATTCCCTAATCCCTTGCAATAGCCTAAAGACTCACCTTTTCCCTCATCAACTAAATCTTTTATGGAGCTAAATGTTTGCTTTTGCACTGCCAAGAGTCACATAAATCTAGTTCACCACCTAACTCACATTAAAGACTTGCAAGATGTCTAGAAATCTTTATTATATTCAACTTAATAACCTAATGATTAAAACTTATATAATGGACAGTGATAAACTAAGGTTGAAACCTCTCTCCCTCAAAAAAGTTTTGCCCTCCTGTCTTCCATATTTCAGAGAAGTCTTGTACAATAGGCTGGGAGGGCTCTCTGATGAAGGACAAGGGTCTACTATTTAGCCTGTTATAAAAATCTGGAAATCATTGCAACAAGGTACTCTGTATTCTGGAGGCCGGGGAACACTTTTGATTTTATCACCATATAAAAGCTTGTTTCTAAGCTGTGAAGCCTGGGAAAAGCCCATGTGCAGCCATCTCAGATCTTAAGGAAAGCCTCTTAAATCACCTAACCAATTTAAGGCAAATTTAGTTTATCATCTGCACAAAATTTTGAATGAGGAAAAAGACAAAAGACATAGAGTGGAAAAAACAGCCAAAAAAAGATCACATCGATTTCCTTGTCCTGTCCATTTTAATCCTGGACTGAAAGTTATTATTTTTTAACTTTTTTTTCTTATTGAGACGCAACTTTTTTGTCAGATCATCCTTTGTGTCATAATAGATACAAACCTCTTACAAGGGTAAGTTGTACTACTTCTCTCCGACTCATGTAAGATTTCTGCACCAAATTTGAATGATGATCCAAAGTTTCAAGGAAAATTTGGAGAAAGACCAAAATGTTCCAATTGATTGGCTGAAATAGCGTTACCTAGGAAAAACACCCAAGAAAACAGGCAAAAAAGCCTCTTTGGTACTTTCACAAAACTAGCCTTAATTATTGATTAACTGCAAATGAATCAATAAAGAATTGCACATAAACGTATTTAAATCTCCTAGGAGACTGCAACAGGATTTAAGTATATGCCAATTTTAGGCATTAAATTCATAGAAGCATTAAAGGAAGCATATGCATATATGTGTATATGTATATGTATATGTATATGTATATGTATATGTATATGTATATGTATATGTATATGTATATGTATACGTATATGTGTTTGCTTAACCTTACGATTCTCCAATCTAAATTAATTTAGTTGTGCAAGAAACTTGAGTAGACATTTGAGAGTGATTTGTTTAAGAAATTATTCATATTACTTGTCTTAAACATACAACTTTGAAGGTGATAAAAACCTACATAGGCGGCAGGATAAGACATAAGGCTGTAAACACTGAGAATGACCCCAGCTTGAGAATGGTTAAAAACAGGTCTGCCCTCATTTATTTCATTCAGCACCTGAATGGTGTTTGTATTTATACCACTTAAAAAACCAAAAAAACCCAAAAAACCAAAACAAGAACAACAACAACAAAACCAAAACCAACAAAAAATCAACTTGAATCATGTGCATAAAGACTTTTTTTTTAGGAGAATAATCAAGAGCCTAGCTATGAAAGATTTAGAGCTATTGACCTATATAGTCTCCACCAAATCCAAGCTCAGAGTCTGTCAAGATTTATCCACCATATTGTTTGAATTATTCACTTTTTAAATTCATTTCATTAAAAAATCATTAATGTCCCCGGTAGACACAGATTGTTCTTTGTTATTCTTTTTATATGGAGATCTTGGTTGGTTTTCTTCCTTTTAACTGATAGATTTTTAATTTTTTTGGGGAAAAGAGCAGAAGTTAGTTGCTTTTTTTCCTCCCCTCTTTTTTTTCATCCTTAAACACACAGGTGGAAAAATGCATCAGAAAACATAAGCAAGGAGAAAATAAGGAAATAGCCTCTTGTTCTGTCTCAGGAGGGGGGAGAGGAGGGCAATAGGAACTGATTAAGAATCTAATAAATCACAGCACAGATTAACAGCTCTCTGCATTTTTTGGCACATTATATATATATATATTCCTTCACTACACCCGTAAACAAAAAATGAATATCTTATGGTTGTAGGCTAGAATATGAAAATAGCACCTGAACATAATTATGAAAACTACAGTGTTTTTTTCAAAATGTCTATTGTCTAACACATGGTCTTTAATCTAAAAATAATCTGTGCCTTATTATTTTTCAGTAGAATCTGAGCAGAAACTTGTAAAGGCTTTTTGTATTGTGTCAAGCTGCTTTTAGAAACTGTAGTTTATTACTTTGCCCATAAAACCAGGACAGCAAAATATATTTTATTAGGCAAACTGCAACACTAATTTAACAGCAGTGGAAACATACTTTATTAATTTTATAGGGCTTAACATAGACCAAAAAGGCACTGGCCATATTTTAAAGCCATTATACAAAACACATTGTTGGCATTGTGGCGATGAGGTCTTCACTAACCAACAACAGTAGTTTTCTTCTGACTCCTAATAACTGTTCAAAAATTGTTCTGATTAAACCATGGTACAGATTTGAGCAGTGTTTGGGATTAGATGAGCAACAATTTGAATTCCATTGCCTACCAGTGTGATAGCTGTGATTTAAACATTTAAATAGAATTTACAGCCAGTCACTTTCTTCTAGTAGCAAGGTCCTGGCTGCACACACATGGACCTCAAACAATCCCTGGTGATCCTTGTGGCTCTCTTCCAACTCAGAATATTCCAAGATTCTGTGAGTCTATGGAAGGACCCAGGCTCTTTTCAAGACAAATGCTCACTAATCTTGAAAGCAGCATCACAAAGGTAAGATTGGGAATCCAGAAAGTGTCAACTACTCGGCTGGCAAAAACTTAATTACAAGTTAAATGATATGAAAAATCTGTACACATAAACTGTTTCTGAAGCTGCCATGTTTGTATTTAAACTGGTTCCATCTCAGCCTGAAGAGCTTCTGAAGGAGATTTGGTCTCCTGAGGTTTCTTGTTGCGTCTTTGAGGAAAAGAGACAGTTTACTCAGTTGGAAGACAGAAGGGTCAGGAGGATTCTGCATGACTCCATGAAGATCATTGATCTGACATGGTTACAGTTGTGGCATAATTCTTTCCACTACAGATATTTTAAACTTCTTATCTGAAGTGTGATTTGTTCTGAATTGCCATTCACTGCCCCATTTCACAACTTTTCTGGTTAAGACAAAAGAGCTGACCTAACTGCACTTTGCAGCTGCTTCATGAGTAATAATGATGAAAAGGCCAAATTGTTGTTTGTTTGTTTGTTTGTTTGTTTTGTGTGGGTTTGTTTTTGTTTGTTTGTTTGTTTTTTTGGTTGGTTGCTTTTTTGTCAGCGGGGGGTAAAAGAGAAGATAATAACCTGTGGTTTGGGATGTTCAGACTAAAAATTAGGAAAGTCTTTCTCCTCAGACCAGGGGAGAACTACTGGAATATATCAACCAGGGATGCCCTGGAGCTTCACCCCAGNAAATATATATATAAATATATATACATACACACACACATATAGGTGCAAGCATTTGCTCTTGCACCATTGTGTCATTTTTTGAGCAACTGGAAGAGAAGAAAAAAATTGAATTATAGTTGAGACAGTTCTAAGAAGTTTACATCTATATTTTCCTGCTGCAACATAAAGTTGTTCTTTGGAAATAGTAAA
>VWZS01004325.1:554785-571263 GCA_013397075.1 Rhabdornis inornatus | reverse complement strand
TTTGTTTGTTTGTTTGTTTTTTTGGTTGGTTGCTTTTTTGTCAGCGGGGGGTAAAAGAGAAGATAATAACCTGTGGTTTGGGATGTTCAGACTAAAAATTAGGAAAGTCTTTCTCCTCAGACCAGGGGAGAACTACTGGAATATATCAACCAGGGATGCCCTGGAGCTTCACCCCAGGAAACTTTCCAGCCATGACTATGCACAGCCCTGTCTGCTCTGACTTAGTCATGCCAGTAGAGGCTGCCTTGAATCCTGAACTAGCTGACCTCCAGATGTTCTCTTTGACCAGTGATACTGTGAATCTGGATAACATTTGTCCTGTGATATCGTCTGATATAAAAAGTCTGGGCAAGAAGNGTTCTTTGGAAATAGTAAACAAAGCACAGCTTGATAAACTTTCTACTGTGTCTGCTTGGGTACTGTTGCTCATTGCACTCCCTGGGGTGGAAAGCTTTTACTAGAAGTGTGTTAAGTAGCTTGAGAAATTAATTTTCCTATAATAGAGACATTTTTAAAAGCATGAGCTTGCTGTGCTGTAAATCAATTGATGTGACAGATTCATTCTTTTATTGGGAATTTTTCAAGGGGTTTTAAGAAGGGAAAAACCAGCTGAGATACATAGAGAACTGCTGAAATACCACAAAACAAAAATAAAAACAAAACAAAACAAAAACCCCAAACAAAAACCCAAACAAACAAACAAAAAACATTGACAAAAAGAAGCCCATTTCTGAAGCTAATTTGGAAACTCAAAAAGTTTTAAAACTTCTTGTCAGTGTAATTAATTTATCTTTATTGTCGGTTGAGCTGAGAATATGAACCTTTATTAGTATTCATTGTCTTTTTTAACTGCAAGTGATTACTGATTTCAGAAAGACAGTAAAATAAGGCCAGAATAGATCAGAACAAAAGGTATTTTAGGTATTTTCAGGATGTTTCCAATCCACTAGAGCTTGGAAAATCTGAAGATCTCTTCATTAAGTTTCAATTATGCGTGACCAGTCAGTGAAAATTTTACATGAGTCATTGTTACTAGAGCTTGATATTTAGAAGCCCAGGCTTTTATCTACTTCTGCTACATATTTTTCCATACAAAATCATGCAGGTTGTTTAATTTATCTTTGCTTATCCTTCTTCATTCCCTCCCAAGCTCTCATCTGAGATATCTGACCTCGTCTGAGACTGCAAGGAAATTGTAACTTTCAGAGACGTTGACTGTGTGTTTTGTGCATATGTTTGTGGGTATTTTAAAGGAAGGATGTATTTATGCCAAAATCTCATTTATTTCAGATAGAAAGACTCCAGGGGAGAAACAACTGTATGAATAGCCCTGTGGGCAAAGCAGACTGAGAAATCAAGCAAAAGAACTATGAATGGTGGTACAGAAATGTAATGCATAGAATATATTGAAAGTCTTCAAATTTGGAAGAAGTTTGCTGCCAAAAGAAACCTAAATATTTTCATGACTGATGGCAAGATACAAACTAATGTCAGAGTAGGAGAATAAATTCAATTTTTAGAAAGATAGACACTGGAATAATTGCATGAAATGGCTAAACAATATTTCTGCTTTTAAAAGGAGATGGTTGCGTTTTAGTTATTCTTAATTTGATTTCTGGTTAAAAGATATCTGCATATTAATTTTCGTTTAAGTATTCCAACATCATCCCATTTTGGCATCTGGCTTATTTTTCAGCAATATTGTAAAGTCCAGTGTATTTTGGGTAAAAATTAAACTGGATACTGACCCTAAACAGAACAAGGTACTGGTTTTGCATTTTGAAAGATGCTTTTTTTTTTCTTTTTTTTTTGTAACTGTACATTTGCACTTCAAAACCATCCTCAGAGTTTCACCATAGCTTCTTAACAAAACAGACTCACTGGATTGGAGTTTTTCTTGGCACAAAGCTGCATGCAATTAAGAGTTCCACTAGCTGGGTTGTTCCTGCCTACAAAAATGAATAGTTTCTGTATGAGTTTTTAAAAAAAGAAAAAGTAAAATAGAAAAAAAAAGGAACTTACTCAGCAGTTGAAATATACAATAAAAATGTCACTGCTATCTTTGCTTTAATTATGGAGCTCACATTGTGATTATATTCTATTCCAGTTTGTCAGAAAATGAGACTGTAACCATTATTGTTAAGCGCTGTAACATCTCTTCTCTTCACTGAGTTTGTGTGCCCTCATTTTTATTCAGTCATATTCAAACCACATCCTTTTCTCACAGGTTTGCAATAACTAGGACATTTTTCTAGCTCATTCTGCCTGTTATAAATGAATAGCCTGGAAAATTTCCTTCTCACTCATGTGTTTAAAGGCACAGATGAAGGACAAAAAAAATTCTCTTCTTGCCACTGTGCAGGAGGCCTTCCACTATCACAGCAGATCTCAGTGGCATATTCTATGCTTGAGCATTCACCTGATCTAGGAGAGAGTAGTCAGAGTGTGGCACATCACCACAAAGACCTGGAAAGTGAGGAGAGACATTAAAAGCAGCTTGCAGAAAGCAATGCTGCCCATGGGTGTTCTTCCAGTGGCAAGGGAGACCAAAACACATAGTCATCATAGTTGGAAAGAACTCCTCTTCTGGTATGAGAAGCTCAGACCTCAACTGGGTGCTCCATAAACTGTGTTCCACAGTTAGGACTATCCCAAGAAGAGCCAGAGTTTTGAAACACCTCATCTGAGGAATCCTTTCAGCTGAAAAGGTCCATTTTTAATGCAAGTTTATAGGTTTGGGTTTGGGGTTTTTTTCTGATTTCTGCAGATCCCATGTAGAATTTCATCATCTGTGACTATTGATGCCAAGCAACTTTTTCCATAGTGGGTGGGATAGGTATCTAACAGCATTTATATAAAAGGAACAAAACAGCTACATCTATAAATGCTTTCCAGAAGGTCAATCCACTCCACATCCAACTCTTGCCTGGATCACAGACAGCTGCTTCTGAAAATGTCAGGACTTCACTCCATCTGATCTTGACAGCAGAGAGCAGATAATACAGGTCATGTCTTCCTTTTGCCATGCTCAGTGTTACTGCTGAGAAATGCTTTCTGAACAGTAGTTAGAAGATATTCCTACTGACTTCTGCTCGGTTTTCTGACAGACAATATAGTTAGGACAAGTTCTAAACGCTTCTCCAAATCATGCCTATTTTGTTGATTTTTGTTTCTAAAAAATGGAAATAATGCCTAAGTTTTAATAGGTTTGAAACATCACAATGTGGCAATTTCAAAGATGCTTTTTAATTTCTCTAGTGTTTTGTTCTGAATGTTTATGTATAGCACATCAAGATATATCAAAATAGATAGAAACACTCCAGCCCAAAAGAAGCACTACTGCTATCCTTCCCTGAACATTTTATTTTATGTATATATACACTTAAAACCTGGACTTTCGTATTTATTATCACAAACTGGCAAATTCTTCTGACAATAATGGGCAAATATGAGAAAACACACTTTTTATGTTTATTTCTATTAGAGCAGTTTAAAAAGCTTACTTTTGAGTTGAAATAAATGTGAAGTCATAGTAGATTAATAGCAGCTACTTAAAAAAAAAAAAAATTCCAAGTCAACAACCAGACAGAAAAACCCCACCAAAACCTGATGTTTCCCCACGTATGTCAAAGAACTCTAGAAAAGCATTTAAAGATTTTCAATATTTCTATTAAATTAAATTATAAATTTAGTTTCTGCTAAATCCTTGTTCTTTCACAAACAAAGTGAATAAAAATCCAGAAATACGTGATTGCAAAAATTTTGGACAGATATTTCCTCTTCTAGAATGAGAATAAAGACACCAATGTAAGCACCATATTTCTAAATATATTACCTGAAGCACTGTGAATAATAATTCTGCTTTCTTGATTATGCAATGGCTGTCTATGAATCTTGACATTGAAGGAAAACAATTTTAGAATATACAGTCCTCATCTCCTAGGCTTTTCCCTGCAGATGAAGGATCCCATGTAAGTCAGAAAAAAGAATTAATTCCAAAGAAAATACATATGATTTAAATATTATTAGGTTATAGAATGCAATATGCCACCTGTTTTGCTGGTATTTGTAGCTTGTGGCTATGATGTCGTGTGACTCCCTCTTGAAAAGCAGGAAAATATGTGTCATTTTCATTTTTTCTGACTGAGTTCAAAATATCCCAGCTTCAACTTAAATTTGGAATAACTAATACTACACTGGAATTGGACTTCTTAGAAGTGCTTTTTTTGGTTTATATGTTCACTCTCAAATAAATGAGTCATTAAATAAATAAAGGTTCAAAAACTTTCAAAAACAGTAATTAAAAAAAATAAATAAAATAGAAAAAAAATGCAGGTCTAATGAGAACCACACAATCATTCAAAATTGTAATGCCCTTTTACACTTGAGGAAACTGAAAACCAAAAGTCAAGTCTCTGCCATCAACAAAGAGTTTAATACCCTAATCTTCTCTGTGGGCAGAACACAGCAGTTTGCCCAATTCATGGACCATATTTCCCCACGAAAGAACAAAAACATTAGCCCTGGTGTCTTCACCCAAACTTTGAGTTCTCTCAGTGCCATTATTGCATTGGTTCTACATCTTTAATTTGGACCCCATTGTACAGTCATGTTCCTGCTCACGCTGGACTTTGTAACAAACAACACAGCCTTTGACCAGGTCTCCCAAAACATCCTTCTCCCTGCACTGGAGAGTGATGGATGCCCTTTCAGATGGATAAGGAATTGTTTGGGTGGTCACATCGAGGGCATCATCATGGTCAATGCCCCAGAGGCCCCATCAGTGACATCAGTGACAAGCGGTGCTGCAACAAGTGCTATTCAAAATCTTCCTTAATGACACAGACAAAGGGATCAAGCACACCCTCCACAAGTTTGCAGGTGACACCAAGCTGAAGTTGACGCACCTGAGGGACATCTGGATGATGCCATCCAGAGGAACCAGGACAAGCTCAGGAAGTGGGCCCATGGGAACCTCATGAGACTTAACAAGACCAAGTGTGAGGTACTGCATATGGATTGAATGATGTGCCTGGTGTCAGTCCAGGCTGGGGATGAACAGACCCAGAGCAAAAGGACTTGGGGTTGCTGTGGGTGAGAGGCTGGACATGCCCTGGCCATGGCACTCACAGCCCAGAGAGNAGCACGGCATCCAGAGAGCTCTGCATCCAGAGAGCACTGCATCCAGAGAGCACGGCATCCAGAGAGCACTGCATCCAGAGAGCATTGCATCCAGAGAGCACTGCATCCAGAGAGCACTGCATCCAGAGAGCACGGCATCCAGAGAGCACTGCATCCAGAGAGCACTGCATCCAGCTCTGGGATCCCAGCATTGGAAGGGCAGGAACATGTCCAGAGAAGCTACCAAGATGATCAAAGGGATGGAGCACCTCTGCTATGAGGAAAGGCTGAGAGAATTGGGATTGCTCTGCCTGGAGTAAAGAAGGCTCTGGTGTGGCCTAATTGTAACCTTCCAGTACCTGAAGGGAGCCTAGAAAAAGACAGAGAGGGACAATTTGCAAAACACTTGTAGTGGCAGGACAAGAGGGAATGGCTTCAGACCGAATGAGAGCTGGTTTAGATTGGATATTATAAAGAAACTCTTCCTGTTGAAGTTTGTGAGGCACTAGAAAAGGCTCTCCAGGGAAGCTGTAGCTGCCCCATCCCTGGAAGTGTTCAAGGCCAAGTTGGATGTCACACTGACCAACCTGGACTAGTGGAAAATATCCCTACCCATGGAAACAGGGTTGGACCTAGGGATTTTTTAGGTCCATTCCCACACAAACTGCTTTATGACTCTTTGATACTGTGATATTCTGTGTATTGCACTCAATGTCATATCAAGACATTTCTATTACCATTACTTCTTTTTCTTTCTAGCTTTGTTAACCTACTGCTGAGCCCAGCCTTTGAGTCTCATTAAGAAGTCGCAGATAGGTAGGAGCCTCCTTGTTGTCACTCCAGGGAGCTGAGTAACATCCTCTCGGGTTCATCTCACCTAACTATACTGGAGAGATATTTACAGCACCATCTTCCTTTGAACACATAATCTTGGAGTCTCTTTTACTCCTCACGCAGTGGCAGGAGCTGTTGTGATGCAATTTACATAGTCTGTTTTACATATATATTTCAGGGTGGAAAGAATCATCCTCTTGATGATGAAGGGACTCTGAGATAACTGAATCAGAGGTGTCAACATGGTGGGTACCATCCAAATAAATGTCTCCCATAGGGTCTGACTGCAGCTCAGGTGTTGACACGTATAACTCAGATTAAGATGGTAGTTCCTACTTTTCCATTCATTAATGTCCCTCTGCCTGAAGCTGCTCATCTGTGCTCCCCAGCTTGTTTAGTTCACGATGGGCTATGTTAGCTTAAATAATATAAAGACTAGGTCTTTGCTAATGTGATTCTTTTCGACGGGAGTCTGTTGTGGAGCACTCATGAAAATAGCTCAGTCATCAAAACTGGCTCCTAGGTGGTAAATGGAACTTTCAACCTAATGGAACATTTCAAAGTAGCATTTCATCTTTTGATTATACTTTCATCCAAAAATATTTCTTTAATTACTTTTTTCAGCAAAACACAACTTCCTCCATAGAAAACTGTACTGTACATTATATTTTCTGTCTTCTCTCTTGTTTTCTGCTACTTGTCAAAAAGATATTTAAATAATTCAACCAGAAGATCTCAAAATACTTCATTGTCAGACTTCTAGGACTCTCAGAATTACTAACCCAAAATAAAAAAAAAAAAGAAAATAAAACAACCAACCACTTAATAAATCCTTTGCTTTGTTTGTATCATCCTATAAAGCTTCTACTTTCTCTTCATATTAAGTTTCTCTAAGGTACAGGAAAAGGATCCCAAACAACTCCCATTCAGATTTGGGTTGGTTTTATGAGTTTTCAGGGGAGTGTTGCTTTTTTGGTTTTGGATGGGGTGTTTTTATATTTTATTTTGTGGGTTTTGGTTTTTTGTTTTTTTGTTGGTTTGAGTTGGATTGGGTTTTGGTTGGTTGATTGATTGGGATTTGGGGGGGGGATTGGTGAGGTTTGTTTTTTTTCTGAAGAGCACAAATATATAATATCACTTTTGCATTTGAAAAGCAAGCTGTCAAGTTGAAGAATTTTTCTTCAGATGATGAATTTATTCCATTATTTTTGATAATTCTTTCTCTATACAAAACTACTTCACATTTATCCTCTCAGATTTTTGGGAGCGTCTATATGTGGAAATGATGAAGATGAAAATACTGGGGTTAATCTACACTTTCTTTAACAAACTCTAAATCCAGCAATTGTTGTAGAGTTATTTGCCAACTCTTACTGTCTTTTAAGGCTTATTTTAGGCCACAAAAGCAGAAAGTGGTGAAACAACACTGAAAATACATGTTAACCTTGATATGTTCCAGTCCATTCAGAACTGACAAGTCAAGGGGATGAGTGAAACATAAGGTAAACCCATCTTGCCACCTGGAGCTCACAAGGAATTTTGCTAAGGGAGAATAAGGAAATAAGGTTCTGGATTCTGGCATCTAGGAGAACTCCTTCTCACAATGTCTCAGGCATTCAATTGCACTTCAGTGGCACCATAAACTTGTATTTATGCAGAGTAGCTGGATTCTCCCTTGATTTACCTCAACAGAGAACTATGAATACACTGTCTACATTTCTTTGGTTAGGTAATAGTAATTGTAATTGGCTTCTCTCTTCTACTTTGGGAAAGTTTTTGTCCAGAAAAACTGTGTACCTTTGCAAGGTGCAGACTCATAACTCATATGGACTTGTAAAATGAGGCCATAAGAAATATAAGTCTTCCAGGTGTGCTAGAGAGCAGATTGAGCAGATTGATGTCACCTGTGACCCAATAGGTGCGAGATGACTTGAGCAGGATGGGTCTCTATTGCATGTTCCATTGTGCTCAGAAATTATTATTATGACTCAAAATCAAGGCATTTTCCTCAGACTGCTTGATTTTTGGAGAATTACAAACTGCATTATAGATATACCTTTGTGTTTGAGAGCTCAACACTAAAATCAAACTAAACCTGAATATCTGCCATTGACTTTTATTTGACACCAGAAACCTCTGATTGGCATTTTCTCATGAGATTTCAGATGCATTCAAAGAGGAAGTAGAATAAAGAAACTCAAAAGGTTTTATCACTCCCCCTGAAATCACGGAGGTTGAAACTAACGTAAAAGTTGCAGCTTTTTCCCAAAAAGTCCTGAGAAATTTGTATGGAACGTTGAGTATCAACTCAGCTCTCTTTTTGACCCTGAAGTTAGTGCTGACATGTATGGCAGTGTTTATTAATAAAACAATAGTCCAATGGTAAACAAGTTTAATACCAGGCATGAATGTTTGATATTCCGTCTAAAATGAAAAAATATGTATTCTATAATGAATACTTAATTAGGACTGTGATCTGAATACAAGGACCAGAGCCCCTACCGCTGTGCAGACAAACCAGAGTGAAATGAATTACTGTCATGCAGGGGGTGATATTAATGGTGTCCAGCTTTATAAATGAATCCAATTTTAAGCCACTTTAGTTGCTATCATACTGAGAGAGAGTGCAACACGCCTAACATATCATTTCTGTACTGCCAAATGCTAAGATTTAAGCTTTAAAAAATTTTAACTTGCAGATGTTTTCCTGCATTAAATATTTCTAATTATCTGCTGCTGCAACCAGACAACATTAAAAATAAATAAAATTGAAATTTTGTTTTTGTTTTTTTTTTCCGTCTGGCTGGCTGGTTGGTTTTGTTTTATTTTTGCTTATATTAAGCCATATCTTAATAGATGGGTATTGATTTTTACTCTGAAATTCTAACTGATGTTTGGCATGAATGCTGGCTATTTGGCCACTAATAATTTATTACAGTCTAGTTTTTCCCAGCTGATGGTTTGAGTTATGCAGTTTGTTTCATGGTTTTGCAGCTGTTAAGAAGTGACCCTCAGTAAGAACCTCCACTTACACTTCCCTACTAGAAATTTTAATATTCCCACTTGAGGGAGCAGTCATGCAAAGTCTCACACCTGTGAAAAGTTTAAGTCACATGAACTTCACTGATTTCCAAAGGATTACATGCATGTGCAAGCATTTCCTGAATTCAAATATCAGGTTTGGGTTTAAATGTGTATCCTAGCGTCTGACTCATTTGAATCTTCCAGATTGTAGACATTATTTTCACTTGTAAAACAGGTTTTCTCACTTACATAACTGGCATTTCTCTCCATTCCTGCCAGCAAACACGCAGATAAATATATTACAAAAAGGCAATGTCATTTTGCAGCCAGCTCGAGAGCAAAATTCTTTGGGAATGGTAAGCATCTCAGATGGCTGGCAGCAGGGCAGCAGCATTCCCATTACAGCACAGATCAAACAGGCAAACAGGAGAGCCAAGCAAGGGCAGATTTTCAGGACTTGAGGTGAGCTGTTTGGAAGTACACAATGTAGGTCTTCCTCTGTTTCCCACAAGGTCAGCACAAATTTCACTACTGACTCCACAAAACAAACAAACAAAAAAATAAAAACCACAAAAAAACCAAAAAACAAACAAACAAAAAAGCATTTCTCACTTTTCCTTCATCAGAAATATTCAATTTTGAAAGGAAAATGAAAGTGTTAAGGAGAATGGGATTATTTTTCTATTTTCTTTTTCAATATAAAGGATTTTCTTACATGGATGAAAAATTCTTAAGATTATAACTATGACTAAAATAATTCTGATTTTTAACACTCTCCACCTTTCTGTCTCTCCACAAAAGTTTTGACAAATAAAAAGAAGTAGTAGGATTTTTGGCATCAGGTCTGCCTGGGAAAAAATATCACACAGACTAAAAAGAACCTAATTTATCTCAGTGAAACAAATGGAAAAAAAAAGTCACTTCTATGAGCAGTTGGTGTTTCTTTCATCTGATTAGTAATAGGAAAGGGAGTTTAATACTTCTAGGTCAGTGACTTGAATTGAGGTTAGTTAAGTAGTGTATGGTAGACAGAAGTTCATTATTACTTTTTGTTATTAATTATGGCTTTTGGTTGACTTATCTGGAATGATTAGGAGCTATATTCAGAGTCTAAATCCAACCTTTGGTCCTCTGCATAACTTCCTCTGGCTGCCTCTTTCAGATGTTCTCTGTCATTGAGGCTTGGATGAAGTTTTAGATGCCACAACACAATCCTTTCAAAGGTGTCTGTAGGAGTTCAGTGCCTAAATTCCAATTAGATCTTAAAGAGAAGAATGGTCAAAGCTTAAGATTTCATGGGTCTACTATTTATCCCTCAAAGAAATTCTCATAAATTCTCACAAATCACTCAGAAAACATTTCTACATTGGAAGTAACTATGTGTCCTACTGTTGGCTAAATGTGGGTTTAAATATGGGTTTTTTAATGATGTTGAAATATTTAATCATTATTGTATGAGTAAACAGCAAACAGGAATAACTTCTTTTAAATCTGAATGTTGCCAGACAACTTACCAAACAAATAGGAATAAGATTCATTTTACAGAATTGTAGCCACCAAGATTTTGGACTCCTAAACTAAGCAGTTTTCCTTGGCTCCCTTAGTACTGAGTGGAGGGAGACAGACATCTCCCAAGAATGATTCATCCTTATGATGTCTGCCTCACCTTCTATTCTTAGAGTAAGAGTCTAAATCTCCATATCAACCACAGAAAATGTGTATCAGAAACAAGAAAACTTTCAGAATTAGCTAAGTTCACCATGCCCTATCATTATTGGCCCATTGCCAGAATCTCTTGCACCAAAAATATCAGAGGACTGCAATAAAAAAGAAATAGTTTCCTTCTGCAATCTCTGTCACTCTTCAAAAAGTGAACTTTGATGTGGTAGATAAACAGGGAAAATTAGCACTTTCATTTGTTTGTTTTGTACCAGTGTGACTGATAAAGAAGAAGCAACTTCCAAGAGAAGAAAATGCGTTTTTCTCGAAGCAGTAATAAAAAATACAGGACTATCAGACGGTATCTGGGAAAATCACATAGAGCATAGCTGTGGAACAATGACTATTTAATCCACATTTAATTTGTGTCACCATTGTATATTGATTATCCATTATCCTCATGCAAATGGCATGACTTATCCATTGAAACAGCTGTGCATTGTTTTTAATTTTAAGTGAATTCTTTTAGTGCTCCATGAAAGGTGTCAGATTAGCAGCCCCAGGGACTGAAGGCCTCTGTTTATCCACAGAGCGTATTCGAGTGATAATGATGGATCCACTCAAGCAGCTGCCTCAGACATTACTTATCTTGAGGGTTTGTTCCACTGCTCATAGGGCCAAAACAACCCCTCACAAATGAATAATAAGCAGATTCTGGGCCCATAGATGGAGAATGAGGGTGTTTAAATGCCAGCCTGCTGTAATAGTATATTCCCATTTATTTAGGGGCTCCTGTGTGAAAATGGGCTAACAGAGGTGTAAAGTAGTTGCCTTGGAAAAAAGCAAAAGGTAAGGACCTATTTTAAATATTCCTTGCGGTTCTCACAGCTTCTAAAAAGGTAACATATCAGATGCAGGAAAAGAAAGGTTGGAAAAGGTGGCAAATGATCTGTGTTTGAGGATGGATTTTGGGCAAGGAAGGACTCATCAGTCAAGCACTAAAGCTTGAGAAAATGGTCGTGGTGCCAGGTGTCTCACAGAGGCCTGTACAGTCAGACAGAGAATGAGAAAGGGAAAGGAATCACTCTGTAATGAGTCTTTAAAACACAGAAATCAGGAGATACCCAAGAGATTTTTGGATAAAAAGGTTTGAAACCTATGAAGGCAGTTTTCATGCAACGTACAATTAAACAGTGTTTCTCATCACCACAGGATGTTTGTGAGGATTCAGGAGGATTTAAGAAGGCAGTGGGAAAGTCCAGCAGGAATGGGTCCATGGGAGGTTATGAAGTGCTGTGGAAAGGATGCTGGTTTCCCTTCAGGAAGTGCCAGCATCATGAACTGCCAGGAGCTGGGGGAATGTATCAGCAAGAAATCACTCAGTAGTTGTTTGGTCCACCTTATTATTTCACTAAATGTCTTCTACTGCTCTCTTTTGGACAGAGGATGTTGCTCTGGAGGATTCTGGTACAAGGAACCTTTGACCTCAGAAGTAACTGCTTCATTTTTGGTGAAGTCTTATTTATAGACTGGTACAAAATTACATATTACATTTCCATGTCCTGATTCCTCTACTAGATTCCAATTTTCTTTCTTCATATAAATTAATTTAATCATAGGAATAAAAAGACTTCACAGTCATTACAATCCATTAAAAAGATACTGAGAGCAAGTCATGTCCCAATGTATGATCACCCCTCATTCTGCTTTTTCCTAGAATTTGGATTTTTGTGGGATTGGTGAAATAAGTCACCTGTGAATTTCCTTAGTTACAATTAGAAATCATTTCTGATTGCAGAATAAGTTATGAATTGGAATGCAGGTTTGAAAGTGTGGATCAGGAATCTGGCTCCAAAATCATCAGCCCACTTATGTTTGATCTTCATTTCTTTCCATATTAAGGGCCTTCCTAAGGAGATAAAACAATAAATTCTTCTTTTTTGAGCAGCAAGGGAAGGAAACAGGGTGTCTCCATAACCCTGCACATAATATGCAGCATTCCTGACATGTTTCCAGGACATTAGGGGTGGCCATTCCAGGGGGACTGCCTTAGCAGACCTGTGATATTTTCTCCTGTTCTGTACCTAAGATAAAACATCTTTTTGAATACAAATTATGTTTTCCAGCCCCACAGAACCCCTATCTTAGTTATTGATGTTCTGTCCTTATTAAGTGGCTTTCTTGAAAGTGGTTAAAAAGGAAAAATAAAAAAAAAGGAAGGATTAAGGGACATTAGTATGGGATAATCATGCATTCTGCTGTGTTTGGGTCACTGACAGTCTAGCTAAAGTTCAGGTTTAAAGATTTAAAGAGGAATATTATACTATACTGTAGAATTCTAAAATGCATACCTGTAATACATCATCCCACTATAGAGTATAATTTCCTATTCATGTTAGGAACCATCTTTTATGTTGCAAAACAGAACAGGCAACTTTAACTGCAAGCAAAGCAGCAAAGTGAGAAAGGCAGATTGATAAAGGCACCAAACTCGTGGCCTTGAACAAGACAAACAGAGACAGATATAAAGAATATTCTTTTACTGACTTAGTGACCCATGTCAGGGAGTTAGCTCTTGTCCCTGGCCAGCTGAGATGGACTAACTCATGTTTTCACTGTCTCTGGATACTGGACTATAAAGTAATTTTGGTTTTGTTTTGATTAGTTAGTTGGCTTTTAGAGTTTTGTTTTGTTATTTGCTTGAGGGTTATTTTTGTTTTTGTTTTTGTTTTTGGTGAGGTTTTTTGGTTTTTTTTTTTGTTTTTGGTTTTGTTTTGTTTTGTTGGGTTTTTTTGTTTGTTTTTTTTGTGTGTTTGTTTTTTTTTGTTGTTGTTGTTTTGTTTTTTTGGTTTTTTGTTTTTTTGTTTTTAGCAGAGCTAGATGTCTCACTGTTCACTGAGCTCTTGAAACAAAGTAATGCATGTGTGGGGCAGGAGTTCTGGGAAAAAATATGGATCAAAGGAGTTCTCTCTTTGAGATCCATTGAAAGTCTTTGGTCAGCCGAAGAGCTTCTTCAGTGCACTTCCTGATGAAGATACATGGGATATCTTACCTGAATGAGGTGCCTAACCCTAGCACACTGCTTTCTGCAAACACATATATTCTATTGCTGAAGGACAGATAATAGAGACAGCATTATCACTGTATGTTGTCAGGGAGAACATGAGAAAGGGGACTTGAGGTTGCCAAATCTGCCCTTCATTTACCCGCCTTTTCATCAAGAGCACTGCACTGCCGTGTATTAGCAGGAAACAGGGGCTGGAGTGGAGGTAGAAGGGGATTGGAAACTAAAATAGCACCACTATGGAGAAATGTGACTGTGTGGAAAGTACAGTCAGTCCTGGAGACTTATCTGCCTCAGAGAGACTGTCCTTGGGGAAGGGAAAAAAAATCCCATGGTAGATGAGGGCTCCCTACATCTAGTTCTACCACCTACGCTTCATGTTCAGGAGTCAGGAAATGAAAGACATAATTCTTCTCTATCTGCCTCCCTGCAGTGTAGTTCTTCCTCATGCTGCCTCCAGAAGCCCTTTCCTCTTTCATCCAGAGACCTCAGGCTGCTCTATCCCAATTCATTATGGTTCACGCTATTGGAACTGTTTACACACTCTTTTTTTCTGCTATCATAGACCAGACAAGGGCATTTGACCCACTCTGCTTTGGTCAACAAATGGTAAGAATTAAGTATCTACTAAAGTTACATCTGAAGGACACATTGCTCTGTCTAGCTATTACTTGTGCTCATTCAAATAAATTACAGTTATCACTAATCAAGGAAGTAAAAGCAAAGGAACAGTGTCTTTGCAATTCTCTCATTATGTACTGGTGTTCTCTGGGCATAGAAAAAGCAGACGTTTGTCAGGACATTTCTTGACAATACCTCTTACCTAGGAACTAAATGTTATCTTTCCCAGTAGATTTTAAAAATCAACCCTGTCAATTCCCATTTCCATCTGCAGTTAAATTAATTTTTTTTTTTTTAACATATATATATATATATAAATCTCAACAGAAAACTCAAACTGAAAAGATCAAATGCTTTCTGAAAACTGATGAACCGTTGCAAATGACCTTGTTTGCCTTTAAAATATATTGAAGAGTTTTTGAGATTGTTGGCTATAACCCTTTTTTTGTTTCATGGATAGTCAGATAAGACATTCTCGACTGAAGTTTACTGAGAATCTGAGAAGGTCACCTTATTTGTACTTTCCATTGCTGTTACAGATTCATAGATTTGAAGTCCAAATGGGACCTTGTTTAACTCCTCCTGCATAACACAGGTCAGATAACTTTGCTTGATAATTCTGCATCAAATCAAATTTAAACCATACCAAGGAATGCAAATATTACTTTATTTTCTGCTCCGTAATCTCCCTCAACACTGTACACATACATGTGTGTCTCTCTCTCTCTCCCAAGACTTCTTAGATCATACAGGGTTCAGAATAACTGCCTATTATAGCTTGGAGCAAAAAAACGGTAAAGAGAAAAAATATAATGGTTAACAGCAGCTGGTCTGAGAGTAAAACAGAGGAACAGAGGCAGTAGGTCACAGAATAGATGTGACAGAGAACAGAAAGTAATGAGCAAGCTCCTGTATTTCCAAGACCTTCATTCAAATTAATGCTTACTATACCAGTAGGTCATAGATGAAAATGAGCTGGGTGGTTCTCTCTCATTCTGGACTACAGTGAGCATTTGTCAATATCACCACATATTCCTGAATATCAGGACACATTTAGTCCATGAAGTCCTTTAGGTGCACTTGACTAGTAGGAAAACTGTTAGAGTCAGAATGGATATAAGAAAGAAGTTCATGCTGTGGGATAGAACTATTTTGGTGAGGCTAACTCAGCTTTTCCATGTTGGATTTACAATATTGCTCCAGATTCTGTATTTTGGTTTTGTTTTTTTATTCCAAGCACTGATGCATTTTTGACAGAGAACTTCCTCACTTTTTCACGTTTGCCACAGTCCGGTGACAGCTGACACCACATATATATATATATGTATATATACATATATTTGTTAATGTATTTCTTTATTTGACTAAATAAGACTACTGAAAACCACAGCCATCATTTAACTTGTTAAGAATTGCCCCACAGATATATGCACAAAAAATACACTCCTTTGAGGCATGAGAGAAGGTATTCTATTTTCCTGATTCCAGACTTTTCCTCTTACTCCTCTAATATCTCTAAGACAAACCTTTTGTGTGGCTCATGACCTTGCCAAAGCAGAATACACAAATACTAGAGCCTATTGCCTAACTGCTGCCCCGGTTATCCCTGAGGTTAAACATTTTACTGTGTTGGCCTCAGGGCATTTTTGGGCCCCTTATTTTACCTAAAAAAAGGTATGAAATTGTCTTCCTCCTCAACAAATAATTAACTCAAAATCACACGAGGAATTAACTAACCACGGCCACTGAAGCGCCTTTTCGATCAAGTCTCTTTTCAATATCCTAGCCCAGGCTATTTTATTGAAGCATGCTAAGAAAAAGACACAATCATTGTGTTGGAAATTGCCCATGGTTCATTTTTATGCAAAGAAGACCTCATCTTCTTTAAAGTAGAAAAATTAATTACTAATGAGCATTAAAAAAACCTGAGAAAAATCATTCAGCTTTAGTAAAACATCACTGCATCAACTTTGTCAAAGAATTATGAGTAGTTTTCATCAAAGATTATTCAACCTTTGATAGCCTTTCTTGGGGACGTGGTAGAGCTGTGGTGTTACTAAATAATACTAATAATGATATTAATACTATTAATATTATTACCAATTTCAATAATAATAAAAACAATAATAATAGTAAAAGTAATTAGTGTTTTTAC
>VWZS01004325.1:530851-554759 GCA_013397075.1 Rhabdornis inornatus | reverse complement strand
CATTAGTGTCCTTATAAACATTATTTAAGACTTACGACATTTCAGAACTTATCTAATAATTATTTTTTGTATATTTATCTTTAAAACTGACATAGATTTATTGCTTTGTGAAAGTATCAGTTTCTTAAGCCCTTTTTCAGTTTCACTACCAGAGGTTTTGCCATTTTTATTAGGAAAATACTATGCAGAGAAGGTTAATTAAACTCACCATTGTATGGAGCTAATTTAAAAGTAAGTCTTTACCGGAGGATTTTAAGTACCTTTGGAGGGAAAATTGAACATGATTTAGTCATTATAGCTGTTCCTCCTATTTACTGGTAAGCCTGGTGAATACTGTTCTGTCTGCTCACACCAGTAAATTAAAGGATGTGCCAGGACACCGGAGAAGCCTCCTCTGTACTTCTAGAGACCTGGACTCATCCTTGCAGGACATCGCCTGAGGTCATCTGTCATTTTCCCATGCATCCCTCCCTAAGCAAAATTTAAAACAACAGCTGCAATGACAAAAGCCACTCTTGGGGATCATTTAATTTACTGGTGTGGACGGACCTGTAGAGTCCTAGTTTATATTGTATGAACATAATGTTAACTCCACTAAAAATTGGAAGCCTCCTATATGGAAAATAGTGTCTTAAAGACAGAGAGTTTAAATAAAATTTGGAATAGCTTGTGATCTGAAACCTGTATTGTAGTGAGGAACTTGGGCTGTTTCAGTTGAAACAGACTTCTATATATTTCCTTCTTTACCACCTCTTACAGAAGTAGTTGAGGAAGTGTTTGAGAGCTGTTGAGAACAACACTGTGCTTGTTCTTTAGGATGAGATCCTAAAACATGCAGCTGGAGATGAGATCAAAGATTGATGAAGTCCTGGTGTCAGCAGGAGAGACTGTGAACAGCTGGGACCATGCTGGAAGGCATAGGAATATGTTCATTTTATAGAGCAGTCTTTAGCTCCCTGGTGAATCTGTTCATAAAGATTTTGGAAATGAATGGAGTCATTGCATTGTACTTCATGACTTCCCTTTGGATAGACTTGGACCTTGTGAGGAATTACACTGTTCTTGATGCTTGACTTTGTCTATTAAGTCTGTAAAAGGACCAGTCTAATAAAGCTAATATGGGTCACCTGAGTAGGCTCTCATTTGATTAATATGTGACTTAAAAGAGGGTGAATTTCATCAAGATTATCTGGCCTACTGGACCAGATAATAGCAATGGAAGTAGTCCACATTTTCAAATCTGGATGGAAATGAAATCAGTAAGTTACACAAGAATTGTATTCTGAGCAAGAGCCAGATGGTTTTTCTTAGATTTTGGCAGATTCTTAATGGACTACTGGACTTTGAATTGACTCTAGGCAACTCCCTGGCTTTTAAAGCTGTGCTAAGGGTAACTAACTGACTGAGAGAACCTCACCCAGTGCTTCAAAAACTACTTTATTCTACTTTACATTCTTCTTCTATCAACCCATTCCTTCCATTCTCTTTGTGTCATCTGTAAAGCTTACCTAACTAACTATTCAATAAGGATGTTCAGAACACTAATTCTCTACAAAATCACCCAACCATTAATAACAATTTCAAAATGAGAAATTTACCTGGCTGATCAAAGTGTCAGAAACAGTATATCTGATATTACCCAGAGAAACATGTGTGAAAGGAGAAGGGAATGCCTGTGATCCCCTCTGGTGGTTGCAAATTGTGAAATTGGATCAGATCTTTTATTAAATAGCCACCTCAATGGGCTGGAAAACCCAGAGAGTTAGGAGTTGGCCCAGAATTTCCAGCTGAAGTGCTAGGAGACCAAAGTGCTAGGTGCTAAGAGACCAAGTAATTTTTTAGTTGTTCTTGTCTGTGCTTAGGACTTCTCTCTGAAGTCACGTCTTCAGTGCTCTGCCCTCCACGTACTTGCTTGGTTTCTCCCTGCTCCTGCTGTCCCATATGTTAAGCTTCTATTATAAGCTTCTTTGATCCCTAAATCTCATTTAATCGTATTCGTGTCCACTTCTGTGGATCAGTGCACCTTCAGTCTTGACTCCTTATCTAACAGAACGTTTAGGAGGAAAAATGAAGTCACAGGAGGATAGTTCGTATTTCTTTTGTTCTGATAAAGAGACTCCAGAAATGCCCACAACTGCAGTTTAAAATAAAATATGATTATCACACTAGTCAGTGATGTAATTCAGATTTTCTCCATAACTTTAGGAAGTCTATTTTAGCCAAAAGCAAAAGAATAATTTCTGGTAAGAACTTGATATTGAAAATATCACCTTAGAGATGATTAAAGGAATGCCTTAATATATAAACAGACTAAAAAAAAAAAAAGTGTTAATGTGTCATCAAGTCTGGCAGAAATTACTGAAAGTGAAACAAGTGGACTTTACTTCCTCTTTAGAAGGCAAATAGACAGTTTTGTGCAGTGGAATTTCCTTTGTGTAAATGATTATTACTTCCTGTGCCTGAGCTAAGTAACTAATTAGATGGAGAACCTCATCCCTTCTTTGTAAACATGGTCTTTTCAGTTATTCCTACCCAGTAGTAATAACTTCATTACTCTTTTTCACCTCTGATAAATCTACACAAAGAAGAAGAAAAAAAAAAAAAGGAAAGGAAAAGAAAAGAAAGAACAAAATAGAAATAGGAAGACATAAGATTTTTTGTGACCTATTAGATAACGGAAAAAAAAAAGGAAAGAAGTTTTAAAGGCATTCGTAGTATGGTAGATGAAAATTTGAGAGTAGTTGGAAAAAAATAACAATGCTGAACACTGGCAGAGCGAAGTGACGAAGAGGAAAAATGAAAGGTTAGAAAGAATGGGCTCAGCAACAGGAAAGTTTTAGAATGCTAAATTCTAGTTGAATTATGAGCTCTGGGTGTCCCCGTCCCTTCACTGAAGTTATTGCAGTCATGAACAATCTGTGCTTTAAAATTAAATATTGGTAAATCTAATTGTCTCCTGTGAAGTGGAACCTAGAATTACTGTATCTAAAAGCTGTGGATCAGGGAAGGAGGAGGGGGAAGAATTGGATCTGTAGTCTATAGACAATGCTCTTTTGAGACTCTGAAGCAGCCTTTAAGACACACCTTGTCTCAACAACCTTCTCTGTCATGTGGCCAGTGAGGAGAATCAGAATTATGGCCCATTTCAGCACCTAGCACTTTTTTTTCCTAAGTGATCCCTAGGCATATTGAAGACATCTCTATGTCCCTTCAACACAAACACACACAGACACACAGATACAGACACACAAATGCACCCACAAATACCCTTCAACTGTGCATTTTCTAAGTCTTCTCATCCTGGGCATGTTTCAAAGAACCCACCAGGCCCTCGTGTGTCACTCCATGTCTCAGGCCCCTGAAGTGAGGAGAAGATGCTGAGACTTTGTGTGACAGAAGCCAAGCTCTGCACACCTGAATTTTAATATAGTTACAAATTAGTTTATTGGGGTGTTTTGCCTCAGATTTCCTTGTTAACTAATTTTGTCTTGGTTTGGTGACTTTTAAGAATCCTCTATATCTATGTTTTCCTCTCAGCTCTATTCAGCAATATTCAGATGGCAATATGACCACTGCAAATTCCACAGTATTTCATCATTTGAGGGCTGAGTGCCATGATATTAATTTGTGGTGAACATCTCAATTTCATCTGTAACTCGCGATCTACTGGGAATTGGGAACCAAAAGGATTTTCAAAGTTTGGCTTTGGATCTAACAAGACAAAACAAACAAAAAAAAAGTGGGTATTTTCTTTTTCAGTGTTGCAATATTACCTTTCAGACCCTTTGCCACCAAACTGGCAGTTCCAACATAGAGACTGGGCCTTATGAAAGTATAAAGGAGGAAAAAGCAGGAGAGGGCGTAGAGAGATCATCAAAGACAACTTTATGTGCTGAGATCCACCCAAACCAGCCAATAAAATGTGGGGAGAAAACATAAAAGGGGCATTTATTTACCTGTGCTTTGTATTGTTTCGAAACAACTTCTCTAGAGTCAAGGGAACCCTTACCCCCCACTGCCACATTGCCCCTCGTGCAAAAAAAAAAGAGGACTGCTTCTAGTAGAAAAGAAGAAATAACAGATTTACATGAGATTACAAAGTGTTTCTGAAGTTCATAGTAAATTTGAGGCTGTGGAGGGGGGAGCCCAGGGGAAAACCTGTTACTTTATGTCCTTCCTGAAGCATAAAATTCAGCAAAAATTCAATACTGCTGTCAAATGCCAAATAGGCAGGTCGATATGTTAAACAGGAAGTAGTGACACTTCTAAAGAAATAGGCCAAAGCTTACAGCTAGGCTGAGATATAAACTCTAATGATTTCACACTTTCATTCTTAGTCCACATGTTTTCTGACCGAGAAATGGAAAGTGCAGAATTTACAGTCCTCTCTGATGGGATATTCAAGGGTACAATTTCATACTGCAGTTCTTCCACTCTATTGCAATGCTTGTTATGTTCATTTCATTCTTATTAGAGATGAATGGAAAGGTAAAACCCTCACTGACACTACATCAAATGTGTGAATGGGCAAGACAATCAAGTTTCCTGAATTTTGATATCAGATAAATACATGACCAATTCTACCTGTTCTTTCTGTTAAACCAGATATTGAATATGTCCTTGTTTTAAAAGACATTCACAAATTAACCTGTTCTGGTCCAAACCCGAAACTCATAAAACATCCTTGACCTTTTCAGATTTATTTTTGTTCAAAAGCAATTTAGAAATTCTGAAAAGTTTGCTGTCTACATGAATATTACAATTAATAGAGCACTTGAAATACAATGAAGTCTACAGTATTAAGGCAAGGATGCTCCTTTTCCTCTTTTTGGCCACACCAAATCTATTTGGTTTGTATATATGGTTAGCTCTGCAAGACTAGTACTGCTTCTTACTGAATACAGCAATTATTAAAGTGCTGTGTATTTAAATAGAAACAAACAATTGTTCCAAAGTCTTGAAGCATGAAACGAGGCTCTCCTATATTATTTTAAAAGACCTTCACATCCCATTGCAGTACTATAATATCAGAAATACATCAATCTCCATCTCAAAGCTCAAGATGGGGCAGCAATCATCTGAATGAGATCCGTGTAGAGGTAGGCAGGGCTTGAAAACATATAATTGTGTTAGGCAGTATTAATTAGCTCATCAGCTACTGTTTGCCACAAAATGCAAAGTGCATGACCCCTTACTCTGACTGCCATGTAGGAGGCTAATTTTTCAAATGCATAAAATTCTGCACAAATACTTTTCTTGAAATGATGTTGCTAGACTGGATTGTATCATCCCAAATGTTTACTACACTAATAGGCCTCATAATACACCAGGAGTATAGTGCATTGATGCAGATTAACAATATAAAAAGTTAAGCTAGGTTTTATATTAGCATTATTCTTAATGCTAATGTAATGCCAAACCACTAAGGCAGCATTGTTAGAGTGTTAGTACTGTAGATTGCAATGACAAAAGGAATTAGATGGGTTTTCTATGTTAAATCAATCATTAAGTGGTGGTATAATTATTTGCTGTTAGTAAAGCTCTTTTTCCCCCTATTGTAAAATTGACAGTGTACGAAAGTAATTGCACTGTTTTCATTTCAGCAGGGCTCCTTTAGATTAGAGTTGGGGAGGAAAGATGTGGCACTCCTAATCCTTTTGACATTTCAGGAGGAATGCATGAGTAATATTGCATAGCCATGTAATTAATCAGCCTGGGTATTTGTGGTCTACAAAGCATGCATTTCTACTTGCATTAGGATGGGAAGGGTGAATGGTGGGTGGGAGAGTTTCTGCGTTCTGCCTTTCCACTGTTTTAATTACAGTGGGACATTGTCTTCAATAATTTCCTTTGTCAACTTTGTGTGTGCCTTGCATGTTAAGATCATGGCTAGAACACTCTCCATTGAAATGTTTTAAATTGGAACAGAGGAACTTGCTTATTAGTAAACATATGTTTTTATCCTTGATATACCGGCCATCACAAAGGGTTCATGGAAACTAGATTTGGGGGCTCTGTCTGTGGAATACTGAAGTGTCTTTAGGGAATTAGGGGTGTTAGCTGGACGTTTTGTATCTTTCTTTTGAAATAAGATAAGATTAGCTCTTGTAAGGTCAAGGACAGTAACTTTTTCCTTCCTTCCTTCCTTCCTTCCTTCCTTCCTTCCTTCCTTCCTTCCCTCTCTCCATGCTGGAGCATCATCCCCTCTTCCCTCTTTCCTTCCTTCATCATTTCTTTCTTCCTCTCTTCTCTTTTATCTCAATTTTCAACGAAAGTGAAATTCACCTTTTATCTCACAAAGTCATGTTTATGTTTGCTATTCAGAGCAGAAATGGGATCTATTTAAATCAGAGTTTAGAATAATACTAACTCTTCTTGTAGCAGTGGCAGCAAGTGGCACATATTTCTTTTTATGAAAGGGCACACAGTATTTTCCTAGAACACTGATAAAACAGAAGTGGAAGTTGGGAATTACTGAAATCTTGCACTCATCAACATGGGGATAAACCAGTAACTCACTGAGGAAAAAAATACTTTTCCATATTCTTCCTTTAAGAGCCCAATCACCAGGTGTGGTTTTTTTAAAATATATAAGGCACCATTCTGCAGAAAGAGATGTTTCCTCCCAGAAAAAAACACACAGACATCTACCACACCTCAAATCTTCAAATGTGCTCGCTCTTACCTGTTGAGAGAATGTCAGTAACATCAGCTGATTTGCTCCTTTCCTGGGCTGTAATACTACCATCCTTATTAAAATGAATGCTACAAAATAAGGATTGAATCTTTATGAACTTCATCAAGAGACAACAGAATATGCTACTCCTTCTGCAGTGCTAGGCACTACACAGTTTATGACATATCCAGAGTTTGGACAGAACACTGTCTGGAAATCACAGCTATCATGAACATCAATTAAGAAGTTGTAGGGAAGTGTATGATTTGTGGTGTACTGTCGATACAAGAATGTTGGAAAGCTCCATGTTGTTTAATGATAAATAGTGAATTGAGAGATGAGGAAAAAGAAAGAAAAAAAGAAAATTAGAGAATCATCTCTTAACCAATTCTACATCTTTATAACCTGGTTTATTTTAACCAATAACATATTTTCAAGGGGTTATTTCTAGATGTGTGTATGAAGGTACATTCTGTGACATATTAAGCTCTGAACTGACTTTCAAAACTCACATCAAGAGACTTATTAAACTTCATATAGCCTTTGGTTCCGTTATATAAATATGAAGTCTTTCTTCCTTGTACTAGGCTTAGATGGTTTTCTGTTGCTTTTATGTTTCTGTTTTAAAATTGTTAAATGGATGCCAATAATAATAATTTGTGTGTCTGGTACACGTTGATATTTTTTGGTACATTTTCTCTAAAGATAAGCAGATGGGGGTTATTAAATTCTATAAAACTATATGTTTTAAAGACAGAGAATATGAAGGCAGCTTGAAAAGTCATGCTGAGCTGGCGTCCTTTTTTAACTGGTTCAAAACCGTGATACACAAATTGTTGGTAACATATTTTAAGTTTTTAATTGGTTATGGTGTCTTATGGTCTTAATCAATAAATTAATTTAGATGTGTCAGATGCTTTTACTCACTTTCATTTACTTCAGAAACAAATAACTGCCAAGCTATCTACCTTCAATTGAAGTTAAACAGTTAAATCATAAAAACAAAACAACAAAAAACCAAAAGAAAACCAAAACCAAACCAAAACAAAACCCAACAAAACAACAACCAAAAAGCAAACAAAAAAACCAAACAAAAAAACCAAAAAAAACAAACAAAAAACAAGCAAACAAAAACAAACAAAAACACAAACACAAAAACAAAACAAAGCAAAAACAAAGCAAAAAAAAAATCTGTTAAAAATTCCTTCTTACACAAATGACAAATGAGAAAATTCACCCTAGGTTGTCACTTATCTTTAATATTTCACATATTAAGTCCATTACATGGCAGTCAAATTTGGTCTGTGTCTCTGTCTGTCTGTGAATCTCTGTTTACGTTACAAGTGCAGCAGCTGACAGAGAATCACAGTCCTCTTCTTAGAAGGTGTTTCTT
This sequence comes from Rhabdornis inornatus, assembly GCA_013397075.1. Classification (NCBI taxonomy): domain Eukaryota; kingdom Metazoa; phylum Chordata; class Aves; order Passeriformes; family Rhabdornithidae; genus Rhabdornis; species Rhabdornis inornatus. The sequence goes on along the minus strand of VWZS01004325.1, from coordinate 546,690 downwards.
TCTCTCACCCTGAGTACAACAGCACTCTTAAGGAAGCACTTCAAGGCTCCATGAGCTTTGGGAGGAGAAGGACTGAAGGGCATGCTGGGCAAGCAGCAACAAAAACATACCAAAACCCAGGAGAAGCCATTGTGTTGGCTCCTTGCTTTAACTCCTCTGAAAGTGTGTTCAGGGTCTTTTATTTCACACTGTTCATCCATTTTATTGCTATCAGTGCACAATATACTTCTAATAAGAAGGTAAAATTTGTTGTCAAGTGAGGTGGCAGGGAGAGAGCTAAGTTATGTATCATGTGTTGGACGTGATTATTCTAGTCCTAAATATGTACATAAATCCTTGACCTGGGACTCCCATTGAGAGGGGGTGGAGGAATAAAAAAGAGATAATCTGCTGATTTTTCACACAGATGTCATTGAGTAAGGTGAGAGTGACCCATTTTGCTAAATTCTGGCTTAAAACTTCTATATAGTCTTGAAAAGTATATCTAAATTCCTACAACTCAAACTGGATTGATTTTAGAATTGTGGTTTAATAGAAATATGGGCAAACCCCCCAGTGTTTTATGCAAGAAACCATATAGGCAGTCCTATTCGAAAGTTCTTTTAACTATTCTTTAAGTCCAGTTTAAGATTTCTTATGATAGAAATAGAGAGACTCTTGTAAAAAAGAAGCTTCAGCATATTGAATATATGCGGCTTGTCCAATAATTAAAAAGGAAGAGTCTTGGAAAAATCTGCTTGTGTTGCAGTGCTTAGATCATTGATGAGTCACAGCACAGAAGGCAACTCTTAGTTTGATTTGGTTTGGTTTGTATGGGTTTCTTTGTTTGTTTGATTTTGTTTTTTTTTTTCCCTATGGTGAGAACACATTAGTATAAACAAATGGATAAATAAAGACCAGAAAATAATCTAGCATAAATGAAAAGGTAATCAAAAATACAGTTTATACTTCCAAGACTTTTTTTTTACACAAACCCTGTTATCTGAATTGTAATCATTAACCTACTTCGCTCTGTCTTGAACTGAATATATTGATACCTCAGTCTCTGCAGTTTATATACAAGAACTTATCTAAAGTATAATTTTTATGGAGTATCTGTTTCTACAATAAACTCATTGTGGCTTGAAGTACCTACACTACGAATCTTAAGAACGGAGGGTAAAGAACTGAGCAGCAGTACTCTCTGAATTTTATAGGCCAGTAAAAGAGTAAAACATGTTTTGAGGACCTTAGTGTAGTGTTGAAATCTAAATTCCCCTCTCCACTTCTGCTTCCTCATGGAAATCCCAGGAAATTCTTCCTCATTTACCGAGTTGGACAGTGAGATGCTAGGGGAGTTTTATGAGTCAAAAGGGTGCTAGAACACAAGCCAAACAGAAAACAATCAGTACTGTGCTAGGAGGGGAATATCAGCAAGCAACTAAGAAATTCTGAAAATAAAAGATGTAGGGGTATATTTAATTCATTTAGGAAAAAGTGTACTTGTGTTCATCAAAGGAGCAATTCTGCTTTAGTCTATCTTATTCTTGATGATATTCTTTCTTCATCCAGATCAAACTCTCATCCTAAAAATATTGATACATAGATGAAATGTTTTCAGTGCAATGCAACACATAAGACAAAATAATTATTAAAAAATATAATATTATATATAACACTTATTTATACCATTATTAAAATATTATGAAATTGTTATCTTAGATCTAATATAAATAGAATTATTATCCATCATGCCAGAAATACCTCAGATTTTATCAATTAACTTAAACAACTTGACATATATATTATTAGGATTTTCTAATTTGCCTTATTACATGAAGTACATTAGCAAATGACACATAGCTAAGTAGCATAGGAAGAATACCCTAGAAACTTAAAGAAAGAGTGTTCTTTTGTATTACAGTTCCTAGACAATTTCTAATTCCTAGCTAAATTTATAGATTATATTCTGTTATAGTTGTGGTCACTAAGTATTAAGAGCACTGCATGCTTAGATCTCCCTGGTTTTGACCAGTGTTTTCCCAAAAATATAGCTGAAAACCTAAAACTTGTTTGATATCCTAGGAAAATGCTTTGTGCCTCAGCTTCTGATTTGCTAAAGGAATGTCATAGCCTTTTTGTATGTGACAAGAGAAAATAATAATGTTAATGTTCTTTATTAATTATTCTAAGATCTATGGATAAAAAGATTGCATATATATCAGCGTTTTATAGTTGTTGAAATTCTAATAGTATTAAGAGAGAAATTTTTTTGTGTGGTGAATGGATGAGAGGACACAGATAATGATTTGCCAGTCTAGACAGAAAAAGAGCAAAATAGCCCATTATCTGCATTTTCATTTGATGATAGGATGTCCAAAGAGAGTAAAGAAAATTTAATCAAGTAGGGACCATGGCCTTTTATTTTCATGAACTTTGCTTTGAAACAAAATGGAAGCATTCATCTTATTTTGTTGATATCAGCCCTTTCCAATGCTGCTAAGAATAGTTGAATATTGCAACTTAACAGGATAATATCAATATCACAAGATAAATGTTTCCTTTTCATAATGTAAACCAACACCACAGGTCCTCCAGTATCCAGAGAAGGTAGGTGCAAGCTGAATTAACCTGCATTAAAACAACTCAATAAATCAAATATTTAATGCTCTCTGAAACTTTTCAAGATTAGCAGTGCTTGCAAAATCACATTTAAAACATATGCTACTGAGTCAGCATCAGGAAAGATATACTGAGATGTAAGGGGAGTCTTCTGAGCTTGTATTTATAATTATTTTATTGTGAAAGAAAGAATTCTGGTTATCTTTTTTATAATTAAATTTTGCGTACTGACCTATTTTGAGTGAAAGGCAAGGGAAAAAAAATCTATCCACCCGCATCTGCTGTTTCCTGGATACAAGCCAGTTTTTCAGACTAACACTAACTCACAAAGCAACAGAGAAAGGACAAACATGCCCCCTCTCTTTGCTGATTAGAGGATGCCTTATAAATGCATTCGCTGGACAAGCTTTATAATAGACTCATCCACTTTGTGTTCAATTGTAAATTCAATATCTAGTACTATTAGCTGTTGTATCTGTTGAACTTCATCGTGTTAAACATTTGGTAATAAACAGACTGGGCACAAACAATAAAAATAATTGTACATATTTCTTTAAAGTATACATTGCAGCTTGGGATTTTAGGCGCAGAGGTTTTCTTTTTCATTTTCTTTTACAGTAACTTTTTGGTAAAGCAGAGGATGAGCAAATGCATTGTGTGCAAAGGCTGAGTCAATTAGCAATAGCTGTCATGTGTATTGAAGTGCAGTTGTATAAAGTGAGAATATTCTAAATTAGAGAGCTGTTACAGTCGGGGAGAATTTCTGAACTGTGTTTCAGCTCTTTTGTTCAGTTCTAACTTCAAGCATGGACCTTGTCAAAGCAGCAGAATGACAACTTGGTAGGAGTTCTGTGCCTGATTTCTTAATCCTGATGAGCCAAACCTATGGTGAACTCCCATTCCTCAGAGAGAGCCAGAGAGTCATGGGGTCAGACCAGGCCAAGATGTACAGATCAATTCTGCAGAGTTTTCTAAAAGCATAACCTTAAATCCTGCAAAAATCAGTTCCTCATGCTTCAATCTCCTGAGAAGGCATCTCCCCCTGCCTCCTGCAGCCACAGTTCTGGTTGGAGCTAAGCCATATGCACAGCACTTCAGAACCAGGTGAGGAGCAGGGAACTTGTGGAAAAGAGATAGAGCTGCTTTATGTTCAAACAGCTTTTGCTTAAACCTTTTGCTTCAGTAAAGCACCCAACATAACTTTAAAGCAAGTCTCACTCTATTTCTGTTAGATTTTTCAGATCCATGGCTCCAAACTCTTTGTGTGCCCTGCAGCAGGTGCACCAGGATGCCTTGAAAGTGCCTGTGAAACACCTGATGGTGCACATAGAGCTGCCCATTCACTGTTTTATTAGTGGTCCTGATAATGGGGATGAAGCAGGCAAATTAGGGCTGTCACCACAAGCCTGTGCTTTTCAGCATCCATCACTGAAGTTTTCAGCATCACACCATGTTTTCTACCCAGAAGAGCTTGCCCAGGCATCCTCTAGTGGATAAATGTGTTTATCACAGATCTTTTAAGCTGGTTTCATGATGCTGTTCTAGACTAGGAGCCATCATCTCCCCTTTAACTTTAGAAGCTCCTTACACACATGCATATGCACAAATAAAGCTCATTCAGTGCATCCTTTAAGCAGACAAATTAATTAAGAAATCTTTTTTTAGGAGGAATTATGATGATAAGGACACCAAAAGCTCAGATGCTCTTGTGTAGAGCTCTTGAAAAGTGACTTTTGGCTTCAGTTTCTTCTTCTCTAGTAGGACTGTTAATTGTAATGGCAGTCAGAAGGGATTGATTTACTGATATTTACAGTGCCCAGCATACATAAGGCATAAAATAGTTGGTATCCTTTTGTCATTATCAGTTATTCATTTTATTCCTCAGATATGAAATAAATTCTAAACTAATGAAACAACTATTTCTGATGAAAAGCTAGAACTAACATCTTTTTTCACCAGTGTGGACCAGGGCTAACACTGAATCTTATTTAAACCTTGAAAAGGAAAAAGAGAAAAAAAAAAAAGAAAGAAAAAGAGATTGATTTAATTTAATATACATGGGTTGCAGTCCTTTTTACTTCCTTATGTACTAAGAGAAATAGAAGCCTTGATATATACTTCCAAACCAGGTGATGCCAGGGACCCAGAGATATGAATCAATCGTCTGTGATTTCCAGTCCTGCTCCCTGGCTGAAGTGCACTGTGTTTGAGCAGCCAAACTTTGCTGAAATTCACCCATTGCTGAGACTTAGGGCAGCCTGTGGGAGTCAGGAAGTAGAGTGGATGGCCAGCAGCCCTTTAAGGAGACAGCAGGCCATGTGTCAGTTGTCAGGAAAACATATTCCTCTATTTTCCTACCCCTTGAGTCAGCTATATTTCACAGCTCTGGTGTCAACGGAAAAGCTTAATATCAACTGTATTGGAAATACAGCTTTTCAATTAATTCATGTCCCTGAAATATAACTTTTTTTTTTTCTTTTTTCACTCACTAGGAGTGGAAATTTGACCACAGGTACAACAGTGATGCTAATGCCCTGTTTATTACTAGAAACATTAAACTGAACCATTGGTTTAGGACTTGCATACTGCATGCAAACAATAACCAACATGATGTCGTCTACATCTCACATGGATGTGCTTTTCCACAGTTCATCAAAAAAACATTATCCTATTCATTTGCTGAGTTAGGTTTTGGCTGTTTTCCCCAATACTGCTAGGACCAGTACCACACGTACTATGGGAGCTTATTAATATTTTTCTTTATACATAGAGGGATAGCGGCCACAGGGGGTCCTAGCAGAGATGTTTGGAGTGTGCTTTTGTGGGAAAGAAGGAATTTGAATATTTTGCAGCTTGTTCTGAGCTATTTCTCCATTTAGATGTGAGGCTCTTTTCCAATAAAGTCAATATTTCAAGTAGGGAAGCTAAAATAATTTAATTTTCTTCTAGCTGGCTTTTTTGTTTGTGTACCATTGTTGATAGAAACTGTATTTAAACCCATTTTAATGGGACATATGGGTATGAATAAGTCTGTGGATTATGTCAATCCTTCATAAGATGCATCTATTTAATGATGACAGCTCTTTTTGTGCTAAGCATCCTGGCTGCACTTTGCTGCCAAAAGGAAGAAACAAAATAATTTCAGAGGCTATTTACCTAATTCTAACACAGTCATTGAAATTACATCATGTGATAATTTCCCTAGACCTTCCTATTTCTCTTTCCCTACAGTAAAGGAAACCTATATACAATAGTTTATGTCTTGAGCCCATCTTCTATCTTGATGGAGTCTGAGAAAATCTCATGGCAAGAGTGTTTCTGTGCCCTGCAGTTTAGCCTGTGACTACCCCAGTAGTTTGTTCCTCCTCTCTTCTAAGAGAAAAGATCTTTGCAAGAGACCTTCTTATTCCAAATTCTACATATAAAAAATGCTGTAAGAAAAATTTAGGATTATCATCAAAATGGATATAATTTGAGGCCCAAAAACAAAACTTTCAGCATTTTCACATGTTTATGTCTATGACTGGAGTGGAATGGGAAGGAAAGTATGACTGTTCCAGTTGGAAGAAACCTACAATGATGTCTGTCAAATTCAGGCCTGACCAAGTAAGAGTGTATTGTTAAGGGTATTGTACAAACTCCTCTCAAACACTGGCAAGCTTGGGAATTGCCTGCTTCATTAGGAAGCCTGTTCCTAGTGTTTGACCACTTCCTTGGCAAGGGAATGCCTTCTTACACCCAGTCTGAACCTCCCCTTGTGCAGCTTTACACCATTCCCACGTGTCTTGTCTCTGGATACCATGGAGATAAGATCATCTTGCTCATAGTGTGTTTCAAAACACAATTATAACTGTGTATACAACTAGTCCCTCTGCAGAAATATGAATTATACTAGCAGATGCTTTGGACCATGAGTTCTGTGAAAAGATATTAAGCTGCTGTTTCTCATCTTCGGAAGACCAATATTGTCTTAAGTGTGATGGAAAATTTTGCCTTGGAAATGTTTGTTTCTTCAGTGGTGCGTGTGTGCTTGTGTGTGTGTGTCTCTACGGATGTGTGTCCTTGAATACCTTTTTACATCGCACTTCAAGATTTGATGACTCCAAGTGATCCTGCTATTGATTCAATATTAGGGAAACAAAGAGTTATTAAGTGATAACCTGTTGGTGTATATTTTTTGCTCTGTTCATATAAACCAGTGGAGCAAGATCAATTTACTCTCCAGTTGAATTGCTTTTCTTGTGGGCACCTAAAGCATACGTTAGAGATCAGCTTCCAAGAAACAAATTTATTTTCCTGAAATGATGGTCTTTATTGGCAACATCTAGTTCTTTTAATTTTACAGTTGGTTTACCAGTTATTATCTCTGTTTTCATGAAGCATGAGAAAAATGCTAGAACAGTTAAATGTGCTTACCATATACTTTGTGAATTAGTGACTCCTTAAAATTGGCAGCAGATGTGGAGTGAAACTGCACTGTCAGTTCTCCTTTCTCTCCCCCCGCTTTCCTCCCTGCAAACCCTGGGAAATCATTTGCCTGGCAGAGATTACCAAGGTGCCATCAGCATGTCACACTCAGCTCACACAGTGGTATCAAATATGCGTTCTTATTCCTGACCCCCTCGTTTGGCTGTGACAAATCTGAGAAATCTGAAAGTTGCGGAGGCTGGGGAGGGGGAAGGAAGCAAAAACTCCTCTGATGCTTTTCTTGCCCATTATGAATTTGACGGAATGTGCCTTTTAAATGACTTGTACATCTCTTCTCAGGTGTGCTATGGGCAGAGTGGCAGCAATTGCCAGCGGTGACTAAGTGAGAAGTGACACTCTCTGTCTCTCTGAGGGTTTCTTCAAGTCCAGTTTGGAGCCTTTCATTACATTGCAAGAATCCATTAAGACAGAAACAAGGTTATTCCATGAAATGTTTTTGTGACTAAAGAGGACATCCAGCTCTTTAATCAGTGACAGAACATCTACTCTGACAAGACTGAGTGATACAATGCGCTTGGCTAGCACCTTTGCAACTGAAGGGGAATATAACTTACAAGGACAGACAGTATTCTCATTAAATTGCCATTGGTTGATTCATCAATGCTCCAGTGGAAATAATTATTCTGTATATGTTTGATGTAAATGTCTATGTCAAATGAAACCTCATTTTGTATTTTGCGGATGTCTGATCCATGATAATTTGGCTAATGCCTTCAGGTCATGAGATAACAGTCTTCTCCCTTTAGTTATGACAGGGGCTGCAGTGAGAGTCTAAGAGTGATTTGGAGGAGATAAATACACACACATGCACACAGACACACACATATTTATGTATAAACAAACAAACAAACAAACAAAATCACCATTGTAATGGCAGTGCAACCCATGTGGATTTTATTTGCCCCCATGTGGGTGTGCCAGTTTTTGACTAGAACAAACAAAGAGTAATTTCTTTGACCTTTACAAAGTCACCCTAGAATAACTGGCAGGCAAAAATCTCATCCCAAAAATATCTTTTGCAGCAAGATGCTGGAAGTCACCATGGGGGGAAAGAGGTGCTCTTGTATTCTTAGATGTGCCAATACAATGCTTTATAAACACATAAAGGGCTATAGATTGATTTTGGAATGAGCCCTAAGCAAAGTGAAAGTCGGAAGCACAGTGAAGTACTGCAGAATTATCCCAGAAATATTGAAGATTCTCTGAATAGGTGTAATTTAATTTCTTTCTGTCTGTTCCAGGGAGAAAGGAGTTATGCTTCATATATGTAGCAAAATTACTGCCCATACAATATTGTCTAATGAAAAATGGGGGAATAGCCAAATAATGTTCACCTATTCTCACTAAGAAGGTAAAAAGACACTGATTAGTCCCCTTCAGTACTAAGGGAAAGATTTAAATAGATTAGATTTGGGAGTTCTTACAATGTTGTTGGCTTCCTCATAAGCATATAATCTTAAAACAATCTAATCTTTTTAATGTAAAATCAAGATCCTTAGTCATTTAGATAATTGTTAGTGATTAATATATCCTTGATAATACCTAGTTGTATCTTATTTTATGAGCAAGACCATTGAAATCAAAAGGACCAATTACTAGATAAGAAAAAACAGCTGTTCATTAAAATCTTAGGAGTTTAGCCATTTTTGTCTGTGTGTGTCAGAAAGTCATTAAGAGGAGAGGGTGAAAAAAGGGTAAAGACAATGAGGAGTACCAACTGGGATGATTTTTTTCAGTCTTTTTTTGCTTTTGTATTCTTTGCAATATCGAAAACAATTGGTATTAAAAAAAAAAAAAAGAAACATAATAAGGAAATTGAGAGAAAATAAAGAAGACATAGAAATCAGTGATTACCAAGAAGCTTTTTTTTTCTTTTGAAGAGAAATAAGATAAATAAATGTTTTTCAAATAAGGGAATTGTGACTGTTTTGGTTTCTCAGAAGATAATGTTACAGTTTTATAAACTAACCTGTAATAAGTAGGAAAATAAAATAAATTTAAAAGAAAGAGAAATTTCAAGAACATAGGTTCATATTAAATTTTTCAGCAATAGCTGTTATATGGGAGAAGAGGAAAATGTAAGCCAAGCTTCTCTAAGAGAGTTCTGAGGCACTTTACTACTTGCAGTGGGAATTCTCAGTTCATAAACAGTTGTCTTAGAAGAAAGGTGGCATATATTGTCTTTAAATTCTTTAAATCAGTGTTAAGATTGTATTTTTACTCCAGATTTAAAATTTCCCAACCCTCTTCTAAAGAGGGCTGTTAGGGGGAAAAAAACCCCTCATATCTCACTTTCTCTAGGCATGGGAACTAGGCAGTGCCAAGCCAAAGTCCAGTAGCCCACTAGCACTGTTAGTCCTGGGAGTTAAAGTACACTAGTCTGGGAAGACCTCTGTACTAATTACTAATTCTCTCAGAGGCAGTTTTTAATGCTCTGTAATGTGCTGGATGCATCCCCTTCATGGCATGGTGCCCAGCTGCCTTCTCTTCCCCATTAGTTATCTGCTGTGGGGCAACCAGCAAGGCTGTGGCCCATTTCTTGTCAGCAGAGACGTGTCTTGGCTCTAAGGGAGAAACACAGACACAGAGTTAAGGGCTTGATCTTCCTAAGGGCAGCCACAGCAGCAGACTACAAAAACTGAGGTTTTTTTCCTTTGTGATGTCTCAAGAAAGACAATTTCCATGAATGAGAGGCATAAAAATTGAAATGCTTAAACTTGACAAAGACATGGCAAAGGAAAACAGCCCAAGTCAAAAAATCTGTCATAAAGCAGCTTCCTTCTTTGTGCTTCTATAATCAATAGAGAAATCTATAATTCAGCACTTTATAAATAACATGCATGTTAGCCAGGAAAAACAGGGATGGATCTTTGGGATAGCTTTCCTTTCTTCACTGAAACAGTGAAAGTGTATTATGAATTATAGTATAAATAGTAGTATTGCATCCTTCATTTAAAGATGTTCATAATGAAAAATTATTTGTTTGTCAGCTAGAAAACTATATCTAGACACATAGAGACAATGAAAAAAAAGACATTCCATTGAAATTCCAGTAAAGTTTAAAATACTTTTAATATGATCCACTATTTTTTTCTCTATAAATCATGTGGCACATAATGAGTAGAAGTGGTGTATCAGAGGGTGAAGAGCTGGCATTTATTGAACAACTTTGATAATGTCAGTAAAAATAAGGTGGCAAGGAAGCACAACAGTTTTATCATTTTGGAACCAATTATCTCTCTATGCTATATATGTGCAAAGTATAAAAATGAGGAAAAACCTTGCCTTGAAGAATTTATTGCCAAATAAAGTATTGATACAGCTAATTGGTTAGTCTTTGTGTATTAATGAATAAAATAAACATTAATGTTTATGAATGTGCATGCATTGCTGATGGATAGATAGTTAGTGGGATAGATAAGTGGCAGTATTTATATACACACCGACACATGTATCAGACTGTGGCTTATATCTTTTTCTCAACTCCTAATATCATCTCTGTCCACGAGACAGGGATCTTTGTCAGAGATTTATTCTGCAAATTAAATGAGCTATAGCCTCTTCCTTTATTTTAATGTACACTTTATTCTCAGAGCCATTGCTATTTAAATTTGTTCCTTAACACATGCGGTTCACTTTATTTTACTTTTACTGTGTCTGGACTATTCAAAACTGACACATATAAAAAATAGTGCCGTTTCCCTGAAATAGCAGTGCCTTTGTATGTGTGAAGCTATAAATAAACACTGGCAGTTAAACTTCTGTGCTTTTAAACTTTAGCCTCTTTGTCTCTGTCACTGTTAGAAACCCCTATCTGGTCTGCCTTCCTTTTTTGCTTATGACAAAATGCTTATGCAGCGGTAATCAGTCTTGGAGGCCTACCCTCCTTTCCATTTCTTTTTTTCTCTTTTAATTTCTGAGTTGCAGCCACTAGTTTCACTGGCATCTCCTGCAGCTTGCCCAACAAATCAAAGTAGTAAATGTTTCTCCCAGAGTCAGCCTCTCCCTCTGTGGTTATCAGTCACAGCTGATTAGTGAATACACCAGCTTGTTCCCCTCATGTTCCATTTACTACAGCCAAACCATGGCTAAAACCAGGTCGCATCCTGTCCTTCAGGCATGTAAACCACACCACTCAGTTTGGTGTCATCTGCAAACTTGATGAGGGCGCACTCCATTCCACTGTCCCTGTCACTGCTGAAGATGTTAAAAATATTGGGCCCCAGAGTGACACCACTGTCACTGACCTCCTTCCACTCCTTTGACCATTACCCTCTCAAGTCCGCTGACCAACCAGTTCCTAATCCACTGAACAGTCCACCCACCAAAATCCACCTCTCTCTAATTTAGAGAGAAGGATTTTGGTGAGGGCCATATCAAAGGCCTTACAGAAGTCCAGATAGATGACATCCTTAGTTCTTCTGTCTTCAACTGATATAGTCATTCCATCACAGGAGGCCACTTGGTTGGTCAGGCAGGACTTGGCCTTGGTGAAGCTGTTCTGGTTGTCTTAAGCCACCTCCCTGTTCACCATGTGCCTTAGCTTCTAGGAGGACCTGTTCCATGTCTATACCAGGCACAAAGGTGAGAATGAGGGGCTGGTAGTTCCCAGGCTCCTCCTCTCTACCCTTTTTGAAGATGGGTACAGTGTTTCCTTTTTTCCAGTCACCTGGGACTTCATTTGGCTGTCATGATGTTCAGGCATCCACAGGCAGTTGGCTTCCCAACTGCAAATTATCTCGGCAAATGAGAAAATTCCTTCAGGACTCTGGGATGCATTTCATTGTATTCCATTAACTTATATACATTCAGGTGATCATGAACATGATCTTTTCTTACAGTGGGAGGGACTTTGCTCTTCCAGTCCCTCTTTTGTGGTTCGTCCAGTTAAGAGGTGTGAGAAGGTGACTGTTATTGAAGACTAAAACAAAACTTTACTGAGTACCACAGCCTAATTCTCATACATTTTTACCAGTTTGTAAGACTTGCTCATCAGGGAGGGTGTTCTTTCCTTCACTTTTTTTTTTCTGGCTGATGTACATGCAGAACCACTTTTTACTAGTCTTTCCTTGCTTGGAAAACCTCCAGCTGCACCTTGACCTTCCTGACCCCATCCTTATGCAGCTGGCAGCATACTTATACTCTTCCCAGGGTACCTGTCCCTGATTCCACAGCCTGTGCATTTCCTCGTTGCCCTTTATGGTAAGAAGGTGTTGACTCATCCTTGCTTCTCTCTTGCCTTCCTTTCCTTATTTCTTACACCTGTGGAGCAAAACCTCTTGCACTTTAAGGAAAGATCAGCCAGCTCTGTTCTGGTTACAAAAAATGACTTTTGGTGGTCACTTTCTGGACAATGTCATGTAAGAAATTAGCCCATCATCCCATTTCTGGATGTGATAAACAGTTGGTGTTCAAGGAAGATGTATACCAAGCAGGAAAAATACTGCTTTTTAATGTCTTCTTTGTGTACATTTAGCAGCATAGAAACTTCCTGAACTAACAATAGTATGTGGAATGTAGAAGTAAGTGTTATTTAGAATATTGCCAATTAAATCAGTTAAACTTTTGAAAGCTTCTGGTAATACTGCTGGTGTTTGTATGTATGAACACCTTCAAAATTTAGAAAACTGTATGAAAATTCAAGGTCCTGAGTGAAGTGCTAGGACTCTGGGTGACACTGGGTTTACATCCTGCTTGTTGCACTCAATTCAATTGCTTCAGATTTAATTGACTGAAATTACTTTTCTTCAAATTCTTCAGAAGTTTGCTGCAGCTCAAATTCAATTAAAGTTCCTCCTACTACTATTCCCTTGTGCATCAGCTTTATAGACATATCTGTCAATATAAAACATTGCAGAGAAACATCTTTTTTTACATGTATGCAAAATACTTTCTGCTTTGCCTTTCAACTTTCTGCTTAATAATATTAATAATAGCATTAATATGAGTTTCTACTTAGGTTTTCAAATTGACCCTGGTGGGTTTTCAACTCAAATGTTATTAGCAACCCAAACAAGTTGAGTCACGACTGAATTTTTTCATGCATAAGTAATAACTTACCAGTTGCCATTGCAAACACGCTGCTTTTCAAATAATTAAAACACTTTTCAGACAATTCAAGACCACAGATGAGGAGAGATTGTAGACTAAGCATATGGCTTCAATTTCAAGGAAGTACTTCGGTATGTGTGTGAAACATTGCTCATGTATCATATTTATCAATATGATAGACCTGCCAGCCCTCTTGGTTTTCTTTGGAGAAACATATTTTTAAACTCAGTTGACATTCTTTTTTTGCAACAAATCAATCCTCAAACTCACACCTTTTTTTACAATGTAATGTATCCCATACGACATTGGTCCTTATGTACAGAGAGATATATATACACAGAAAGAAAGCTATGCCCATAATGAAAAATATAAAACTGAAATTTACTTCCTGGACATGGCTTTATAGTATCTAAAACAACAATAATATAATATAAACATCAAGTTATAGTTGATTCACTATTTCTAGGGTTTCCCTTAAAGAGATTCTCAATCTCCCCAACTGTTTTTTGCACTCCTTTTTCCATATAAGATATAAAAAGTTCAGATGTCCACATGAAAAATAGATAATTCTAGTGTACCTTTTCTCACTTAAGCAGAGACTGAGTCAAAGGATGTGTCTCATCTGGTTATATTGTGGTACTAGCACATCATCCTCCCGCTGTGGAGACCTGAGTTTGGTGGGACTTAGTTTTCCTCAGCTGAGGTCCTGAGAAGGCAGCAGGGACCCCTGAGCTCAGGACACTGATGCAGGTGCTGGAGAGGTCAAGGGCAGAAGAGATGAGACCAGATGAGGTAGGGTAGGGTAAAGCCAGGGAGGAAAAATATAGAGATGAGAAAAGAAAAAAAACCTGCTGGGGAGAAAAGTAAAATATGGTTTTCTAAAGCAGTTTGGAAGAAGAGTCAGAAAGGGCAAGCAGTCAGGTTTTAGACGTATTTTGATTGGATTAATGGAGGCAAAGATAATAAGAAAAAGCTGAGTGGGAGGAGATGACAAATAAGTATTGTATGAAATAAGGAGAATCCAGAGAAATGTAGACAAGTGTAATTTAAAATGTAATTTATAAATTTATTTATCTGTGTTTCCATTAAGAACAGAATAAATGTACAATTAATGTCTCTGATAAAAGACAGTTCAAGCTAAATGAACATTTTCTATTTCCCACTCCCAAAAAGTTATTAAGTGATTTCATAGAATATGTTTAAGTGATTTTTGCAAGCAAATGAAAAATGTGCATTTCTATTTCTATTTCTATGAAATTTTTTGTTCCAAGAAAAAAGGTTGTTTCTATTTGTCTTTGAATGAAAATATTTAGTAGGATTAATTTCCCCCTTATATTTCTTGCCATTTAGTCAGAACTAAAAAAACCAATATAATTGGCAACGGCAAAATTTCCCCCTCTCCAGAGCACCACCAGCTCTTGCAATTATTTCACAACCACTGCAGTTCCCCTGCCGTGTGTCATTCTTGACTTAAAGTTATTCAGAAAAGCTATTAAGCACTACATAATTGTGAGCAAATTGATGGTAATAAAGACAAGATCAACCAACATGACTGAGAGGCTGGAGGGACTGATTTATGAGGAAAGATTAAAGGAGAGACAGTAAATATGTATAGCTTGCCCAAATGATAGCCGTGGGTGGAGAGCAGGATAAACATCCACAAGGACTCTGTGTGAAGAATGTAGTCATCAGAAGGGGCCAGAAACATCCATGGGGTAACTTGACTCAAGTCAACTTCAATGGGGTTACCTTGGGGGTGGATTTGGCTATGAGTGAGTGAGAGTGAAGGAGGAGCTCTTAAGGTAAGTCTGAGGGAATATAACCGAAGGGAGTGAGAAGAATTGGAGCAAAAAGGAAATGTAACCTGCGTATTTTCAGGAAAATCTTACCAGGGAGATCTAGAAGACTAATGAATTAGTTAACGAATGAAGAGCACTTTGAAGATGAAAAATAATGTTCAGCTCCAGCTAAGCAGCATTATTAGGAGTAGAGCTGAGCAAATAATTTGTACTGAATTATACGTTCAACTAGTTAAGAGTTTGATTTTTAAAGACATCTGTGGGAATTAGATGCTCAATACATGGGCGAGTCACGTAAGTTTAGGTGCTGTTCCTCTAGACTCCCTCCAGCTCCCATCAGAAATATTTCATTAGATAAAAAACACACACAATGTTGTGGGTTCAGGCACACACCAACAGGCACACACTAAGAAAGAAGATTGGGAAATCATAGTAAGACTGTGCAGGTTTTTTCGACATGGAAGCTGGTATAACAAATTCACGGGATCCCCAGTTCTGCCACTTTGCTTCATGGCCTGCCTCACTTTCTTTTACTGCCTCAGAGTTTCCAAGGATTCATGTGTTACCCAGCAGAATTAATGATCACAAAAATCTATCCTTCGTTATTTTTTATTTTAAACATGTGAATTCAGAGGGTGGGTTCTGGTGCTGTAAATGCATTCCTTTGCTAGAACCGGAGCCAGAACAAACAACTAAGAGTAATGATTACACTTATTTATCTCTTCAGAGTTCTCCCCAGCTCCACTCTAACTGTACTGAAATGGTCTATCTTGGACAGATCTAACTCTTCTTACCCTTGGAGAGTAAAATACAATTTTTCCAAAAGTAAAGAAACATTTAGCTGCTTCCTGAACTACTTGTACAGGGGAAAAAAAAAAAAAAAGAAAAAAAGAAAAGAAA
>VWZS01004325.1:517222-530313 GCA_013397075.1 Rhabdornis inornatus | reverse complement strand
CACATATTTGCACATAAATATTCATGTGAGACAAAAAAAAATAAATAAATAAATAAATAGATATATTTTTCAGGAATAGTGTGGTTTTTCACAGTTCTGTGACCCAGTAGGGAAATTTTACTCATTAAGCTATTTAGAAATACTATTTCTAACAAGGGATTTACTTAAAGATTGTGAAACAACTTTTTTTTTTTTAAGAAGTCTGTTCCTGACCAATGAAACAAACTAAAATACTGCAGCTAAGCTACTATAAAAGAAATGGAAAATAATCTAAAAATATATTAAGCATTTATGGCTTAAAATCAGAATTACAACTGACATAACAAAGAATAAGGCCATATATGACTTTATATTCAAATCTAAGTGTTTGCATGCTCCATATATAGTAAAAGTTACAAAAGGTAACCAAAACGCCCCCTCAAAAAGTGATTTTTGTACCCAGAACAAGCCAAGCTTTGTAAAAAGAAACTGTGTTCTTTAGGTTAACATAGGGAAACATTTTGTAAAAAAAATTCTGAAAGAACTGATGCTGGGTGGTAGAAATGTACTAAAGAACATAATTTGCTAGCCATCCTCTCCTCTTCCAAAAATATCCAAACAGTTTGAATGGTGTATAAAATGCAGCTGACCCTTGTTCCACGGCTCACTGTGGAAGTGACAGTCCATAGCTCAGAAGAAATGCATAGAAACCAAATTCTTAATTTCAATGCTGTTCATTTATTTTTTCTTTTAACAGATGGAAAAATCCAGCTAAGCAAGATTGTGTGCATGTATTAATAATATATTATTACTAATATTATTATATTAATTATTACTAATAACAATGTATTGTCAATGATGATTACTAAGTATGTAATACTACCTCTTTTTAACGTCCTGACTAGGCATTGTTTAGCTAAACCATATTTTATACTGCTGATCCAAGAGGAAAAATATGTTATGGATAGCATTAACTCAGGGCAACTTTTCTCCCCCTTGAAGGGATCTGAATGCCCCAAATGATGGAGAGCTTCAGAATTTCCCATTCGTTCATGTCCTAGATTCTAATTTCCTCTTCTTGCCAGACCAGATAAATTACAGAATTTTTTTTTTTTGTTTGAATACAGTGTCAGCATCTTCAAACATTCTATCCATTTCTATTGATTGCACTGATCAGCTTTAGAGCAGTGTCTACACATTTATTAAGTACAAGTGCCATTAAGCACATTGGTGCATATCATGCAGTGTAATTAAGATACCAAATTACACTAAACAGATGTCCTCTTCTGAGCCTGCTTTCCTCAATCTCTTTCAACACCCAGGCACAGATTCAGCTGCTCTGTAGCGCAGTCCCTACCTGTGCTGCAGCTATTTCTGACGCCTCCTGCCTTTCTTCTCAGACTCCTATTCTAAGGAAGTCTCCAAACTGGCCACTTGTCAGAGTGATACGAATGCATTTTGACATCAGCAGGACACAGAGACTGGGGTCATTTCCCTTGGCTTTTCCAATTACACAGCTTGCTGCAAGGAGCTGAATCAACCATGAATGTCATTCTGCTCGTACTGGCCGGGAGGGTGCTCTCTGTCCGGCCCTTGGCATTTAACCATGTTGAATTATGAATGTGCTACCAATATCACTGTTTGCCTTGGAGCTGGAAAGGATGAATCACAGGGAACTTTTCTGAATTAGATTTTAAAGTGGACGATGCAATTTGTATCCCCACCAATGCCTTTTATTTTTTCCTCTTTCTCACTTTTTTTTTTCTTTTTCCCCTTAACAAAGTTTATTCACAAAGTCCAAGTCATCTAGAGATTGGCTGGATAATAAGAAATAACACTTGTTTGCTGTAAAAACCTGCCATAATATGCTGTGCCACTATCTGAAGATGTCCTGTGTTTTATCTAATAATAGACAAAAGTTGGAAGAGAAGCCAGGGAAATTTCTGTATAATCAAATGGCTGATATTTCACTATAACTAACTTTAAAAAAAGAACTGTAGCAAAACTTGTGTAATATTGTATAAGACACATCAGACAATTATAGAGGGGATAAAGAAGATAATAAAACTGTCTGCATCTGTATAAGGAGTTGAAATCTGAATTATTTTGTTTTAGTTTAGTAATTGTTTTGGTTTTTACTTTAGTTCTTTTGATTCCAGCAGAATAATCCCGCGAAAAAAAAAAAGCGGCAAGCCAAAAAAAGACCAAAAACCAACAAGACCTCCCAAACAAACAAAAATATCTCACAGCAATTAAAAAAACAAAACAAAACAAAGCAAAAAACAAAGCACCAAAAAAACCCAAAACAACAAAAAATCCTGATATCTGGTTATTTATGTTATTTACCTGAAGACAAGGCAACTTCTTGAAATATCTTCCAACACCTTCTTGACCAATTGGGTACTGTCACTATGAAAAAGGAGTGAATAGCAGAAACGAAGCCAGATTCACTCCATCTAACTTTAGGCACCTAATAGAATCTTAAGAGCATAATTTCTGTAGGTCTCCTTGGTGGTGAACACTGAGAGCAAAACAATTTCAAGACGACATTTTAGGTGACAGGTAGGAGAAATCAATAGTAAGACATCCCAATCTCTCTCCATTGACTATGCAGTGAGTCTAGGGAAAGAACAATAACACTTATATATTTAATTTAGACAACTGAGTAGTGTGACTAAAAGTCATCTTTTAGAGGTGCGTCTAAATCTCTCTTTATTTTTTTTTCCAGTTTTCATTTTTTCATCTACCAAAACACTTGCTATTGTCCCAAATTGTGATAATTTCTTCAATTGACTGAGATTCCTGCGCGTTAATTCTATAAGCACATGTAACAGAAATAGACAGTTTTTTCAATGAATAAAAACAACCACTTTTAAAGCATTTAAAACAATTTGGGGAATTAGAGCACTTCAAATATAGAAGGGATTTCTAATTTGTTACTAGCATTAGCCCAAAAAATTACCTATGATGTTTTAATATATATACCTCTGGTGTACCAGAGTCCTGTAAATCTTTTACTTTTAATTAAGAAATAAAAACATATTTTCCAGTATAAAATAAAGTCATCTCAATGAGATGCTTCTGCTCTTTTGAACTTCTGTTCCAACTGCAAGTCCCTAGTAGAATTTTTTTTGTTTGTTTGTTTGTTTATTTTTTCCCCTCTGTGCTTTTGATGAATTTAATCCAGTAAAGACATAATTTCTGAAGGCCTTCTACCTTTCATTAGAATAAAATATTAAGATTAAGATTAAGACCTACAAGAATCACCCAGAGATTTGGAAAGTGACTTTGTGTAGTATATTCAAGAAAAACATATTGGATGAAGGTCTGAAAACTGTGAGATGGGACAAAAAAAAAAAGCAGAAAAGTGGAAAAAACTGTGACTTATCTTTTGCAAGGTGAAGTTCACTTGGTTCTTCTTGAAAAGACCGAATATTTTACTGAGTAGAAATAAATGTTCTCATTATCTCCCACCCCTTCCAATCTGCAACTCACACACATATACTTTTGCTGTGATAAAGCAGAAGGCTGTAGAAATCTATGCAGCTTAACCAGTTTGACTCCATAAGTGACCATTGTTACACACATGCACACTAACTATTAGAATGGGAATGGGCAATATGGGTGGGGAAATTCCATATATTATATATATATTTGCATGTATGTATGCATATACATATGTGTGTGTATATATATATATTCCCCCCCCCAGATTTTCAAACAAGAGTCAAATCCATATCCCATTTCAGAGTTTTTTAAATTTTTGTATATTCTAAGTTTACTTAAGCAGATTTCAAAAATATCTAAATAAATAAAAAACATTAATAATCTACTTTCAAAATTGCCAAATGTTTTCATTTGCAATAAACAAATGCTTGTCCTGAAATGTTTTTCACAAAATGTCTATGCTGTAGCATAGAGGAATTGTTCTTTACTTTGTAGAACACATTTTGAAAAAAAAAAAAACACCAAGTTTGAATTAAGAAACACCCCAAATTAATGAAAGTAGTGACTACAAACACTTAAAAAAAAAAAAAAAAGACAAGATATATATATTAAGAAATCTTAAAAGTGAACCACCAATATCTAGTGATTTGTTTTTGTTTTTTTTTGCTTTTCTCCAAGCAAAATAAATGCTTCTCAGCTGTCATTTGATCCTTTGCTGTCAGAAAACCATGTCAAAAACTTCTGAAGATTAACTAGCTTCTTGGAAGAAATTATGTTATATGTATAAACCTCCTTCCAAATACAGGATTATGTTTTAACCAGCATCTCATACATGACAAATGGGGAGTAGAAAATACTTCTGATTTTTTTTTTGTGTTTTTTTTGTTTGTTTGTTTGTTTGTTTGTTTTTGTTTTTGTTTTTGTTTTTTTTTTGTTTTGTTTTGTTTTTGTTTTTGTTTTTTTTGTTGTTGTTGTTTTTTGTCCATGTGTTTGAGACTGTCTGAGAGCTAAGGACCGGGACAGCATCCATGACTCCCACCTCACAGCAGTTAAACATCATTCCCACAGTGTCATTCCTGGCGTGGTCACTAAGTACAGCCCGAAGTCACCGCACTGGAAAAGCAGGACATGTTCCAGCTACCCTCTGATAGGAAGGATACACAACCTATTCATTTCCCTTGAGGACACTAATCAAATTAGCTTCTACTCTTCCTCCCCAAAGCATGTTTTAGATAAAACATACCACGAAATATGAAACAAAACCTCTACTCAGAGCTGATGAACAGTTCTGTATGTAGAAGATGGAAAAATGACATTAATGTAAAACGTGTCATGCACAGCACTGAAATAAGGTGAATTCTGAGTATTTGTATGTTAGTCTCAAATATCTTTCATGATTTTAACACTTACTACTGTTGTTGCATTTTAAGCAGAGGCTTAAAGATGAAGCTTTGCTGTTTCGCTCATCTGGACCATTGTTTATACAACTTTTTGTGAGGAATCACATCTAAGCCTCAGAGGTATTAATTCTAATAAATGGTCTCTGGGCCAAACTGTGAATTCCTTATTTGCACTGAAAATCACTTATTCATGAAAGTAATTTTTCTGTTTCTGGGGTTGCTATTCTTGCCTAAGAAGTGACTCTAAGTGTGCTTAAGCATTTCACAACCTAGTATTTAAGAATATAAACCTAGCCACATTTCTGGATGTCGTTTTCTTTTTGTTGTTGTTGTTGTTGTTGGTTTGGTCTGGTTTGTCTTATTTGATTTCTTTTTCTTTTTTTCTTTTTTCTTTTTTCTTTTTTTCTTTTTTTCTCCTTTTTTTTTTTGTTTTGTTTTGTTTTGTTTTATGTAGCTTAGTTTTGTTTTGTTTTTTGTTTGTTTCTTCCTTTCTCTTTAATTTCTTAGTGTGTCATTAACTAGATTGTGTTACTGTTAGCGGTCAGTGAGGGCAATTTCTTGTTAATGTGTTTCTGCTGGCTACCCATACTGTGAAAATAGGTTCCTCAAGTTTTCCCATGAAAATAATGAAGCAGCAAAAATGTTCTCATTCCTTTGTGATACAACACATTCACTTTCTGAAACTATGCAGAAAAATTTTGCATTCACACCCACCAAAGCTTGGTTTAGAGCTTATTGAAATCTTTAAAGCTTTTGCTTAACTTGAAGGATTTGAAAAAGCAAAAAGCGAGAATACATATATATCTTACACAATTTTTTAAAAAAATAGAATAAAAAATAAATAGAACTAGAAATACAAACCACTTTTGATTATAATTTCTGTTTATCTAACTGCAACGCTGTAGAAAGGATGTGTTGCCATTGTACACCTTGTTTTCATTCAGTTATGTAACTGATGTTATATTTAATTATCTCAGTGTCACACATACAGCGGTAAGCATTATTGCTTAAATGTCAGTCTTTGTATCATCAGTTTTCAGTATTATTACTATTACTTGTCTTTCCTTTAAAATTTAAATTTTGTTCATGGTTTCTTTGTTAGTAATTCTAATTCATTATAATTTAAATTTTTTCAGGAAGACGATCTAAATTATAAAGACTTTGTATTTTTTATAGGTTTGACTGAAATTCTTCCTCGTGATTGCTTACAATTGTTGAGAGGTCATTTGTGTCTAATCATTTGAGCATAATATTTCTCTCACCTTGAATGAATCTGAACTCGTTTTAGAAATTCTGTAAATGAAAGCTTTGAATGAAGAATTAGGTCTCCTTACAGCCACAAATATGAATTACAGAGTATGCCATATATTAACTGCTATCTTGAAAAGGAAATATTCAATTTATCAAAAAATTCTGGAGGCTAGAGTAGATTTCAGTGACCATATCATACAGATCTTTCCAAACTGACTTGAAGTAATTTTGAAAAGTTATGTTACACAAAAATATATTTATGAAAAGGTAATTGCAAATACATGATTTCTTACAAACAATCAATAGAAGTATAAATACCTTGCTGGATCAGATTGGTGTGATTTTTTCCCTTAATCCATGTCCTAGAACAGCTGTTCTGTTTGGATTCTGATGAAGACAACAACTTCTGAACTTCCTGTCTGTATCAGTTGGATCAGGAGTTCTATCCTGGGAGCTGGAAACAAAGCCTAGAGGGACCTCTTTCACAAAATGTGATACAGCAACCAACAATCCCAGATCCACCACTCAGTCTGAGATTCTCCCTTACACAACTGACCTCTTTTCAGATGTTAATTGGGATGACATCATAATATCATAGAATATCTTGAATTGAAAGGGACCCTTCATGATCCTCAAAGTAAAACCCTGGCTCTGCAACCTCAGCCTCAGCAATCCCACCCTGTGCCCGAGGGCACTGTCCGAACATTCCTTGGGCTCTGTCAGGCTTGGTGCTGTGACCACATTCCTGGGGAGCCTGTTCTAGTGCCCAGCCACCCTCTGGGTGAAGAACCCTTTCCTGATATCCAACCTAAACAACTCCAGATTCCCCTCCAGACCCCTGCCTCGGGTCTTGTCACTGGCCACAGAGATCAGTGCCTGCCCTTCCTCTTGCCCTCACAAGGAATTGTAGACTACGATGAGGTCTCCCCTCAGTCTCCTCCAGGATGAAGAGACCAAGTGCCTTCAGCCATTCCTCACACACTTCCCTTCCAGGCCCTTCACCATTCTTATTTCCCTTCTTTGGACACTCCCTATGAACTTTATATCCTTATTGTGTTTTGGCACCCAAAGCTGCCCCCAGCAGTCGAGGTGAGGGCGCCCAGGTCAGAGCAGAGCAGGACAATCCCCTCCCTTGCCTGGCTGGCAATGCTGGGCCTGATGTCTCCAGAACAGGGATGTCCCTTCTGGCTTCAGAGCACTGCTGGCTCATTCAACTTGGGATTGACCAGGACTCCCAGGTCCCTTGCCCTGGCTCTGCTTTCCAGCTTCTCATTCCCAGTCTATCCATACATCCTGAGTTGCCCCATCCCAGGTGCTGAATCTGTCACTTATCTTTCTTAAACTGAAAACTTTGTTAAAATGAAAACGTGTATGTCAAAACAGCTGCAGGAATGAGTGGATGAATGTAGCGTCATTCTTTTTTGGAGAGGGCTCTCATGTATATCAGCTGGCTTGTCCATAAACTGGCAAATCTCTGCTTCAAATAATGATTAATTATTCTGTGCCCTGGAATGTCTTGAATAGGTCAGGACACCTGAGTATCTCGTTGCCTGAATATATTACACCTGAAAGACAGAAAGATTCTGTTGAACAACCAGATGCCATGACTGAATCACCTGAGACAGGCATCACTGCCTTGCACATTAATTGTAGTTTGAGAAAGCATCATAACACAGTGCTCATCTGAGATAAATTCTCATTTTTTTAAGCATTCCAGCTTAATTCAGGCATAACATAGGTCTTAAACTGTTCTGAAATGTTAAAACAGCCTCAAAAAATAATTTTAGCCTTTTTAGAGAACTTTATCATGACAGTTTGACACTACTTATGGAAAAAAGCAACAAGAGTAGCTTAATTTTGGATATGGACAACTGCATAGGCTGTGGTATGTTTATGTGCTCCTTCCTTCCTTCCTCTCTCTGTTTCTTCCTTTCTTCCTTCCCCCACCCAGAATATCACTAAATGGCTATTCTTTTATTTCAGCATCTAATTATTTCTGAATTTATGACTCAAAGTCTCATTGACTTTCAGTAAAAGTCAAGGGGAATTAGGGTTTGAAATTTACCTTTTAGAAATTTCCCCCAACAGCTACTTATCCCAAAAAAGTTTGATAAAAGACTTTACCAATATTCACCAGGAGCTTTCAAGAGTGCTATTGACTGGATGTCACATCTATAGCTGAAGAAAAATTATTTCAATGAAGCTACACTGACTTCTGCCATTTAAGGATCAAGCCCTTAAAACACCAAGCAGGGGCTATATTACTAGAAGCAAGACACGTCTGAAATTGCCATAAAGATGTATTTGAAAGGCCCTTGAATTCAAGCAGAGATTCATACTGGACTTGTTCACAGAAATAATCTAGTTTACATGGAGTGAATTAAATGCTACCAAAATTATACCCAATTTGCAGCATCAACACCAAACATTTCAAAGTTTCAGTTAGTACCATGAAATATATATTTGTATTAGATTTGCCTTGTATAACCTTTCTTTTAAATACTCAACTCTGTTTTTGTAGCATACTCTATGCCACCCTCTTGTGTGAAAGAACATTTTGTGATGTTGCTTTTAGCAGGTTTCCAGTGAGGAAGAAAACATTACAAAACACTCCGAATGAAGAAGTGCTTGGTGCTTGGGGGGAGTTCACATGCATGTGGAAGGGGAATAGAAGCTCTTTGGGGTCACCTACATTCTTTAGAAAAAGGTTTTTAAAAAAAACTCTTAAAAATTACTGATACCGCTATAAGATAAATTGGAGTGTAGTTTCGTTGGAGATGTTGCAAAATAGTTCTGGAAGAAATAATTGGGGAGCTGTTATTAATGAGAATATTTTACAAGTGTCTTGTCTTTTAATATCTTTTTAAAAATATATATACACATTGCAACTAGGAAAAGGCACATAAGGAGTCTAAGTACGTTTCTTAAAAAATATAGTTTCTGACCAGAGAATGATGGTTTTTGCTAGTTATGAGCCTCTGAGGAATCTCTGCTGCTTCTGATCTTATTCTTGTTGGGGGCAAGAAACTCTTTTTAGTTTTGTAGATTGTTTCCCCAGAGGAGCAGGTGACAGAAATATAAAATTAGTTATAATAATTGTCTGGCTTGCTTCAGCTCTGTTCCTTAATTCCCATCACCATTGCACCTGCTGGGGACCCAGAGAAGCACTATTATTTTAATTATTTATATTAACTAATTAATGGGAGATTAGGAATTGGATCCATCCTACCTAACTTTGAAGGATTTAATCTGGTCCCTACTCACCATAGATTCTTTCCATAATTAATGGAGAGATACTCTTCATGGAGGTGACTAGGATGGTTTAAATCTTAAAAAAAAAGCAGCAGATAGACAAGATTTATCCACTGCTATTACCAGCAAGAAGGACTGGACACACATCAGCAAATGTAAATGTGAAATGTATTACAGATAACCCCCAAACCCCATCACCACCACTCTTCCCAAAAGGGAAAGTGTCCTACATCTTGAGATGAACTGTGAAGAATTTGAGGTGTTTTGGACAAGAAGAAGAACTAATAGCACGCTAATAGCAAAAAAAAAAACAAAAAAAAAAAAAAAAAAAAAAAAAAAAAAAAATGAAAAATGGAGGGAANGAAAATGAATAATAAATTCCAGGAAAAATAAAATACAGCTTTGAGGTCTATTTTGATATTATATATTTGTTTTCAGATTATTAGTTTCCAGGCAGCATATGATAAGATTCAAAATAACTTTCATCTGTTTTTATTTGAATTCTGAACCACAGACATTTTTTTTTTTAATGGTATTTACTGAATAAACAAGCTCCACTAGCCATTGACTGCCAGAATAATTAATACTGTTCTTGTTAAGAGCTCTTGCTGAGAAAGGCCTTGGTTGCACCACATACAGCTCAGCTTGACTGCACTCACTTATAAATCCAAGCCAAACATGCTTTCCCCATTGCAAGGATCACTGGGTAAAATTCTATAGTTCATTTTATCCAGGAGGTGAAAGAAGACCATATAACTATCCTTTCTGGTTTTCAAAGTAATGTGCTCCTTCTCTCATTTAAATCAGTAGGCACTTGCTTACGGACTTCAGCTCAATTACCTGGTACATGCCTGTTTCCACCATCAACAGAACACTTCAAATATGTTCAAGATTATTTTCTTCTGTCTGCAAGTCTTTATGGCTTGCTTTTTATTCCAATATCCCATTAACAGACTGTACAACGCATGTGAGAAATGGGTTAAAGAGGCTTTTTCCCCCCTCGGTCAGTTTACAAGGAACCAAACAAAAAATAAATGAGTCCTTATCAAGAGAAGTCACAAACATACTCAGTAAATTAACATACATCAGATGCTGAAAAAAAACCCCCAGCACATCAGCAATCCAGATCAAACAAGGATAAAGAAAGAGGATTGACAGGCTCTTTGTTATCTGTTAGAGAGGTAATTGCAGGTTTCCATATTGATAGTAAAATGGAACAGATTCCACTTTCAATAACTCTCTTAAAATCCAAGGTAACACTGTTGACTCTAGTGAAGTCATTCTTGATTTACACAGGTGGAAGGGAAGTAAATATATATTTTGACCTGATTGCAGTTTTTATCCTTTCATCCATTCTAAAATATCCATGGTATTTTCTCTGCTACAAACGCTCTCCTCATTTTTAAATTATCAGTACAGAAAAAGCCAAAGGGTCACAGGAGTGACCCTTTTCTGTATGACTGCATCTTTTAACATTCACGAGGAATATCTTCACATGCTGCAAAATGACTTATTTTCATTTATGTTGTAGTAAAACCAGAATGTATTTCAATGACAAAGGATTTGGTCTTGTAAAAACTTTATCTGGCAGTAAGATCACACGTAAACTCTCTTCCACACATCAATGGGATTGTTCGATAGCACCCTATTCCATCAGAAACATTCGTTATATTGGGCTCCTTATATTAGCCCAGAGGCACATGCTGTTAAAAAGCAAAAAATGCACCTGAATACCAATATCAGATTTTCTGTTAAACTGTGGCTTTTTAACTGTACTCAGCAAATGGAGTACTTTTGTCAAGAAACAAAACTCATTCATGAAAGTTGAAAGGCAAGATTAAAGAAAGCAAAACAAACAAATATGATTTAGAAGGTGAGTTTTCATGGTTCAAGGCAGATGATCATGGCAGCTGTTAAAACAAAACAACAGGAACAGGACTTCCACTGGAAAAGGGGTGCTCATTAATGCAAGGGAGTCCTGGCGCCAAAAAAGAAAGGGCAGATCCCCGTTACCAATCCAGGAAAAAGGTAAAATGATATTCCACTGGGCTTGTTTTTCTCCTTTCAGCAAATTCCCGTGTACACATTTGTGCCAATTTCAATAGTCTATGAGTTTTAAATATTTTGCCGATCTTTTTTTTTTTTATCCTCAACTTCAGGGACTCATCTTGTACTCTTAAAATGTACTTTTATTCATTTGGGGTTTATTTTGTTGTCTTATTTTTTTGTTTGTTTGTTTTCTAACCGTTAAAGCAGGTATCTGAAAGTAAGGGCACTTGACTTTTATTCCCAAATCTATTCCTATTTCAAGCTGTCAATGACTCTGTCCTTGTTTACCACACTGTAGGCAGAAATCCTAGTAGTTACCTACCTCAAAATGTTTTGTGCACTGTAAGACTTAATTGATGGTTGCAAAGCAATTTGAGTACCATGGATAAAAGGCTTTTCTGCAAGTATACATTAATTGTTTTACAAGTAGTATATTCTTTATCTGTGGTAGATTTTTTGCACGCTCTATGTCTATACAGTGTAGGAAATCTCAATCCTCTAAATCCTATAAAGAATCCATTCAAAGTCTTCAAATTAGGTTTTATCCAAGAAAAAATGTGGAATAAAACTTGGACTCCATAAAATAGCAGTGAGGTGAATCACATACTGTATGTCCTGAGGAATCAGATACAGTGTAGTCAGCTCACTGATCTGTATCAACACATTAATGATTTATGTAGCTTTTACTTTACAACGCAGACATATCTAAAATAATCAGGTAGAGGCAGGCATTAAAAATTCACTGCATGGGTCATAAAATGATTAGTTATTCAAGTGACTTCAGATTTGTATTTCATTAAGGAATAATTTTAATTTACTTTTAAACAGTTTATATACAGAGATTTAAGAACTCTTGGAGACTGATTATGCAGAACTCCCACTTTTATGCATTCAATATATTTAAGTCCCTTTTTTCCAAGCATTTTTAATTTGTTTGAAAGCACATGGAAAAAATATGGCTAGATAATTTGAGGGGGGGGGGAAACTCCTTTAAATTACAGAAAATGCTGGCTCTATTTTATTTGCATTTTTTATACATGCATGAAAGCTGAAAGAAGATCAAAGGGGAGTCTGCTCTCCCTACTGATCCAGCCTGATTGTATACCCCTCCCTCCACTATAACAAGCTCTCAACTTGGAGCTGATTGTAGCTTGGGTGTATTTAAGCAGCTGCATTCCACTCAGCTGCTGGAGATCTGGTTTCCTGCTTCATTGCAAGTGTTTATTTTCTAATGTCCTCCTCAATCACGTGCTGCAAAAAATCTGTGAAAAAATAGCAAGACTGGAAGTAGTTTTCTCTTCCCTTTTCTTCCTTGTATTTTCTATTATTTTCTTTCTTTTATTTACTTTTTTATTTTTTTCCTTTTCAATAAAAATTTCAAACATCTGCAACTAAAAAACACAATTATGTCAAAACCAATGCTGTTCCCAGCTTTGCCCAGGCACCAGTCTAGCTCATCATGCAGGTAGCCTTTGTGTTCTGTTTTTTAACTATTTCTTTATTCACTTCCATGTCTCATCCTGGATCCCTGTAGCTTTTAACTTAAACAGATGCCTGTCATGTGGAACTTTATTGAAGGCTTTCTGAAACTCCAGATAAATCATGCTGTATGCATTGACACTGTCAACCTTGTCTATAACCTTCTCAAAGTCAGAAGAAGTTAGGCAGATTCCTGCTTCTCCGTATTCACAGTTTGACTTTTTTTTTTTTTTT
>VWZS01004325.1:504148-517203 GCA_013397075.1 Rhabdornis inornatus | reverse complement strand
TTTTTTTTTTTTTTTTTTTTTTTTTTTTTTTTTTGAGGAGGAGGAGGAGGAGGAGGAGGTTTTGGGCCACACTCCAGGCTGATGTAAATTTCTGCATCTCCATGGAAATCAATGGAATTTTGCCATTTTACACCCTGCCTTGCAAACTTTTGCCTTCTCTGACTGAACAAAGTTTCTATTTTTGATGCATGCTGTAAATGTCCAAGTTTAATGATGCAGTGAACATTTACTTAAAATATGGACCTTGACATACATAAGTTATCCACAGCAGATTAATACCCCTGAATCTCTGTTTTTCCCCCTTCCTCCGAAACCTGCTTAAAATGAGCCTTCCATTTCCTTTAAAAAAAAAAAAAATGAACAACAGCACATCACAGTCAAAAATTTTGCAGGAGATGTTGGCCCATTCAGAAGGATCTGAATCATGTCACATTCAAGTCTGGTATGACTCACATTGCGTAATGGAGGGATATTCATTGCTTATGAATCCTCTGCCAAATATATTTAATATCTTTTTTTGAGAAAGTTTACAGAATTTATTTTCACAGAAAGGACTCGGATAACCACAGATTTTTCAGATCTCGTTGCTTTTGTGATCCTGTTTCTGTTTTCATCACTGTAATTTCCAGGAAAGAAAATTCACCTTTAGCAACAGTTTAAATATTAAACATATTGAATTTTGACTTTTTCTTCTTTTTTTTTTAAGTGATATTACTGTTTTTGTTTTTTTTCTTTTCAAACCAGTAAGGATAACCAATTTTTCCTAAAGCCATTCATGCTTCTTCACAATCAAATATAGAAACCAGGCACAATTCTTCATCTGCTTTGTTGAGCTGGATCCAAGACAGTCCTATCCTTGGTCTTCCTGTGAGCTGCATCTGCATTGCCAAGCTTTTGTTCTGCCCTGTATCAGCATGAAATCTGAATTTCCATTGTGCCTTTGGCTGGGACATGAGTGTAATAACCCATTTCACTGCTCATTGCCCAGCAGAGCTGTGACCATGACATCCTCTCCTTACTGGTTCAGAGGTCTTTGCCCATTCCTAACATCTCATTTTGGAACAAAGGAAGTGGGAGTTGGAAGTAGACTGGAAGGAGGAAAGGATTGTTGTATGGAGGTGGAGGAAGTTGGTTTTATCCATGCCTTACAGTTTACTGCCACTACCTATGCTTTAGAGTGTCCATCTGATAATTCTGTCTTCAGAGACCTATGTAAACCATGACAGATGTTCTCATTGTTCTTATTTGAAAAAAAAAAAAGAAATAAATATTTCTCTTAATATTAGCTGTCCTTGCTCTCATCAAGACTATTTAATGAGTCATGTGAGGAAGTGATATTTGTGCCATCAATAATACTTGAATATCCTCAAGCACCTGAAGAGCTCTGAAGGCAAGAGGAAGTCTCTCATGGATTTTATTTTGCTTTCAGTGAGCCTTGTGCTGAAAAAGAGGTCCATTGGTGTCCATTTACATGTTGAGGATGATCTCTTCGTCTTCAGTGTTCCTTGAACATCATATTAAGGAGCTGGAATTTTAGGAGGTATCAGATGTGGAGTGCTGTGCCTCTGGCTCTCAATGTCCATTGATCCTGATTGTAACCTTCACGGACTTGGAACAAGTCATTAGCATAGACAATTGTGTCTGTATGACCAAAAAAAAGAGCAATCCCAATCCATTCTCTATAAAAATATTGTTGATATTTTTTACGGATACCCATTTCTAGCCACAACCAGACAAACTACAATCCCTCAAAGATTTTGAGGAGCATAATACCATTTTGGTCAGTAAACAAGAGAAATATTATCATTCTGGAATTCTCTTGTCATATCTATTTCTGGATTTTTTCTTTGGAGGCACTCAGGCATTGGTAATGACCAACAGTCGTGAGCAACAGTATTAAATTCAATGCTGGACAAAGTCATAGCTCTTCCAATATAATTTTTATCTGGGTAAATTCCAGTGTCAGAAGATCTGTCTTGCTGAAAGCATTAGCCAAATATACCGAGGGCTGCTTTTGCTTCAGAAGTGAGACTGTCTACCTGCTTTACTGGCATCCTGCAGGGGAAGACAGATGCTGTCTGAAAAGGTGTCTGCAGTGTATTAAACAGCATCCAGCTCAGACATTAACTGTTGCCAGTGCTTTCTCCACAAGAAAATTAGCTCAAATGATCAAAATTACACACCAATGCTCAGAGCAATTGACCATTCCCTATGGATAGTTACACCTTTGGGCTTTTTTCACCCTATAGGTTATCGCTGTTCTGCCCTGCTTCTATTTTAACAGAAATATCTTATGGGAACACACATATTTAGAAAGAAAATCAAGCAACATTTTCAATCTGTATCTTCTCTCTGTTGCTAATCCAAGGACAAATTAAATAAATGAGAGCTGGAACATAATGAAGGACTTAAATGAAGACAAAGGTAGCAGAAGTTTAATTAAATAGGACGAAATCCTAGTCTTTGCTTCTTAAAAGTGGGGAAGATCAAATTTTGATACTAGTAGAAATCAGGACAGTAAAGTAATGTGTATGACAATCCCAAGTATATACCAATTCAAACCTTAAAAGACAAAATCATGAGTCCAGCATTTAACAGAAGTTCCCTCTCTGGGTTTGTTACTAATACATGTGACATTTTAATGTCAGATGATGTTCTCAGTGTAATTATGGCATGCAGTTTCTCCTTGATGAAAAGCTTATGCTGCTTTGTCCTTTACATACATATTTTCAGATACTATGAATTCCAATTTTGGTGTCTTCTCCATATTGATGCAGCGTATAGGAGGGATCATACTTTGAAAATAAATATCAAATATTCATAGATTACTATGAAAAACAAAATAAAATACCTTAGGAAATTATAGGCCTTTTAGAGGTCTTTTATTTTTTTTCCCCTGGCTCAAGTTTTGGGGATTTCTAAATGTCCACAAAAACTAAGTCTTCATCCTCTGCCTCCCCCCCTACCCAAACCACCCAAACCAAAACCAAAACTCACAATCCCAACAAAAGAAATTTTTTAAAAAGCAAACAAAAACAAACAAAAAAACCCCAAACCTAACAAACAAATAAAGAAACAAAATCAACCTGACAAAAAATCCCTCACAGACACATCTTTTTACTAATGACCTTCATAATTTCTTGTTAGATACTCTGATGAAAAATCACAAAGTGTATGGAAGTGCAGAAAATCAGTGAAGTGTTGTAGTATTAAGGCATTCTTTTCTCATTTACATCAGAGATCAATACAAAGGAGACCAAAAAATAGAGAATAGAGAAAAAATAGCATATAGAACTTGGGGAAAGGACAGGATTAAATTTAAAATAAATAAATTTTTAGAAGGACTAAAATCTGCTTTGGATGCTGCAAACAGATACATCACCTAGAAGGATATTTTTCCCCAGGGGAAAAAAAAAACCAAAAAAACAACAACAAAGAATTCTCAGGAAGATGGATAGATAAGTGCACATGCTGATAGAGAAGTTATAGTAGAAGTCTCATTGCAAAATGCCTTGTGTATTGGTAAGAAATGTAGTTTTATTTGGGAAGCTTGGTCTCCCATGAACCTAACTCTACTTAAGCACCTTCTGTAGAAGCTGAATGGAATAATTCATCTTTCCTAGCTGACACAGTATTGGCAGTTTCAGTCCAGATGATAAAAAAATGGCAGTTTTTCATTCATGCTGCTCTCTGCAGAAATGTCATTGCAGAAACACTAAACAACTAAATATTCACAGACAGATTTTCAATGAGCTCCTTGATAGTTGGGGTTCTAGACCTAAATTTTTATTTCTTCAGCCTTCAGTATGGTTTATTTTTATTTACGTTTTTCTAGCTCTTTCTCTTGCCTTTTCTTTCTTTCTTTTTTTTCTTTTTTTCCCCTTTTTCTCTAAGGAGGAAATAGGGGATCATATTTTTTTATTAATAAAAAGAGGAAGAGGAAAAATACGAAAAGAGCAGAATTTGTCTTTATGAAAGAAAATACTGTAGATATTTTGCCAAAAAGGACACATAGTGAAAATAGATTAGTTCATTTGAGCAGTATGTGGAAAATATATATTTCCTGAAGCAGGTGCTGCGAATGAAGAGGATAGGAAGAAAAATGTCTTATGTGGAAAGTATTCCTCAAAATGTGATTTCTCTCATCACGTGAAGAGGCAGCAAAACATTGCACCACTGAGAGCTGTAGTGTTTCCTAGCAGGCTCTCCTCGGAATCTTCATTTGTTTAGTTATAAACACAAATCTCTTGGTTGGCAATGTTCTCTGACTTTCTCAGCCTTTCAGGGAAGAGGTAGATAGAAAGATAAGATGGTGTATTAGGTAATGAGGTGAATAGAAACAGAAAATAAAAACAAAAAAACAGGATTTGGGGGGTGAAGAAGGAACATAACTGTAGCTGAAAAAGTGCATCATTTGAAGAACAGTTTCTGTTCAGTAGCCAATATTTCTTTGTTTATTTCTTTATTTATGTCACCCTCTATGAAAGTAGAGGCAGGTACTGAGTTCATTTGGCAAAAAAGAGTCACATATTTCTCTAATTAATAGCTGATTTGCCAGAACATAAAAATGTGGGTCAGCGAAATCAGTTCATTATCATGTGTTGAATTAAAAAATCAACATATTTTGACTTAGTTTTCTTTGGAGTGAGGAGCTGAAATATTCTGGAAAGAAATCAGTGTCCCTTTTTAGATGAAATAAAAGTCTGATTGCCATCACCTGGTAAACATACCTGGGATTATCTTCCCCTTTTCTCTATCAGTAAAACCTTTCTTCTGTCAGTGCCTCCTAGACACTGACAGACGTGTTGTAAAGTGTTTGAACATCTTCTTTCAGTAACTAGGGAGAGCTGAAACCAGTCCATCTGTTGCTGTACTTATACAGACTGGGAGAGAAATAGTCAAGAGCATTGGAACTCATGTCTCAAGATAAAGACAGACAGAACTGGCATTTTTGAGAATTATAGTTTTGTTAGTACGTTTTAATAGTTCATTAGAGTCAAAATATAAGGCAAGGGACTCCTCATGGTCATTGCACTCATTTGGGAAGGAGGGTTATGGATTCCAGTCCACATTTCAGTCACTGACATTTTTTTGTCAGTGTCTGCTTCATTGTAAAATTCATATATTTCTTTAGTTCATGACTAAGGGGTTTTGCCCTCTCAGATGAGTGGTCTAATGTTTGGGAGATATGTTGTCATAGTTTTCTTACTTATAATCCCTTTCTCTGGATAAATGACACAGAATAACTTTAGTCGCTCCATATTACATTAAATACCTTTAAGTAAAGGCTTAATTTTAGTTAGACAAAGGTTTTGATGGCTCTAGGTGCATCCCATCTTATGGTAGGAAAGACATTCTGGAACACCTGAGCAATGAAGGAGTATGCTGGTGAGTGGCAGTTGAAATATTGTTAACACCTGACCACACACAGACACCCAGAATTACAGCTTCTGGTGCCAGAAAAACCCAAGTGTTTTTAAGTTAGAAATCTGTATGCTCTAAGGAGCTTCAGGGCTTTGCAACTGTAGAACAAAGATTTTAAGAATAAAAGGGTAGTTTAAATTAATTATAGTGACAGACATTAATTTGAGGATTTGAATTAAAGTGATTGGGAACTTTCAGGACACCTGAAAGGACTGAAAAGAAATCCACCACCTCCTAAAGGTGTAGCCATTTTTTGCCTCAAAAAAGGCACACAAAGAGCAGCAGATCAAGGAAGATGTGCTGATCAGAAGCCTTGGGTTTAGTAGATGCCTTCCCTAGCTTCCCTTTGTTAGGTATTTAAACATGAATAATTAAACACTCTCTAACAGTAAGTGTGAAACTTAAGTTGCTCCAGGGGAGGTTCAGATTGGATATGAGGAAAAAAATTATTCATTGAAAGGATTATCAGGCATTGGAACAAACTGCCCAGAGAAGTGGTGAAGTCAACATCCTTGGATGTATTTAAAAAACAGGTAGATATAGCTCCTAGGAACATGGTTTTGTGGCGGACTTGGCAGTGGTGGGTTAATGGTTGGACTTGATGGTTTTGGGGAGCTCTTCCAATTTTAGTTTTTTGTGATCCTGTATAATTTCCAAGCAATTTGAAGATGAAGCAACAGCAAGTAACAGAAGTGAAAGGAAATATTTGCCAGATGAAGATGGAATTGTCAACACAATGTTCTTCCATGTCCAAAGAATCCCTTTTCAGTGCTGTGCAGGGCTTGATGATTTCCATATCAGCTGCAGAAAGTTTCTCTCTATATGAAAAAGTCAGCAAATCTAAAATGTGTACAGAATTAGAACAGGTTGATGAGAACTGAAAATGTGGTTGGGTGTGGTGACAACTTTCAAATCCAGCCTGCACTCATAAATTTTACATTGCTATTTTTAAAGGTTGTTTATGCTAACACATTTTTTTTAATTGGAACTTGACCAGATTGTGCATATTTTACGATGCCGTCACTTTCCAGAATATCATTCATAGTCTCTTTTTTTTTCCTAACATTTACAAAATTTAATGACTTTCCTCCTATAAAAGATATAGGCATCTGCATTTTTTTGAAATACAATCAGTTTAAGCTGTTTAAAAACAGGAGGGGGGAACATCCTGCTTGATAGTTTACCAATAAAAATGAGGAAAGATATAAAAAACAACAACAGACACCCCCTACTTCTAGCCTGAGACTTCTGCAAAACAGAATGCAGTGCTCTTCTGCTTGGAATGAAAATGCAGATATAAAAATAACAGGATAGAGAAGGCTAAAAGTTTTCCAGTGAAATTGTACTTATTTTAAAAATATTTCATTGATCCCCATTGCTCAAAAACTCTTGGGGCAAATGGACTATTATACAATTGTGAAAGAAATTTTAAATTCCTGGAGGACCAGGATCTCAGGATTTTCAGAACTCTGGTATTTCAGCTGTGGGGGAAATAGTACTGTAGTTTTCTTCCAGCAACTAGAGCACACTTATACTCACTCATTGGGCTGATGATATACTGAATTGGTTTAGCTGACCTAGATTTTTCTTAACTAATTTATTTATTTGCATAGGGTTGAATATGAAAACTGCTCCTACAGCTCAACTTCAATCCATGCTGTCTGACCTCCCTAAGGAGGGGAGGAATCACATGATTCAGAGCTCTGAGCACCAATTTGGTACAAATGTATTTCCCTGCAACCTTGAGTGGATAACTCTATCAGTCATCTGTGAAATGGAGGCACTGCATTTCTATACCATATGTGGATATTCAATCTAATTAACAGGTTAAAAATTACTCAATTTATTACTATTGTGAGTTCTTCTTTAAAATCCCACTTGCACCCATATAAAAAAACAGTCGCTGTAAGGCATGAGATCTTATCTTGTTTTACTCCTTTAAAAGCATCAGATAGCTTATTTAGAATAGTATTAGATACTGATGCTATATTTGAATTAAAACTTTCCAGTAAATAATTTTCTCTGACTTAATTTAAATGTCTGAGTTTTAATTTTTTCTTGTATATTTTTGCTACTTCTGAAGCTTAGATCAATGTGTCTTTCTTTTTTTAAACTTTCTTTTTAAACCAGCTGTCCCTTTACACAATTGACCTTCCTACAAAGACTTTGTTCAGATGAGTTTCTTATTTTTTCTTCTTCTTTTCTTTTCTTCATCTTTTTTTTTTTTTAAATGAACCTAAAGGTAATTGTGTTCATCACTGTAAGCTGAATTATAATAGCCGCTTTTGAGAATAGTGCTTTGTACAATGGAGACCACTTGATGATGATCTGATATAAAAGTAAACCTAGGAGAATAGATTGACTGAGGAACAGTATCCCAGAATATACACTATAACACTTATGAGAGAAATAGGACAATGATAACACCAAAGACAGAAGAGCTCCTTCGACCTGCTGAAGTTCTACTGTGCTACAGCATAACACAGGTAACTGTATCATTGTCCAGCTTTTTGTAGTACAAGGAGTCCAAAAACTGTAAGAAGTAGAGAGAAAGAAGGAGCCAATATGACTAAGAAGATCTGCCATGCAGAAGGCAAATCAGAAATTTTTGCCCCAGACTGGAGGTAGATATTGCCTATTGTCTTGCCTTCCATCCATATTTAGGAAAGGTTTAGAGCTTGTGCATCTTCAACGTGCAGACTTTTGTTTGTTTGCTTGTTTGTAATCCAGCAGGAAATTATTCCTATACTGATTTTCCTATTTCAGTCCCAGGTATTAAAGAAGACTATAATTTTAACTTATGAAAGAAAAACGGTGGCATTTTAGAAACACTTTTCGCAGGGTTCTGTTTGGCTTTGCTATGCCTCTTAATAGTCAGGCATCTTACCCACATGTCTCCTCTCGAAAAAAAAAAAACAAACAGAAACTTCTCAACTGGATACTCCTCTCAGCTGCATGATGCAAATATGACCCAGCAGAAGAGAGCTGGAGAGGTCCTTCCAGTACCCTTCACACTAACTCTTGCTGTCATTAGGGGTACAAAGAGGCTGCACCCTCTAACTTTATGGACTCTCAGACCATGGCTGGGTCACTAATTTAAACCCAGACTGCACAGGATAAGGCAGGCACAGGGTCTATGTCAAACAGTGGGAGACAGAAGGGAAGGAACAGTCACTGTGAATCTGCCTTTGGATGTAAATAAAGGGCAGAATGAACAGGATCATAAGGATAATCAGTTATGTGTTCTGTGCTGTTTGCTGTTGATGTTTGCTGTGTCCTTCCAGCTGTGGGGCAAAATACTTGGAACTCTATGGATTCATCCCTTCCCCCATCTTTTGGCTCTTCTATCAGAGTATTTAGAAACCATTTTTTATAGTTTGAAGAATTTTCCACCATTGGCCACAATTTAGTCATAAAGAACATTTTCCTTACGTATAGGGATGGTGATAAGAAGAACAAAAGAAATTTGTAGAATCTGTAACGTACCGTTGGAAATTAATTTCCTCACAGAGAGGAATTTAAATGGCTTTTTTGGTGGGTTTGTTTGTTTGTTTGTTTGTTTGTTTGTTTTGTGTGTTTGGGGTTTTGGTGTGGTTTTTCGTTGTTGTTGTTGGGGGTTTTGGGGGGGGGTTGGCTTTTTTTTTGTTTTGGTTTGGTTTGGTTTGGTTTGGTTTGGTTTTTTTGTTTGTTTGGTGTTGTTTTTTTGTTGTTGTTTTGTGTTTTTTCTTTTTTTGTTTGTTTTTTTGGTTTTTGGGGGTTTTTTGTGGTTTTTTTTGGTTTGGTTTGGTTTGGTTTTTGTTTTTTTTTTTAATATCAGTAGAAGATGATGTCTTAACACACCTGAGAGTCTTGGCCTGAGAGGTTTTGAGCTTGTTAACACCACACATCCCCCATAAGCCCACTGGACTCCCAGGACATAACCCTTCAATAGCATCCCTGGTTGAAAGGAACATGACCCCCAGGAGATAAGGCAACCTGTTTGCTTGGCACATGTACAGGTACACTTGTGGGATCCCTGTACACAGGCAATAAAGCAGGGTGTAAAGTGGGCCATGCTCATAGGAAATATGCCTCGGACTCCCTTCTGAGAGCAGTGACTCAAAGTTCAGACAGTTATTCTGTCTTTAAGCAGAGCTTCATGTGTTTAGATGTCAGACTCTTGAACCTGTTCTCAGCTCTGTGCATGATTTGCAAAGGCAGCTGGAAGAAGGCATCAGAAAGTAGAAGAAAAGTCTACATGTATAATAGAAGAGTGTCCTCAAGTCATGTGTCCTTGGAAATGTAACTTCTCTGTTCTTCTGTGAGAGTTTATATGTTCCCAGGCATTACACCTCATGCGCTCTGCAGAGAGTATAACAGCAATAGAGTCAGCCTTTTATATTCTCAAAGAAAGGTCAACATAAGCTTTTATAAACCTTGAAAACACCCCTTTTGCACTTTCTAATAATCAAATGTGTTGAAAGAACCAATCAATTCAATGTAAACATTTCATGTTCAGCAGTGTATAGTCATGCAAGACAGTGCATAATGAAAAGCTCCAAAATAAAGAATGGACAAAAGTACATCCCTATTAAAAGCATAGATTTATTGACCTATTGATGTGTTTAAAAGGTCTCTGCTCGGAAACTAGGCTATATGTAAATAAGAACAATTGAAAGCAAAGGACAAATTCACAGGAAGAATTGAAACTATATGAACCACTCAGGCTTTCTGTAGCTGGACTTACAAATTATTTTTAACCTGTGCTTGTCTCTAATCTTGAATTCTTTTGGTATGATAAAAAAAACCCTGTTTCTACAAAGGCAATTTTTACCTAAATTAAAAGGCTGTGTCTTAACACTGCTGACTGGCTTATTTTTAAATCATAAACTTTTTAAGGGACAGGAATATAAGAATTAATGGCAGCCATTTTTTAAACACTAGGAATAAGAAACAATGCAACATGAATATTTAAAGTAAATATTGAATAGAACTATACTCATTCCTTTAAAAAAAATCATAATCAAACCAAACTAAACAAACAAACATAGACAAACAAAACAACAACATCATAGTACTCTTATTTTAAACTCTTTTTATTTATTCATATCCATAAATTTTCTTTTTCTTACAAAGTAGGCAGTGTACTTTACACTCAACCCTGCAGACATAAAAATAATTTCTCTAGTGTATAGTTGTGATTTCTATCTCTATTCAGGAAATAATATTGAAGAAAATTTCTACATATACATGCTTAAATGTACATGGCTATTTATAACTGACACCAACTCTTTTGTGGACATCATTGCCTCAAGATAACTTGGGGAAAAAATTCAGGAAAATCTGAGGAGGCTGACAAATTTCTCTGAGAAATTTCTCAGTGTTTATGGTTCTGCCCTACTTGGAAGTTCACCTTGCCCCTAATAAGCAGCCACAGCACACTAACAGACTCAGTAAAAGAAAAATACACTTTTTCCTGGAATGTTCCAGATTGGAAGAGTTTCTTCTAATTTGAATGAAGATGCTAGCCTTCCAATTGTGCAGCTAAAGACTAACAACACCTAGTCTTTTGCCAGCGTTCCCAAAAGTCTGGGAGCAGAGAAGACATCCAGAAGGGTGGACAGTGGTAGTGGCATCTGAAACCACTGAGCAAAGACTTGCAGATCTCACCTCATAGGGTCTTCAGATATGGTATATATAAAAAAAAAACCCAACCAACCAAAAAAACCCCAAACAAGCAAACAAACAAAAAAACCCCAACAAACAACAACAACAACAAAAAACCCCAAAACAAACAAACAAACAAAAAAACCTAAACAAACAAAAAAAAATCCACCAAAACAAACAAACAAAAAAACCACACAATAAATTAAATGGGTCAGGAAGGTGGTGGAAGTAGAGGTTCCTCAATGGATTTCCCACATACAACCTTTATTTTGTAACCAAATCTTCCACTGAAACTAATGGAAGCTTAGACAGCTAAATATATCTCCATATCTGGCATAGACTAAGATGCTTCAGTGCATAAAACAGTGGGATTAGGAAAAAATAGAAATGCACACATCTTTAAAGACTCGTTGGTGTTGGTGAAAAGATAGGAAGTTTTAAACTGTACCCGCTGAAGATGAGCAATGGCTTGGTGGTACTAAACCTGTTCTTTGGGAAAAGACTGATAGCTTGGGAAAGCCAACTTGAAGGTAACATATTTGGGGAGTACCAATTTATCCTGGTGTTTCACTTAGGGCATCTTTCCAGTGCCGTGATTCCACCAAATAAAATTTGCAGCATTCTCAGTGGAAAGAAGACAAGCTTGTTGGGTCATTAAAGTTCTCATAGCAGCCCAAGAGAAAAAAAGAGAAAAAGTGGATGGAGAATGACCAAAGACATCATGCTGAGTTATTATTAAAGTTCTTCAGATGGATTAGCAAGGTACTTCAAATGGAAGGAGGAATGTATCAAACATTGTTCAACTTTCAGACAGACTTTCAACATTCTGGGTGAAATTACAAAATGTGGAACGGCATTAGGTATGAGAATTCTTTTTTTTTTTTTCCTCATATACTATTAGCTGTGAAGTTCAGCAATTTTAATTTGCTTATCTGTTAATATCCACTTACTTGCTCACAGTCAGACACATGCTTACATCAAATAAAACATAAATGTCAGATGCCATCACTAACATCACTGGAGATATACCATCTTAATCAGATATCCATAAAGTACTTTTAATTTAGGCATAGCAAGAACCCACAGAAAGGGAGGAATCATATTTTCTGAGACTCTTTCCAATCAGTTCTGGCAATAAAGAGCTTTCAGGACTTCATTCCATGCTAGCTGTCCCAGTGCTTTCTTCAGCATTAACTTGCAGTTCAACCACGTAAGTGTCCCTATCCTTATATCCCACACCATTTTCTTCCAAAATTTAGATTAGTGTAAAACAGTTAGTAAATCAAAGAGTTTGTAATGCAT
The DNA here is from genome assembly GCA_013397075.1 of Rhabdornis inornatus. Classification (NCBI taxonomy): domain Eukaryota; kingdom Metazoa; phylum Chordata; class Aves; order Passeriformes; family Rhabdornithidae; genus Rhabdornis; species Rhabdornis inornatus. Next base: position 504,831 of record VWZS01004325.1, on the reverse strand, counting down.
CAAATAATTGGTTAATGAATGCTTAATAGAATCAGGTGATCAGTGCTTACAAGGTAGATCTCTTTTGGGCTCCCCTTTTTGGAATCCCTTTGAGCAATATCTAATAAAGTAAGGCATAAGGTCAAAGTTACAGTAACAGAAAGGTTAAAGTCCATTGGAAAAGAAAGCTGAACAAATATTTTGATTAGGAAAACTGAGAAAAGAAAAGGAAGAGTGAGCCTTTGAGCACATGAGTTCTGGAGAAGAAGGATATAGGTTGATGTAGTAAAGTTGATTTCTTTTGCTGCACATCTTTATCTTTGACTACCACAAGAACAGGGACTTGTTACTCCTTAACAAGTTGCCATACATTTCATATGGATAGCCATGGTGATAGTCTCCTGTTACTTTTAAAGAAAATGAGCAAGAAAGTAACTTAGGAAAGCTGAATTTTAGAAATGGGTTTTCACAAAGCAATTAAAGCCAGGTATATCACGCTGTTTCATGAGCTAACTCATCTGAAAAGAAGACAAATTTTTTCCCAGAAATGTTGGGAACATGAAGTTGAAGAATATAGCCCTAGATCCAAAGGCATTTCCAGCTTTAGAACAGCTGGTAAAGGTGCTATGATCAAGTAATCACTTTCTGACTTTTCTACTCAGAAGGTAAACTGAATGCTAAGACAAAAAATAGGGTTTCAGCAC
>VWZS01004325.1:467967-504107 GCA_013397075.1 Rhabdornis inornatus | reverse complement strand
CAGAGTAAGGGTTCAGCTCTCCTGTGTCCACTCATGTTGCTCATACTTAACTTTCGTGCCTTATGCTGCTTATGTGGAATCTGCTTTGCTACGTAAGTAAAGAAACTTCCACTAAAATCAGTTAATATTTTTCCTCTTACAAATGAACACATCAGACTCTGGCCTGTACAATCAAGAAAAATGCCTCTTCAAAGAGTCTTGCTGATACTGTTTTATTACAAAAAAGCATGACCCTCAAATCTGTGTTTACGTGATAGAAGAGAATGGCTCTGAAGGTAATAGATTTTGCCTTTTAAAAGAATTTGTGTTACAAAAAAAAAGCATTTAAGTGGAAATAAATCTAACATAATACACATCTTAAGAAGCTGCCTCAAAATGTATTTACCTGACAGAACAGCTGTTCTGGTCTCCTGAGTAAATAATTAAATGTTTTAAAATAACTGTACATACACATATTTACCTGATAAAGTGGAACAAATACAGCCAATATTTTTTTTTCATACTTGGAATACATAAAAATTATTTCTGCAAGGACATGAGCCAATATGGTCCTCATGATCTTGTAAACCTGTCCTGAGGGACAGCTTTAAACCTGAGGTAAAGACAAATAATTACAATCACAATACTACCCCCCCACCAAAAAAAGCCAAAAAACACAACAACAAATCAAAATCAAGACCAATCAACTAACCAGTCAACCAAATAAAACACACCAGAAAGACCTCATAAAACCTCCCATCAAAAAAAAAAACAATGAAAAACCCAAACACAGAAAGCATCCACCACAACACCAAGGGGAAAAAAACCCCACAACCAACCAACCCAAAAACCACCAAAAAAGCCCCAAAAGCATTCCAAAGACATAATTACTTCTTATAGCAATTTTTATATGTCTTGGTTTTGGGGAATAATGATGGGGAACTCAGAATTGTGAAAATATTCACTCTGAAATTAATATTCTAATTCTCATCACTGACATGCATTTTCTGCTATGTATAGACATTTCCTCAGTTTGATCTGGTAACCTAGTTGCTTTTCAGTCCAAGGAAGGTGGGAACGCAATCTGGAAAAATAATACGGAAAGCGTTTGTGAAGGCTTCTGGATCGTCTGGGAATGAGGACCATAATTCCAGCCTCACGGCCACAGCATTGTGGGGGGACTGACCCAGATTCCCAGGCTGAACCTGCAGAGGAAGCAACACAAAAACCCAGCTACATGCGTGTGTGTGTGTGTGTGTGTGTCATGCATGGGAGCTGTCCACACTCACAGCAGCAGGGGCTGGGAAAGATGCTCAGCTCCATGGCTGCTGGTGTTCATCAACAGCTGGTTTCTGTAGGAGGCTGAGCTAGGAAATGTCATGTTTTATGGATCTGTCTCCTTCACCTGGAGGATTCCAGTCAAAGTCAGGGAAGAGCAAAACTCCAGTGTTAGCAAAATAGAAGGCATTTCCAATACTGATGATTTGGCCTAAGGTCTGGTATCACACCTATTTTTTCAGCAGCCAGCATCAACTATAAGTAGAAGAATGGAAGAATAGAACAAATTTCAATCATTAGAAATTCTGTCTGTTTTGTTTCCTGCATTTGTTTCACTATTGTAAAATTTTTTCCCTCATAAAAATGGTCCTCTTTAAAAGCAGTTCCCTGTTGCAATTATCAGGGAAGGCTTTATTAATTAGGAAGCAGCAGGATTACAGTGACTTTAACATAAAGAAGAGATAGGGACTTCCAATATTAACTATGGTTTTCCACCATCTTTAAACCTATACAGAAATTCACATGATTAATTGTAGATGTCTACAATGCAGATATCACCTTAGAGGCTCTGCATAGTTAGTGGGCATTTCTAGGATGCAATTCATCTTATACCAAAGTAGAGATTTTAGAGAGATCAGATGAATTGTGACCTGGAAATGCCTATTGTTCTTCACCAAGTATAATGGAAGATAAGGGAGTAGGTAAGATACTGATTTCTGTATCACTGATGTCTAGATTTAGCTGCAAGCATGCCTGTCTCTTTCCCAGCCTGTGCAGGAGCAGACTCAACAGCTGCAACTCCATCCATCAGACTGCTGTGACTCATGTTGGACTGGAGTCTGGCTTGAATCAAGATCATAACAAAGTCACAGCCAATGACATTTTCAGTCCAGCCATCTTTTCATTTTACAGGTATGCACACTGCTCTAAGTAGCATGTATGAGTATGAGAGCCTCTTTGTTTACCTAGAAAAGCATCAAGTCATTAAATCGGAAAAAGATGACAAACAGATGCAAGGGATTAATTCCAAACACATCTGAAAGCCATTAACAATGCTATCTGAGCTTCTTCCACAAACCTGAAGAGAAGATTGTTATTTCTGCTACATGTAACTTTTCTATTGCTCAAGCAGTCACCGACTTTTTGGAAATACAAAACTGAATTCTAATGTATTTTCTCAGGTGAGATTTCTGAAGTGTGCTTTTCACAAAGCCTGGGGTGATGCAATACATTTCTATATATGAATTAAATATCTGGATTTCTGAAGAGCCCAAACTGGCTTTGGCAATGACATGTCTGTGAGAATACTGAAGGCACCAGAACACATGTATAGGTGTAATTGTGGCACCAGAGTCCATTTGTTCCATCCATCTTGAACAACGTCTTCTCAGTCCTAAGAAGGAAATGTGACTGAAGAAACCATCACATTAAAAAAAAAGGTACTTTTAAGTGGCCTTATCCTCCCTGAACATTTCAATTCCATAAGACAGCTAGGATATATGAAGTAGTTGCTGATAAGATCTGGTGACAGAGAGCTCATATGAAAATAATAATTAAAATGCTTGAAAGAAGGGTTTCTCACTCAGTTATCTGCTTTACCCTTTATGTTCCAACCATTAAATAGAATCTCTTATATGCAGATGGTTTCTTAGATGTTCAGAGAAAAAAGAGGCTTGTATCATGAGCTGACATGGACTGTGAGAGTGCTTTAGCCTTATGAACCTTCTCTTGTTGATATGAGAAAGAACTGACCTGGCTTGTTTAATTATGTGAGGGGATTTGAAGCTGAGAGACACCTCCAGCAGCCCAGAGTCAGATTCTGTCTCTGAAATGGATTTGAAGAGGTTTCTGGATACTGTCTGTCATGAATTGCAGTTTCAGGTGCCTCACCTTGACCCATGTCCTCAAGACCTTATGACAATCTCAGATGTCTGGCTGCCTTCAGACATTGCAGCAATGAGCTGGACATTGCCACCTCATGAGCAATTTATAGGCTAGAAAATTCCTCTTCCTATGCCTCAGTCAGCTTCTGGAAAGTGGCACATAGCTCTTGCATTTTTTTTCCCAGGGGTGGTGAAAATAAGTATAAAAAATTGCAGCCACAGTATTTTCCTAATTAAGCTGTTAAGGAATAAGCTCCCATTTCATTTACTCTGGTGTAAACCAAAAATAAATTACAGCTACCTTAGTTTATATCTGTATATGTTGTCACAAGAAAATTAGTTTGATAATATTTCTTTTAAATTCTAGCACATTATTGTTTGTTTGTTTGTTTTTATAGGATTATGGTGAAACTGTTGATTAGAGGAGAGAGACTTTATTCAAACTGTTTGAAAGACAAGGAGAAAGGACCGTTGCACTGATGAAGCATAATCACATTAATACTTTATTGCTGTATTTGTCAATATATTAGAACAATATTTTATTGTATACATTATTAAATGTTGCTGTTAAATGTTTTATGCTGGTTTGTTCCCTTTTTTTTTTTGACTGTGATAAATTTTAATCTGAAAGATTCTTTTTACCTTTGGAGCAAGAAAAAATGGTATCATTACATTAAAGAGAATTTATGAGATCTAAGTCAAACCCAGTAAATAAAAAAGGTGGTATTTTTCTGCCGCTTCTTAATCTTTCCCCTTCCCACCTGCTCTCTTTCTGTGAGTTCTCCATTATTTTCTCAGAAACTGGAGAGTTTATGACTTTAAAATCTGTATTGTTGGAGGTTCTTTGCCTTTTACAGTATCTCTACAAAACATCTGTAAGTCCTAAGCAACAAGCAGAAATTGGTTCAAGAAGAAAATATAGATGAATCACTAAGTAATACTGTCTACAGTTTGACTTCCCAGGGGAGTGAAAAAAAGGAATAAAAAAGCAACATACCAACCAAACTACTGAAAATAACATTGTAAGTTTAAACTATTGAATGGAAAGTTAGGAGAAAAAGGAAAGAATACAGAAATCAGGGTGATGCTCGCTCCAGAAGCCAGGAAATTAAATGCAAGACTTTTGAAGTCTCTCAGTACACATAGATCCTTAATAGGAATATTGTGCCTGCCTGCCACTTGAACCTTTGAAAATACCTTCCTGAAATCCTCTATCTCCTTTTCATGTAGATGTGCCATATCCATAACAATCATGGAAGGTCTGCACACTCTTTAACAGGGAAGGAAGGAGGCAGGTAAAATGTAGATCACCATGTAGAAAGCCAAATAAGGCACTGCTTCAAAAATGGAAATCCAAAACTGAGGAATCATGACAAGGAGTTTAAATGCTTAAAGAAAACCTTGAGTAATTTCATGTGGGGCTGAAAAAGAGCAAGTTAGGAGGAAACTGAAGGGAGGCCTCATCAAAGTCTACAACTTCCCTGGGAGGGCAAAAGGAAGGGCAGGCAATAATCTCTTCTCTCTGAGGACCACTGACAGGAGCCAAGGGGAATGCAGCTGTGCCAGGGGAAGTTTAGGTTGTATATCAGGAAAAGGTTCTTCTCCCAGAAGGTGGCTGGACATCGGAACAGGGCAGCAATGGTCACAGCACCAAGCCTGACAGAGTTCAAGAAGCTTTTGGCCAATACCCAAAGGGTCAGGTTGTGACTCTTGAGAAAAAGTCCTGTGCAGGGTTAAGAGTTGGACTTGATCCTTGTGGGTCCCTTCCAACTCAGGTTCTGTGATTCTATGATTTTGCTCCTGGCTTTTCTCACTGTTCTGTCACTGTTCAGAATATGAAGTCTCCACCCTGTGCTGACAGTCTTGCTGCTTCCTAAGCATCCTGCTTATGGGGGTTTGAGAAAAGATCCCCAAGGAACATCTCCTGAGGCATCCATGTCTTCTGTCATTATTACTGTGAGGTGACTGGCTGGAAACTGAACAAACTGCTGCTTGAACAGTGGCTGTTCAATAATCACTGAATAAATGTTTAATAAATTTTGTAAGACCACAGACTTTAAATATACTTTTCCTTCTTATAGGTGTTATTTTTCTGTCAGAGGAGCCATCCACCCCACTGATTTCCTCCAGGCTGTTTTCTGATATCACCTAATAAAGAATTTGAGGTAATTTATTTAGAATTTCCATTCGGTCATGTGTGGACCAGGGATTCTTTTGAAGATATGTTGATAATTAGTCCTAAAGCAAAATAATAAATTTCTTCCTTTTGCAAATATCAGCTGTCCCATCTCATCAATCATTAGCAGAACATACCCATTTTTTTCCTATAAGACCAGAGTATTTCCTGAAATCCCATTGAAGCACTGTTTATGAGTGTGGTTTTTAATTGCAATCATGTTACTAGATTGAACTGAGCTCTTGGTCATCCTTGACTGATCCTTTCTTCATCATCCAGAAAATCCTTTTTCATCTTCCACCATAATTATAATATGGCAACCCTATCTAACTTAGTTCATTTTACAATTAACTACTAATTATTGAATTCTCTCTGACACCAATCTTTACCACATCTTCATGCCTATATGTAAATTATTTTATTATTGACAGACTGACTGTAAAGTGCAACAAGATGTTTTTCTTTAGATTTTTGAATGGCAGACAATTTATATGATTTTTTTCTTTGTAAATGCCTAAATTCACATAAATGTGTTATTTGCATGCATACATAGGTACATGCACTCCCATACACATGTAGGACAAAATGCTTTGTTTGCAGATTGTTGTTTGATATTTTTTAGTTTGTTTTGTTGTGTTGCTGTCACATTTTTNACACTCTGAGCTCTGTTTCTGCTGAGATATTAATGACTGAGGATAGTACAAAGTGTATTGGCAGCTGCAGCATCGCTGAAGATCATCAGTTAGTTAATCACAGTGTATGCAGTGTAACAACTCCATCCTATTAGCAGCATGTTGTGGGATTTTTTTGCAAGAAGATTTAGTTTCTAAATGACATTTGGTCCTGCATGCCAAGTGCTGTATTTTCCCAAACCAATAGGCAATCCCTGCCCCAAAAAGCTTAGACCCTGATCCACAGAGGTAATTCAACTCTTACTTTCTAGTCCATCAAGATAAATTACCTTGATTTACCTTTGTGAATCTAGGCCCCAGAGTTGAAAGAAACAAAGCATAATAGGAGAGAAAGAGTGACTGTCCCCATGTTGCACAAAAGCACAGAGAAATGAATTTGCCCAAGGTCATGTAGGGCACAACAGGAACAGAATTCAGGTCTCTGAGTCCCAATCTAACATATTAACTAGAGATTCTGCTTTCTTCCCCTCTGTGCTTTTATACTTTCATGCATGGTACAGAAAAGACCAAGTGCCATGTATTATTGAACCAATCTCTCCTATTTTAAGCTTCTGACTTTCTGTTGCAAAGGTGCTTAGCAGGAAATTAATCAAGGGCAAAAGAAAAAAAAAAAAGAAATAAATTAAAGGAATCTATAAATATATTTCCAGCAATTTGCAACTAGAAAGTTAGATCAATACAATATGAATCAGAAAATACAATAGGAAAACAAACAAAAAAGGTCTCTAAGTTAAAGAATGTCGTACTTACATTCCCACTGTGTTAAGCCCTTTAGAAAAATCTACCTCGTCTCTATTATTTCCTCTCTCTTTCACTTCAAAGACAAATCTCATAATTTCCACTTTTGCATATACCGACACCCAAACCAATTCCAGTAAGGTTGAAATTGGACCTTGTAAGCCGCTCCTCACCTTTGAAAGCTGTTCTGGAATTTGTTTCTCTTTTTTTTTTCTTTTTTTTCTTTTTAATTATTATTATTTAAGGATCATAAAGTGTAAGTCAGGTTGCTGCATTTTCAGAGACAGATGAAGCAAAGTGCTCCACTGGGAGTATTCAGCCCCAGTGCCTTGCTGTATTATGGCATATGGAGTTGCGTCTCCAGGCGCTGACATTAGCAGTCCTGCTTCAGGTAACTCATTTAGCTTTGGTGTCATTTTACAATAAATATACCATCCACCGACACAAATTAGACAGCTATTGAGATTAATTTTGAGGGACTATCGGCAACATCTTAAATCAAAAATCATTCTTTATTAGCATGCTTGGCTGTACAGTGCTCTCTTTTCCCCTTCCCCCTCCCTTCCCTGCCACAAGAATAAATGAGCCCCCATGGTTGACACAGCGCATCAAGTGTTTTATAATAGTCTAATTGTAGCTAATGGTTTGTGCAGCTAATTAAGGCCCTATGAATTACAGTAATCAGTCAGCCTCATCTTCTAAACCAGATAGTTCTATTCAAGCGTCCCTTTAGGAAGAAACAAAAAAAAAAAAGAAAAAGAAAAAAGAAAAAAGAAAAAGATAGGATCAGGAGAAAAAATCTGAAAAGAAAGAGAGAGAAAGGAAAGAAAAAGAGAGCATAATGATGTGGTATGTTCATTATAGTGAAAATAAATTAATATAACTTTTCCTTCCATTTCTTGTTAGTTATTACAGAAATTATTATGTAAAGCATTTATTTTGAGTCCTGGCATTATTATTTGCAATAGCAGAAGAGGTGATTATGGTGCTCTTATTTCTGATGCAGGATATAGACTGCAGTGATGGCCAAGAATCTCTTCAACTGGACAAAATGCTCCGGTTGAATTGTGACCATCATCATTTAAGATAAAAGGTTAAATACAGGAAGAGTGTACATAAGCACTAATTGCACTGTAAGCAGATGTTGTGGGTGAAACTGGAGGCTCTAAATGCAGAGTATGTCATTAAGTTTGGAGAGAGCTTTAATAGTGCAAGATGGTGGGTGGCTACTTTGAGAGAATGTCTGTACCGCCCAGGACATTTACGCACCAGCTCATCCATGCTGCTGTGTTTAGCATTCCATAAAGAGTCCCTCACTGCTCTTTTCTCCCCACAGTGGAATGGAGGAAGATGAATGAAAGAGTTAAAACAAAGGAACATGTGGCTCAGGATAAAAATAGCTTATTAAGTGGCGGAGTGGAAGAAGAGACAGAAAACACAAAACCAAAAAAACTTTATGCAAAGACAGTAACTCTCTATCTCCTACCTTTAGACCAAAACCCAGATGGTATCCAACCAGAAAATGAGCTGCTCAATTCTCTCACCTCTCCTTTATTTTTGAGCCTGACAATATAGAGCATGGAATCTCTCACTGGCAAAATTGGACCCTCTACCTGGTTGTGGCTTCTCCCAGCATCTCTGCTCCTTAAATGTAATTATTGGGACATGAGAAACAGAGAAGGCCTTGATGCTGTGTAAATACCATTCAGCAGTAGCTAAAATAGTAGTCTGTTGTCAGTGCCATTTCGGTCACTTTTCTCAAGCAGCACCAACCAAGCAGCTATGAAGAACGCTAACTCCAACCCAGACAGACCCAACACACAAACATTTTCCTGCCTGCAGGGTTTCTGTCATTCAGATCCTGAGCTCTACGGTTACAAATCGCACTCGGCAGCAGATGATGCTGGGGTTCACTTTGGAGAATTTTCCTGTTTGGGAGAGACTTCCAGAAGGATAAAAGAGATAAAGAGAGGTACCAGTTAAAGCACAGATCAAATTCCTTTCACAAAACTTAACACAAAATCTTAAGCCCTCACTTGAATTAGTAGTGTGTGGTGGGCAACTTTAGAACACACTACCACTAACTTGTTTTAGGTGGTTAAATACCTGCCTTTAACCAGATGAAGTCTAGTGAGAAAAATCTCTCAACCAGTGTGCAAACCTGTCCACCTTGAGGACTGATATGCACTTGACCTGACAATAATGGTGGTAGAGGATATGTCATCTTCTCCTAAAGGTCACACCTCATTTTTCATGAAAGCTATGGGTCAACACGAGAAAAATTTGGACTTCATCATGAGGAATGTACAGAGATGGAGGTCTGAAGTAGCAACAGAAGCGAAGCATTTTGTTTAAATTTTAACACCCAAGGCTTCTATATACACTCACTTTGATTATATCTACACTAGTGAATTAAACTGTGCCAGGGGTTGTTACCACATTTTGTTTTCTTCAAGTTAATATTGTTTAATTACACAAAAAGGCTCATTCCATGCCACTCATCTTGAGATTGAATAGATGGTCCTTGATGTTGTCAAATTACTGCTGTGCTTGCCAAACTCTACAAGATGTCCATGTTGTTCAGGCTCATCATCAACAGCAGCCCTGACCAGAGGTACCACACATAGCTCCATATAAACCAGTGTGTTTAGACATGCCAGGATTTAATTGCTCTGTTCTGGTACACGACTGTCCAGCTTATGTCCATATTTATGGTCTGCTTGCATTCAGAGCCAAAGAGTTTGTGTCTGTTGTGACTGTTTGTGTCACATGCAGAGCCTTGTCTTGCTGTAATTTTCAGAACCTACCTCCAGCCTGAGCTGAGGATGTCACTCTGTTCATGTTTAGCAGAAGAAGAAGGCAAGCTGTGTCTTCATTGCAGAAGAGATGTACTTGTGATATAGCCCACGGTTAAGGTTCTCTGATGCCCATATCAGCGCTGTGGAAAATGATGCATTTTTTGCTTTGGTGCCTAGAATGAGATGGGAGATGGCATCCCCCTGATTCCTCAACTTGTATGAGCAGGAACCAGGAGCTCTGCTGAGCTCACTATGCCTGCAGTGTAGACATACAGCTGTGAATGGTTTTGCCTTTCTAGCCCAGTGCTCTCAACAGTCACTTAAAATGTAAGAAGCACAGATTCATTGATTGCTTTGCGTTAAAGCAGAAACAAAAACACCTCTCCTACGATGAAAGGTTGAGAGTCTGAACTGATATTGTTCAGACTTAAAAAGAGAAGGCTTTGAGATGAGCTTATTATGACCTTGAAGTAGCTGAAGGGACTCAACAAGAAAGATAGAGAGGGACTTTTTTTTAAGAGCATGTAGTGACAGGACAAGGGGGAATGGCTTCAAACTGAAAGACACTAGGTTTAGATGGGATATTTGGAAAGAAAAAATCCTTACTGTGAGGGTGGTGGGGCCCTGGCACAGGGTGCCCGGAGAAGCTGTGGCTGCCCCATCCCTGGAAGTGTTCAAGGCCAGGTTGGATGGCGCTTAGAGCAACCTGGGACACTGCAAGTTGTACCTGCCCATGACAGTGGTGTTGGAATGGGATAATCTTTAAGGTGCCTTGCAGCCCAGGCTATTCAATGATTCTATGATTCTACATAGAGTGTGTTGATCCCAGATTTAAACTGATAGTATCTTTACTGTTTCACCGTTTGTTTGAGAGCTTCTGAAAGTCTTGATCTTGCGGTACCAGGCACTCAACTTCTGAGAAAGCTGGAACATGATAAAAAAAAATAATTTAAGTGGTTCGTGGAGGAAAAACAACAAGTTAAAAAAACAAGTAATCAAAAACCTAAACAAAAATATATTTCTGATTGAACTTCCTTTCTAATTTCCTGGGTTGTTGTTTGGTTTTGGCATGATTTTTTTTCCTGTCCTCCTACTTGTGTTATGTGAATTTCTTTGTTGTTGGAATTTTTATTTTTTTTTAACTTCCAGTGCCAGACAGATTAGGAGACTGCACTGCCTGACATGTTGCAATTTCCCCGCTTTTAAACAGAATCCTATCACAGCCTCTCAATGTCAGCTGCTTCACATTTACAGTCCACAGTCCGGCTTCGTACTTCAAAAGTTGCCAGTCCATTTTTGTGGAAGAGCAAACCTGAGCAAATGTTTATGAATGGCTCATTCCCTGCCAGTAGGAGACCAGCATAAAAGGTCTGAACCATTTTTAATGCATCTAAAGCTCTGCTTCAGGTAAGGACTAGCTAGGACTGGTCAAGTACTAAATGCTATGCATATGTTCAAGTGCTTTGCTGAATCAGGACACGATGAAGGGGCATTTTCATCAGTCTATTTAAATCAATCCTGATCTGTAACACCTCTACTCACGGCAATGTTTGAATTATGTTTTTCATTTGCAGACTGGATTTCTGTATTGCTGTTATGATGAACAGAATAGGAAGAAGGTTGAAAGATTCATGAAATATATTTGTGATCTATTCAATGTGAAACAGACCTTGTATCTCCAGAAGTGAAAACTTAATATAATACCTAGGATTGTACTGAAATTTGGGTTGATAAAATTAGGCAAACTTCTCACCGTTTTTAGTGAACCTTGCTTTTACTTACTCCATTGGCTCTTCTAAATCTAGTCCCATAGTCATGCTTTCTCTTTTTCTTTATATTTACTTCATATGTTAGGATGCAACTTGCTTCAGTGCGAGATAAATATGGTTTCAGATACAAAATATGCTATTTATGCTTAGGTCATGATTTTAATTCTTTGTATATACTTACTTCTTGTATAAACACCATAACAAAATGGGTATGAAGAATCAGATCAAAAGAACCATAGATATAATAAAGCTAAGGGTGGGGTCATGCTGAAGCTTATGGTGTATAGAACCAGAGCTGAAATTTAGAAGCATTTGAAATTCAGATACAGCTAAAATCACCTAAGTGGTAGTGGCTCCTTCAGAAAACTGTATTCAAAGTGAAATTATCTCCTTTTCCCTGACCTTGCTATTAAGGTATTGTATCAGCACAGTCATTGTAGAATTTTCTAAAATTAATGGATTTATTAGTGATTCCTGAGTCTGTATGGTTGGTTTCAGCAGAAGGTACAATATTGTCTTTTATTCTCAATTTTTCCTGCATTCCCACAGCTCTTTAACATTTACAGAAATGTTACATTAGCAAAAAAGAATAGTCCCATCTCTGTTCCAGACTCATATAGGCTACACATGGTGTAATAACACTCCAAAGTACTATTTCTTAAAATAATACAATTGAAGAATTTAAGAAGTTATCTAAATAAACAATGAGGAATATTAACAAGGAAGATTTCCTGAACAAGATACTTGTCTTCTGAATGAATTATCAGATAAATATGGATGGGAAATAGGATAAAAAAAGGTGTTGTAATTTATTAAGGATCATAGAGCAGATGATAGTAGAGCCATAAATATAATTCAGATCTCCTAATTCCCATTCCAGATATAAATAACTTTTGTTATTTATATCAAAAGTGTATAACATTGTAAACTGACTGCATGGGATCATTCTGCTCAGACAGTAATGGTTAAGTATCGTAATTATTATTATTGTATGTTGGAAAATTAAATAAATATATGACCACTCTATTCTAAGTAGGGGCTCAGCTTGCAGAGTGAAGATTTGACCTGTCTGTATGATTTGTCTATATGCATCTGATGACTTTAAAATACTCCATTCCCTTCTGGACAAGTATGGAGTTAAATGTCAGAAGGCCTTGACCCATTGTGGACAGTTGAAGAAAGGCTTGTGTCTCTACACAGTGATATCAAGCATCACCAGAAAAGCAGAAACTCACAGTCAGTCTGTTGATGTGCTTTCCAAACTTCTTGGACTAAATCTGCCATTGGTATGGGAATCATTCATACACAAATGTCAAGAGGGTAAACAAGCGATATCATGTGAATTATCTTGGGACAGCTACATGGAACTTTGGCTGTAGGGATCCTTTTGGTATCCTCTGAGATGTAGTCAGTACTCCTGAGGGAAAAACAAACCCACCACGAGAAGAGAGACTTGTATTCTCACCTTTAACATTTTCTCGTGTATGAGCAAATTCAAGATTAACTGAAGACTGTGTGAGGTTAAACTTGTGGGTGCTCTTAGGCACCCAGCTTGGCAGGTTGCTCTCTTTAATGAGCCAAGCAGCTAACAGTTGCTATAGAGTTGTTTATTGCAAAAGCAGATCAGTCTCAAAAGCAAAAGCAAAGCAATGGCAAAAAGCAAATGGCATAAAAGCACGTGGCATAAAAAGCAAGTGGCAAAAGCAATGGCAAAAGCAAATGGCAAAATGCCCCAGCTCTTTCTAATGTACACTCTTATACAGAAACTTCCCAACAAGTTAAGACACAAACTCGGACCATTACTTCTTAACTTATTGAAATTCTAGTTTCTTAGCATGCCAGGTTACTTATAAACTATGCATATGGTCAATCTTGTTCTATCTAAAAAATGTAAGCAATATTTTTACTATAGCTTTATTATGTCTAAAACTATGTTCTTGGAGCCTGCACAGAAACACTAACATCTAGGACTACGTTTTTCAACCTTCACCAGAATATGTACTACTACTCTGGCATCTGAGACCTTTACTCACTAAAAGCACTTAAAACCCATTCTACTTACTTGCTTACTTATGGTAAAACCTAGACTTCTACTTCATGTGTGAGTGGCTTAACATACTTCAATCCATCCAAAGGCTTTAATTCAATCCCTACACTCTAATTTCTCTCTGAAAAATTCAGAGAAACTCCTGACTTGCTAACTCCAACAGACTGAGCAAGAGAACAAAGGAAAATGAGGATTGCTTTAGCTTCTTTGCTAGAAGGAAGTTCCTTATGCGTATGTCTCTTCAACTGCAACTTTAAAAAATATATTTTATCCTATCACTCTGAAGTGAAAATGAATCCTTAATGAACACAGGGCTCTTTGTGGCATCCTGACGATATATTCATGCTTTATGTTTATATATATGCTAACATTTTAAAATTTCTACTCACATTCCCAGCATCAGAAATGATATTGATACAGGTGAAATAGGAAGAAGTGGAAAAAAAGTGTTGTCACAGTCATCTACAATTCAGAAGTTGGATACTGTGTGGACACAAGAAAGCTATCAGTTTGTACCTCTTCTAGGAGTCTGCGCTTTATTCTCCACAGATGCTCAAATATTTGATCTGCTGCATAAAATCAGCTTTGAATGAGCCCTTTCCAACACCTATAGAGACTTCTAAGATACAGTCCTGCATTAAGGAAGATATGTAATGAGTAAGGTTCAAACCACAGTAAAAAATAAGACTCGAGGAAGTAATTTAACAGGTGTCTTTTTTGTGAATATCATGCTGAGATACACTTATCTCAAGGCACTTCATAAAACATAAACACCTGATTTATGATTGTGGATTCTATTTCAGAACTTATTAAGAAAAAGTTCTGTACAGCTACTCAGAACACAGAGGTTACGAAGACTTTTTTAGTTCTCAGTTTATAAATGTATATTCACACATAAAAGATGCCATAGAAAAATTAGCTATCATTAATAGGAATGATTTATAATTTTTATCTTCTTTTTATCAGGTTTCATTTTATTTGTATGATATATATGATTGTCTTATTATCTATCCTACACTGTCCATGGATACAGGCACTTGTTAAGACTGATTTTACTAAAGTGCAGTGAATATGTACATCCATTTTGTCTGTTAAAAGTGAGAAAGAGAAAATGTTGGCATTTTCATGCAAAATCCTTCTTGAGAAAAACAGTGGAATGCAGATTAAACTCTTCACTATTCTATCAAAGAAAAACACAGATTCATGGATTCTAAAGTCAAAAGAACTCACAAAAAAATTAGGCTTGAAGCAACCTGTGAAGACCATCCAAATATATGCTGAACACAGAATGATGCAGATCTCAGTCATGTTGCTCAGTTTTCCTTTCAGACAAGTTTTGAAGATGCCCAAGGATTAAAACCTTTCTCATCTCTCTTAGCAGCCTGTTCCAGTGCTTAACAATTTTTATTGTTATGTTGTTTATTGTTCCCTTCCATGCAATGAAAAATTATCTTGCCACCTATTGGAACTATGGCCTCCTGTGTATATGTCTGAGAGTAGTCAAGTTCTATCAGCTCTATCACGGTGTAGACAGAAGCTCAAATAACACTTATCCTTGTCTTTTCCAGAATAATATATATGTGACATATTTCATCCTTCTCTCCTAGTTATCCCCTCCCAGACTCACTGGTTTTTCATTGTTTGGGTTTTCTTGTAACTGAAGGCCAAAACTGGACACAAGACTATATGACCTAGTATGACTCTGACATCTGAGTGAGTCAGATAGAGGGTCATTCCTAACACATGCTGGTTGCAGATTTGTTAGTGAGGATCAGTGTTTGGTCGTCCTGGGTTGGTGAGATGACACACAACTACCTTGTGTCAGCAAGAGTCTCGGCCCTTTTCTGCAGAGCTGCTATGTAGCCATTCCTCAGCCTGTACTGGCAAACACAGTGAAGGCTTGGTTTATCTTATGGTTCAGACTGCTGACAAAGGTGTTAAGCTACTAGTACTTGATCCCAGAGAAGCTCCTCATTAATCATCTGTCTTTGACTTCACAGAATCACAGAGTCATTACAGCTGGAAGGCACCTCTGGATAGCTTGCTGTCCAACCAAGCTGCCAAGCCAAGGTAACACAGGAACGTATCCAGGTGGTTTTGGATGTCTCCAGAGAGGAGATTCCACACCCTCCATTGGAAACTGTTCAAGTGTTCTGCTGCCTTCAGGATAAAGAAGCTCTTCCTCCTCTTGAGGTGAAACTTCTTGTGTTTTAGTTTACGGTCAATGCCTCCTCTCCTGTCACAGAGCACCACTGACAAGAGTTTGGCACCCTCTTCTTGTCACCCTCCACTGAGATATTTTTATATATTAACAAGATCCCCTCTCAGATTTCTCTTATCCAGAATAAATAGGCCAAACTCCTGCAGTCTCTCCTAAAAAAAAAGTGATGCACCAGACCTCAAATCTTCTTTGTGTCCTCTGCTGGACCTGTTCCAGTAGATCCATGTGTTTCTCGTGTTGAGGAACTCAGGACTGGACACCGCACCCCACATGTGCCTCACCAGGGCTGAGTAGAGGAGCAGGATCACCTCCCTCAACCTGCTGGCCACACTCTTCCCAGTGCACCTCAGGATACCACTGGCCATCCTGGCTGCAAGGTCACACTGCTGGCTCATGGCCAACTTGTCACCCACCAAAGATCCCAGGTCCTTCTGAGCAGAGCTGCCCACTGGTAGGTCAGCCCTCATCCTCTGCTGGTGCTTGGGGTTATTTCTCCCCNACTGGCAAACACAGTGAAGGCTTGGTTTATCTTATGGTTCAGACTGCTGACAAAGGTGTTAAGCTACTAGTACTTGATCCCAGAGAAGCTCCTCATTAATCATCTGTCTTTGACTTCACAGAATCACAGAGTCATTACAGCTGGAAGGCACCTCTGGATAGCTTGCTGTCCAACCAAGCTGCCAAGCCAAGGTAACACAGGAACGTATCCAGGTGGTTTTGGATGTCTCCAGAGAGGAGATTCCACACCCTCCATTGGAAACTGTTCAAGTGTTCTGCTGCCTTCAGGATAAAGAAGCTCTTCCTCCTCTTGAGGTGAAACTTCTTGTGTTTTAGTTTACGGTCAATGCCTCCTCTCCTGTCACAGAGCACCACTGACAAGAGTTTGGCACCCTCTTCTTGTCACCCTCCACTGAGATATTTTTATATATTAACAAGATCCCCTCTCAGATTTCTCTTATCCAGAATAAATAGGCCAAACTCCTGCAGTCTCTCCTAAAAAAAAAGTGATGCACCAGACCTCAAATCTTCTTTGTGTCCTCTGCTGGACCTGTTCCAGTAGATCCATGTGTTTCTCGTGTTGAGGAACTCAGGACTGGACACCGCACCCCACATGTGCCTCACCAGGGCTGAGTAGAGGAGCAGGATCACCTCCCTCAACCTGCTGGCCACACTCTTCCCAGTGCACCTCAGGATACCACTGGCCATCCTGGCTGCAAGGTCACACTGCTGGCTCATGGCCAACTTGTCACCCACCAAAGATCCCAGGTCCTTCTGAGCAGAGCTGCCCACTGGTAGGTCAGCCCTCATCCTCTGCTGGTGCTTGGGGTTATTTCTCCCCAGGTGCAGGACCTTATACTTTCTTTTGTTAAACCTCATCAAGTTTCTCTACACCCAGCTCTCCAGCCTATCAAGTCATGGAAGTCTGGAATTACTCTTTGCCAATATAAGCTGAGGCAAACATCGAGCATCTAAGCTTTCCTTTAGTCTTTAGTACAACTCCTGTCCTTTCAGCAGCAATCCCGTGTTAACCTTGGTCTTCCTCTTTCAGAAAAGTATTCTTTTCTCTTACTAGGTGTTGCCCTTGACATTCCTCACCAGTTTTAACTCCAGCTGGGATATGGCCTTCTTACTTCAATCCTTGGAAGCCTGGACAGTGTTTCAGTGTTATTACTCACAGTTCTACATCGAGCTAGCCTGGCCCCTGGCCATGCCGGCCTGTTTTGTGTAGATCAAGATGGATCATTCTGGTACTTTGAGGAGGCTGCCCTTGAAGATTTTATCTTCCAGGGCACACTTCAAGCTTTCACACATGCCAAGTGCCTAAACCTACTCTCCTGATATACAGCATCTTTACGTTGGTAATACCGTCCTTTTTTCCCCCCGAATGCTAACACATGGACACTGCAGCAGAGGCTCCAAGTCTCAGACTCCTGTTCAGTTCTGCTTTATCTGAATAGTGAATCCAGCACAATATCTCTCATTGTTTGGACATTCACCATCTTCAACAAAAAATAATTACCGTAGTCCAGCATAATCTTCTGTGTAGCACCAGTCAGAGAATTTAATGCTTGACTCCAGGGTAGAGCTTAGTTGCTTGTCTTTGATTAGAACATCTTTTCCAGAAAAGCATTCAGTATTGATCTGAGGACAAAAAAGTGAATAAGCCAGTTTTGTGCATAGTTTTCCTTCTTCTTTAGAAGTATGTATTTATTTTTTATTTTAATTCACCTGATTTCACCTTTCAGGTTTGGTTTACCTAGCCTTGCCTGTTAAGTGAAAGAATCCTTTGGCTTTTTTTTTTCTGATAAAGGTACTTACATAGAAAAATCATGATAGTGTAGTAAAAATAGATGATCAAGTTTTCATATTGAGAGAACATCTTTTAATATTTTCTGCATTCTGGAACTTGGAAGTGTAAAAAGTTTCAATAGGGAAAAAGAGCAGTGACTTCTGATACATCTAAAACTTTGTCTAAAGGCTTGAGCTAGTCCATTCAGGTATTCACTGAGGCAATTCACTCATTCCTTGGCTCTATTGTAAATGTAATAAGCATTACTCTGGGCCTCAGGTAAGACTTGAGCTGGAAAGTAATAGTATAACCTTATCAGAAGCAGAGTGTAGCTTCTGAAACAATGACTTTTACATAGTGAGTATGATAAATGAAAGCATTTTCCTCTTGTTTAAGAAACTATGTTTTTATGAGTTTATTGTAGGATATTTAAAAGGATGGAGAAATCCTTTATTTCAGTTTGTAAATCTTATTGGCACTAGTGTTTCCATCTCCCTTTTTTTTTTTTTTTTTAATCCTGGGATTTATTGCTTTTTTATTTCAAAGCAATAAGAACTTGAGAGAAAATTCACAGCACAATGTGTCAGAATTTTCTGCTCAGGTATAGAAGAGTGTTTTAGTTTACCACTTCTCCAGTTTGGCTGACATGCTAAAACTACCTCTTTATGTGTCTGTGTAAGTAGTCATTCAAACAAGGAATTTTAAACTCCATTATTTTGAAGGGGTTTTGGCAGGTTTGGTTGTGGCTGTTTTTTTCCCCATAAGGATCTCTGTATATTCCTTTGATTTAGGGTTTATTAAATTAATTTAGCTACAGGCTTTTTAAAATTTCCATTCTTATTCCTTATTCAGTTTATCTTCATGCAGTTCTTTCCTATATTTAAGAAGCCTCTTCAGTTGTTACGAACCAAAGTGTTATTTTTTAAAGCAACTTTCAAGTTTGGAGTTCAACATATTAAAACATTCTCAGAATTATGGATGGCAATTTTCTGAGTGCAATTAATCTGCAATTCGAACAGATTTCGTGATGTTATTGTCACAATTTAAAGAGTCACTGAATACTCTAAAACTACCCATTTTTCTTTTACTTAATAATGTGAATATCGACTATGAATTTTGAATGCTGCTTTTTTTTTCTTTTTTTTCACTTACACATATTAAAAGTGGAAAGGTCAGTTTAATTTCCTGAGCTTGTTTTATTCAAATTTATCTGTTAGTTTCTTGAGTGCAGAGCTTAGCATAGTAAAGTTCCTGTGCAGAAAAAGTCAGGTAAAACTGATGGAGCAGAATAGAAGTGTACAAGCAGTCCTGTTGAAAGATGATGTTGACTCTGAAGCCCAGTCCGGGGATTTGTGCCATCAGTGGGAAGCTGTGTTTGAAAATCAATGGATTGTCATTCCATTCAAGAAATCAATGTTGGGATCCTCTACAAACAGCTGTGGGTGGGAGAATCACTTACTTCTGGAGTGTGTGACCAGTATGCTTCTTAGGTGGAGACAAGCTGTTGTGTGCATTTCAGTTTCTGCCAGTAATTAATTTCGCTTTCCAGCTCTCCTGTATCAACTTTGACAAATTCACAGCACTACAAGTCATTAATGACTTAAATGCTCAGTGACATTAAAAATAATTTTAGGGGGAAAGTGTTGCCATACAGGTACATGAAAGTCATTTACTAACTAAGCTTTGTTCATGTGTACTAGGCTTCCAGGTAACCATCCAGAATCCCTGCAACATCATCAGTAAGTAAGGCATTTCTATAAGATCACACACCCATTTTCAAAGCGGCATGGCAAGCATAGGGTAAAATCTTATAAAACTAATTTTCTTTCCAATATCTACAGATGGAATTAAAATTATTACATTCAAAGAGATGTAAAACAATTGTTATTTTATCCCCCATAAAATTTTGTTTTATTGTAATTTTTTTACAGATTGAAGGAATCCTTTTATTCCCATGGAACTAAAAAGATCATCAATTGTCATGAATATCAGAAAGCTTTAAAGAACTTCTTCCCATTTGACCCAGTCCACATCCCATGGAGCATTTAATTATGAAAATATAGCTGTAACTTACTGAGAATTTTTTAACCTTTTCCTAGGGCATATCCTTTTATACAACACCTGCAAATGGGTGCTGATTATGTTGGACTGAAGGACAGGATTTTCTCTTAAAAAGCAGCAATGAATTGGCCAACTGAATTTTCAACTGTCACAAAGAAGTTTCTGCAGCTACCACAAAATAATCCCCAGTTTTATTGCAGCTGTGAAAAACATTATTTTGGCAAGATCTCTCTGCTTCAAACACTTAACTTTACTTTGTCACTTAAATTATCCATCAAAAGTCACATTTTCTAATGAGCGCCCTTTGATGTCTTTTTCTTCTTAAACTTGAGTATTTCAGCATGTCAAGGTGACTTCAAGGAGGAAATGCACTTAAATTATTGTTCATTTGAAGGGCTTTTCTTGTGGACAGCATGATTATCTCATCTTGTCAGGGAGGTGGCCAGGGGTTAGCTTTTGTTCTGTCCTTGTCCTTTTTTCCTCCATCTCCAGTTTCTTACTCATTCTCTGCCAGAATACAAATCAAGGCAATGATGTGTGTTGGATAAAATGTCCATCATCTTTCTGGTGTGTGTCTCTGTCAAGCTATAATAAAGCAGAGCTGTTTGTAACATTGACATGAATGCAGTATTGGTGCAATCAAACTGTGGTAGCAAATAATGTGAGTGTATGATTTTCTCAATTCCCACATTAAGGGTGAGAAAAAAAATAGAACCTGTTAGGTAACCTTTAAAAGGAAATGTCCCACAATCCAGGTTTTCTAATCCAGACACTGAACTGCTTTATTTAGATACAGGCGTCCATGTCAAGTGTCTTTGGCTGCTCATCTAAGACCTCAAAAATAAGGATTTTACTTTGTTAGTCATAGGCCTCTCATTTTATTTTGAGCAAGTCATTTAGGTGCTCTTACTGACTTTATGGTAATGTAAATCTCCCAGTAATTTCTGTATTTTAGGTATTTTGTGTCTTATGATCCGGGTCTGCATGTAAAACTGGTATTTCTACTCAACTACATGCCATTTAAAGTAATATTCAGACATTTGTTGATAAATAAATAACAAAGGTAAATAACACAACAAAACACTAAGCAAGTAATCTAAATTGCCATGCAATTCTGTATTTGTTATCTTGAGGCAGGCACAGACTACATTCCTGAATTCTGAAGCTTCAGTTCCCAATGTCAAATCCCAAGCTAAGAATCCTGGATACCTTGCTGGCAGATCCAATGTTTTATAAAGCTGTCTCCATCTTAAATGGAAAAGTGAACCGGAGAGCAACAGCTGCAGTTTGCCTGACTCTAGATTTGGTTTTCAAAGTCTACTAGAGGTGAGGTTCTTCCCACCATTTTCACTACTACAGAATTAACGAAGAAAATACTACTATAAAACACATTGAAAGCAGAAACAAGAATACAAATGTCATTCATATGACAAAAGCAAGTTTGATAATTGAATGAATATTCTGGAAAAATATCGTGTCAAGAAAATGTTTGAAAAGCTGAATTTCAGTTTGGGAAAAGATACTGAGGCAAATGGGCTTAGAAGTGGGTTCAAAACACAGGGTAAAGACTCTCTCACCCTAACACCCACCATTTTGCTAGAAATTGCTCATCCACCTTTCAATTAAATGAACAGATTCTGGTTGCAGGCTTGGAGTTAATATGATTGTCTGACTAAAAGAAACAAATTGACATCTGGAAAAGAAAAAAAACTATCTCCTGAACTCAAAAAAAGCAATAAACTTTATATTAAAAACCGAAACTTTATTTCAAATTCCAAGAGGATTGAGGGGTTTTATGTATATATTTTTTTTTCTTTCTGACATGACTTTGAAGTTAAAAAGGTCATACTTATTTCACCTGCTCACTAATGGCTCTGTGGCAGTAACTGTAATTGATTGTAAAGTTTTTTTTTGTCATTCTTTATGGATTCAGATCCTGCAGATTAGAAGCTTCGGGGATTATCAGGCAGCCACAGTCAGAACTGAAGAATTATCAGAGGATAATCTTGTACTATTGCAAACTCCCTGCTATTACGTATCATCCAATCATTCATTCAAGGAATTGTTATATATTTGTTCAGCTGCTCTGCGTTGTTAAAGTCTCCTTCATTCCCTTTCAAATTTACTTTCATGAACTGTATAAGCATTATAGATGGTTCATAATAAGTCTCTGCTGTAAAGAAAGAGATGACTCTTTTTAATTTTATTTTTATTTAAACCAAGGTCAAGGTTGAAGAATCACGTCCACACACAAAACTTAAGGTAATAAAAAAAGTTATTTATAACTTTTTCTCTTAGTTTCCACGGGCAGCCTTCTCTTACTCTCTCTTCAATTTAACACTTCTTCATAGAGCGCAGCTCAGAGGCCTAACATGAGTGGATCAAGAGTCATGCAAAACAAGGGCAAATAGATCTCAATCTCAGGAGTGGCTGCTTTTGCTACTTCAGGCTGGCAACTTCTAGAAGAGGAAGATTGAGAAATCCTGAAAGAAGAAAGTCTACACCCTATAAACACAGAAGAAGAGGGCGCCAATCTCGTTATGCAATTGCTTACAACTCCTCCTTATCTTTTCCTATGATGCCAGCAAGGAAGTGGCAGCAGGGAATTAGGCTGACATGTTTTGGTGGCTGCACTGAGTTGTCCACTAAGAGATTGATGAATTTCCCTTCACATGGATGTCACTGATGACACAAATTGCAGGGCCAAGAGGAATAAGGCCTTGACATCTTAGAGATAACCCCAGGCAATGGTGGGAACAGGTTGAAAAATGACACCACTTGGGCTAATTTTTAGGTCATGAGTAAATGTGAAGGGCTGGACATTTTCTGAAAGGCTAGAAAGTAATATCAGCAAGACCTGGTATTTCATGCATTCTCCTCTGCGTGAAACTCTTGCTCTTTTACATTGGAATAAGAAACTGCAGCCCCACACGTTTTAAAAACTCACGGAAAAAGATGATTTCTCATTTCTCAAAATGAGCACCTATCAAGCATGCTATTGTGTGGTAACTTCAGAAATTATCTCCATTAACTCTGCCTTTATAACTAACCATGTATGTTCTCAGGATGTGGTCATTTCTTGGAAGAATATTTTAGCCAAGACAGGATTAAGCTCTTATGTCATACAGTCCAAGATACACATGTGGGCAGTTACAGAAGCTCATCTAATGGGATGGAATTATATTAACTCATTCATTCTGTGCAGTCACTTGTGTGCTATCAAAGTAAGACTTTCTCTTTTACTGAAAGCTGCTGTTGGACTCCTTTTGGAGTCTTGTCTCTGCACCAAGTGACACTCAAGAGTCACATCTCCTTTACTGTGCTCATTATCTAACCCTCTTCCTTAAATATATTCAGGGCAGAAAACAGACAGCAGAAGCATCTTTTGGATTGAAAAATTCCATATCTACAAGTGAGACAAAATTCCAAGAAAAATGTTTTCCCAGCTGGAATTCTGGGTATCTAGTAGGCTAGATGTGAGTTTGTCTGACTGTGGGTGAGCGCATGCTACATCCCATGGTGTCATGGTTTTGGCTGGGATAGAGTTAATTTGTTTCTAAGTAGCTGGTACAGTGGTGCAATTTGGATTGAGTATGAGAATAATGTTGATAACAGAGTGATGGTTTAGTTGCTGCTCAATAGAGCTCAGCAAATCAAGGATTTCTCAGACAGCTGACCTGAACTGGCCAAAGGGATATTCCATACCACAGAACATCACATAGTGTACAAACTAGGCAGAGTTGGCTGGAAGTCATTGCTCAGTACTGGAAAACAGGCTGGACATTGATCAGTGCCCAGTCATGTAAGCAATCATATTGTGAATCATTTGTTTCTCTTCGGTTTTATTCCCCCCTCTCCCTGTTTTTCGCTTGGATGATGATGATGATGATGGTGATGATGGTGATGATAATGGTGGTGTTTGTTTTTTTTCAGTTATTGAACTGCTCCTATTTCAAGCCACAAGATGTACCTTTTCTTTGTCATTTTCCTCCCTGTTGGGTGCATGGTGGGAGCTGAGTGAGTGGCTGCGTAGCCCAGAGCTGGCAGCTGGGGTTAAACCATGACACATGGGCATGTCACCACATGCTTGCACAACGACTTGGGGTAAACCACTAGTGCCTCTCGTGAAAATACATGTTGCTTAATGGTAAAAAATGAGAAAAATATATGCTTCATACTGTCTCAATTTTCTCATAAGCAGTATTGCTCTGCGTGAGATCTTCAGTGCTGAAATATCTACAGGGAAAGAGAAAACTCCCAGTATTTCTTTATCTATTTATTTAATGGGCAACTCTCCAGTAATTAATTATATGAAAAAACCTGAATCCTTGAAACAAAGCAGAGGGACAAAAGTGTGAGTCCTCTGAGGTCCTGAATATATTTGGCTCGCCATGCAGACCCCTTGATGAGATTTATAACTTTTCACATGGAAATAGAATTTTCCCTTCTGAAAGGAATTCCTGAGTGGAAAACTGTTTACTTGAAACCAAGTCCACAGGGGCAGTTAGCTGCCTGGCCTCACTTGTGTGGCTGACAAGACTTAAGTGCTAACAATACTCCATGGGTCAGCAAGGAAATTCAGTACATTCAGTGCTGTCTGGTAGGACCTTGCACTACACAGGTGATGCCAAAAAGAAAGGATGAGTCCCATATCACCCTGAAGAACCATGGTCTTTCAAAAGCTTTAATCCCTTTTGTGAATTAAGGCTATTCTTTAAAAAAGAGAACACTACTTTGTTCCAGAACAGTTCCTCCCACTGTAACAAACTGGCATCTTCAGGTCTTACCTGAAGTGCAGAATTTATACAAGCAGGAAAACGCCTGAATGGATTTAAATTTCTTTTTTTTTCTGGCAAATGACCAGCAACATGCTTGAGAATAAAGCCTGATAAATGAATGGCATGAACCTATTTCTAATCTGGGAAGAACAGTTTGTCTGCTTCCCAATGCTCTACCTAGAATGGCAAGTAACAGTGTGTGCTTCCTCTCTGTTTACCAAATAAAATAGTTTTAAACTGCTTTTTGATTTATCATTATAACCGTACAAATATTCTTACTGTGGATCCATGCCTCCTGTACAATTTTTGCATTTCATATAAAATTATCTACTAAGAGAGCTCACAGAAATGATCTGCAGCACAATTTTTATGGCATTCATATGGAAAGACATCCATAAGTTCTCTGGGTTTCAGAGGGATCATTTATCCCCAAGAACCAGTGTACAGGCTTCTTTCCCTCTTGTCATAGAGCAGTTCAGAGCCATGCTGTACAGAAAAGAGTCCAGTTGTCTGAAGGAGGGAGCAGAATGCACCCACAGCAAGTTTGCTGATGACATGAAAAAAATGAGCTGGAGCATTTGTCATAAGAGGAAAAGCTGGGAGAACTGGGACTGTTAAGCCTCAAGCAGAGACAGCTCAAAGGGATCTCACCAATGGATATAAATATCTAAAGGCAAGGTGCACGAAAGGCAGATTCTTTTGTGGCCAGGACCAGAGGTAATGGGCAAAAGTTAAATGCAGGGGGTTCATCCTGAATATCAGGAAATATTATTTTGTGCGGATAACTGATGGCCGGCACAGATTGCCCAGGGACTCCAGTTGTGGGGAACTCCATTCCTGGAGACACACAGAAGCCATCAAGATATCACTTGGGCAGCTCATTATAGTCATATTTGCTTGAGCAGGGAAATGAGACAGATAACCTCCAGAGAACCCTTCCCATCTCAATCAATCCATTATTCTGTGATTCTGTTTATCTGGATACACTTTTGTTAACTGAAGGTTTCCTACACCTTTGTGAAAAAATTCCGCTTGACTTGCAGTTTGTGCAGGGAAAAGAGTATTAAATATTCAAACGGTATTCACCCAAAACTTTCTAGGCTCTTTTTTCACCCAGATAATGATTCTGGAGACCTAGATCCTACCCGGACTTTAGGTTCCCTTTCAAGATCAAACTCATGTCTAGAGCAGCATACAAGTCCAAGAGTTTGGCTGACAGGCAGACACATAGACAGACAGACTGAGGAATTTGGTATTCGATTCTCTCTCATTCAGCTCCTGAGCTATACAACTCTCCCAGCTCTGCTTCAGTACATGTAAAGTCCTGGCTCAGAAGCAAACGTTGCATTTATTGTACACAGCTCACAGATGTATATCATACAAATGCAAACAAATACGAATGATAGATACTGAATAATTGCTGTGTGTTCTCCTGACTCACACCTAATGTAAGAAAGATCACTTTGGTCCCTTGTTTCCTGGCTGTTGCTAGTTTTGGTTCATATTTATTTTGTTGCCTTAGCTGTTATTTTGTCAGCTTCAGGTGTTTCCTTTGATTAACACACAGCATGTTTTCCCCTAGTCTGTTATTTTTGTTTGTTTGTTTGTTTGTTTTTTCCCTACTAGCTGTGTCATAATCTGTCAGGTACATTATCTTTTTATATGTAAGGGTTGTTACAGAAATATTCAGTAAGCAGATTTTAAAGAAATCATATGTATATTTTTAATGTAAACACATAGATATGTTTTAGGAAAGGAAAATGGATACATATGACACTCAGACGATTGTGATACAGAAGGCTATGCATGCTTAATGCCTTTTATATTCACAGTAAATGGAAAGTGATGTTCAAAGCACTGGAAACTCTTCCATCAATTGTTTAGTCACATTATGGAGAAGATTCTTTCTCATATCTTACCCCTTCTCTCTAACATCTCAAATGTCCCCTGTGTGCTGCATTCCTGTTTTGTACCTGGACTGTTGGGATCTCATTACAACAGACACTGGACAGACGCAGCTCCTCAGGAGTCACTGAGGTTTTTCATATGGATCATGGCAGGATCAGATTTCACTCTGAAACAGAGATTCTACCAGCTGGATTTCGAATTCTGCATCTTCAAAAAGTCAGGTTTTTACCAGTGCTATAGCAACCTCCACACTTAGAAGTCTGTGCAAGTCAGCCCAATGAAAAATCTCTGCATGGTCTATGCAAGGCCTCTAAGACAAACTACAGTGTGCAGAAGATTTTTTACATGGACATGGCTTGTTTCTCCATTTTCATTTGGAGGGGAGAAGAAAGGAAATAAAGAAAGAAAATAAAAAGTATTTGTGGAAAACATACAGTTTATCTTCCAGAAATTTGATCACTAATATTAAAACTGATGTCCTGTTGTGTACATGACCAGGTCCGATGGCCTTTGAGTGGCCCTGGATACATTTAGAATGTTATCCCAACATAAGAAAAACTTGAAGAGTTGAACAATGAGTAAACCCATAGCAGTTAGAACCAGTAAACCTGACTTCCAACTTTTAATTTACTGGCTGGAGCAAGGAGGTGTGGTGTGTGTTATGCACACAGATCACTGCAGAAGTCAGAGGAAATTTTCTTAGTCTCCTACATCCACAAACGACTGGAGCCCTATTGAGAGTCTTGGAGAGAGCAGCAGAAACTCTTGCCTTGAAAAACCCAAGGAAAGAGTTAACAGAAAGCACGCTGCCTCTCTTCAGCAGCCTTGAGCAGTTGGTGCCTTTGCCATTAAATATTTTCACATGTAGGTTTTCTATTTGCCTTGAATTACTGAAATACACTAAGCACATCTCTCCAAGGACCCAAAGCGATGGTGTAATAGGTTCTTGCTAATAGCTTGAAACTATATAGCAATCTAGTCTTAAAATACAACACAAATCTTTATCTAAAAGCACTAACACCTCACTCCTGTGTTCACCGAGTATGTTTTCACATTTCTTTTTGCAATGCCTAGCAGGGAGGGGGTGGGCGGTGGGGAAACAGCTACAAGAGAAATGATGCATTCCAGGCAAAGAGCCAATTTAAAAAGTCTGTTCCCTCCAGTTTGCTGTCACTTGTCACGGTTAAACAAAACATGGAATAGAAAAAGAGAAATTGGCTTCAGTGTAAATGTCAACATTCTGATTAAAGCAAACATGAAGCATTCACAACTCTTGACAAAAAGAAAAAATTAAATTAAATTATGAAGGGTATGCAAATGAGGCCCTTCGTCTGTATGATTAAGGGTATGTACGAATTTGCATTTTCTGTTTATACTATTAAAACAAATGTAACAGAGCTGGGTGCTTGAGAGCATGCAGGCATCCTTTTTCAGGGGGTGAAGCTTCCCAGCATGTTTGTGTAAACTGTGTGAATGAGAGTGTGAGTGCATCCCCAGGTGTGGGTTGCATGCATTGTCTCACACTAGGCATGTGTGGGTCAGTAAATGCTGCACACTCCTGACTTTTGTCCACTCCTGGTTTATATGTAGGAAAATCAAGATGATTCTTAACTTCAGGAGGTCATTCCACTTTCAAAGTACAAATATGTGAACAATGTACTCAGTTAATGTCAGCAGTAGCAAAAAAACAAACAAACAAACAAACAAAACAAACAACCAAAAAACAACCAAAAAAACCCCCAAACCAAAACAAAACAAAAAATTTCTGAAATGAGCAAAAAGTAAGACTTGGAAGTAAAAGCAGAATCTGGAAAGAAAAAAAAAAAATAACAAAAAGCCTTCATCACTTGAGAATACTCGAATTGTGCTGTTTCCCAGGAAGGATAATGGAGAATTATGAAAAATATATTAATAATTTAAACCTGGGTAGGATATGGTCCCAGTTCTTCTGTATCTTGTTAGGCACAGATCTTGGAAATTGAATTGTTCGAAATGTGCTTTTGCAAAGCTCTCAGCATGCATTCATAACATAAAATTTTAAAGCAAGTGTAATACATTTGAATTCCATAATTAAAATTAATGGGAAAATGAAAAATAAATGGCCTGCACTGGTCCAGTTTCCCCTTCTGTGGAATATGTTTTACCGGTATGCTTACTGTGTATGTGGTGTGTTTGTGTGGTATACTTGAGTTTGGTTTGTTTTATTTTTTTCCTTTCCATATTGGTTTTCCTGTGTGAATTTATTTGTAGCTGTGTTTTCAACTATTCCCTCATCAGTAAATATGCAAATATATGAAAATACTACATAAGCCACTAGACAGTATTCCTTACCCAGAATTAGAAAGCATTTCTACTTAGACAAAGCAGAGTCTGTGCACTCAAAACATGTTATTCATTACTTCAGGACACTACCTACTACCTCCTCCCTACTCCCTTGCTTTAGACAATGTGTGTACAGAAAAAAAATCTGAGGAGATTACCACAGATTTATTTTTAATAACTGCATTTAGAAACATAAATTCTGTTTTAAAACCTGTATAGCAAATTTAAAGACTGGTATGAAATAAGCTAGGCATGTTCAAGGTGCATGAGGATTTATCTGGGTTGCCAAAAGCAATGCCTGTCTGCATTTTATTTGTCTGTTTGCTACAAGAAGACTACAGCAATGGGCTCAGCACAGCTCTTAACAAAATCATCCATGTGTCCCTGTGTTCAGCTTTAAGGGGTTAGCTTTCTCCTGTTTTCTCCCTTCCTTCTTCTGTTCCTTGCAGAAAATATTATTTCAATGCAATTAACAATCTGCTTATTGATCCACTCTTGTTATTTATCAACATAAAGGATGGATAGATACTCATTTTACATTTTCTAATGTTTCTTGCCAATAAGATTGCACTTTTGCAGTGGAATATAAAAGTCCCTATTTCCGAGTATACCAGTCCTTTTCATTTTCCTGACCTAGAGGCATGAAGTCTTAGGACCTATAATAATTAGCATAAGATCGAATGCTGCAACACATTTCATACTCTATGTATTGGATTTCTGAGATCCCCATAAGAGTTCAACATTTTTCTTGTTTATAAGAAGCCACTGTGTTGATTTCAAAGACATTTTAAAATGGAATTAGGCTTAGGTACTCTATATTCCTTCTCTGAAACTCTTGTTTTACCAGAACATTTGCCCCTTCATGCAAAACACACTTCCTTTCCCTGTAGCATGGAGGGAGAAATGCACTAGAGCAGGGAAGTGAACAAGACCAAGTCACAGACTGACTGACTGAGACCTGATTGCTACAGATGGGTTCTTGCAAACCTGCAGAGCTATAAAGACCAGGGGCACTGCAGGGGGCAGCTCTGGACATGGACACACAAATCTGGTGGACTGAGAAAAATTTAGGCTTTTGGCCATAGATTTGTAATGGACTTCTACCCTGCAAGCATGGAATAAGAAAATAAATATTTGCCTTTTTTTTTTTTCCTTTTTTTCCCCCCAAAATATTGTCTATTTCTACTCTGTCCTGACTTACAAAAGGTATGAAAAGGCAGGATCATAACTTGCAGTGAGATAATTCATGAGCCTAAATTAAGTCTGATTTAGAGAGAACATACGTTTAACTAGTAACTCAGTAGTGGCTGCAGTGGCATCTTCAAGCGGGAACAGGCATAAATGTAAATTACCTAAATTAGGCATCTATATCCTTCCACTGACTTCTATAAGTGAAGGGTTGGACAAGCAGCAAGAGGAAAAGCCCAAAGAATTGTCAGGCCATCTGCCTGAAACCAAACTGAACAAAGCGTTTTTATCAGTGGAAAAATAAATTATAGGACTGACTGAGATCAACTGCTGTAAGAAATCATTATCTCCCCTTCCCCCACCACCATAAACATGATTACATAAACTCCTGAAAGCAGAATTCTATCAGTACAAATTAATCATGGTGATTAAAAAGAAATCTTAATCACAGACAGGTGATAAACTACTGATTTACAGATAAATGAGGGTGTATACTTGTATCTATTGTTTTTCATATTTTTTTCCCCATATATCCCTGACCAGTCATTCTGGCAGACAAGATGCAGGCTTATCTCACATTTTTGGTTTTATACCCTATGACTATTTTGATGTACTCATTTTATTCAGTTCTAGAATAATGAATTCTGAGGCTGAGGTGATATTTGTCACTTTAAATTTATAAAAAAATGAAAGAACGGCATATATGCCGCACATCTCATTAGTAATAACTATGCCTATAGAACTATAAGTGACTCAACTGTAAAGAAAAGGTCTAATAATGATTTCACTGTTGTTAAAAGCATGTTTGGGTATCTAACTCATTACTTTTCATACATACAAATACTGAAAAGGAATGTACTTTCCGCAATCTGAATGCATACCCAGATATTATCAGCATTTGCCACAAACAGAGCCTACAATATAATGCATCACCACAATGTCATGGCCAAAATTCTCAATATCTCTATGCTTGAGCATTGCAGAGTGCTTCTGATCTTAGTATGGGCAGAGCCCTAAATTCTATGGCCAAGATCAAAACCTTCCACTGATGGCATCCCTGCATTGTAGAAAACCACCAGATCAGGCAGGCAGGCAA
The DNA here is from genome assembly GCA_013397075.1 of Rhabdornis inornatus. Lineage (NCBI taxonomy): Eukaryota > Metazoa > Chordata > Aves > Passeriformes > Rhabdornithidae > Rhabdornis > Rhabdornis inornatus. The sequence continues at coordinate 472,883 of VWZS01004325.1, read as the reverse complement.
CAAATTCTTAAATAATTCACCTAAGAAGGGTTGGATGGCACCTTGACAAACCTGATCTAATGGTAGGTGTGCCTGCCCATGGCAGGACGGATGGAACTAGACAGCCTCTAAATATCCCTTCCAATCCAAATCATTCTATGGCTCTCTTGCAAAGAATGAGAGAAAGTAGAAGCATTTAGATACCTAGGTAAGTGTACTTCCTCAACAAAAGTAACTCTGGCATGAGCTCAACCCTGACAGGTAAGTACAATAAAAAGCTGTTCTCTAGAGGGACAGGCATCAAAGAGAAGAACAGTGAATTAACTGGCTAAATAACCAGAGACTAAGAGGTGAGGAAACTTTTGTCTCAGTGTAAGGTAATTTATGCAGAGACAAGATAAACAAAGGCAGCTACAGTAGCTGCACCTGCAAGTACATCCAGGAATAGGTTGGGGAAAATATTTTTCTACCTTTCTAGATCCCTGTAATCCATGTATATTTGTCTGTAGTCTAAACCGTACAAAATATGTGTAAACAACTCTTAAACAAAAAACAAAACAAAACAAAACAAAAAGCCATATTAAAAGCACATTCTTGGGGTAAAATTTGTCCTTCCAAAAACCCCAAGCCCACTTCATTGTTAACTGTGAATATATGTATGCAACTGAGTAAATACTCCTTTGATCCACAGATTAAAATCATATGCTTAAAGACATCCAGATAACATTCAAACAGTAGAACAAAAGAAGTGTGAAGAGGAAAATATGCATCAGGATGAAAATACAGAGTGGTGCCAAAGGAAAGGAATTCAACAGTGCCTTGTATTTAGATTGCATTCGATTAGGGGGCCTGTGCTGTCGGAGGAGGAAAAAAAAAACAGCTAAACAATATCAGGGAACATAAAGTTTATGTCTCTATCCTAAAATAAGGATTAATTTACTGCTGATCTAAACAGGTGTTTATTTTACTTCTTTAAATATCTGGTAGAGACCTCACAATGTCATCTGAAAATCTGTTTCTGAGTTTAACTTTTCTTATTGTTTCAAAAGATTTTTTGATTTTTTTTTTTTTTTTAAATAGGTAATCTTAGGGGAACAAAAAGGAAAAGCAGAACACCAAACAGCTATTTATAAACAAACTGAATATAGGAACAGCAAAGGTAGAGCATTGTTCAGACTGATGCAGAGATTGAAAATAACAGTACATGAGGAAATAAATGAACCTTAAAAATGTGCTACATCCTTCATCACAGAGTAATGGGCTGAAATGCTGTAATTTATGGAGTCTGAATTTTATCTTTGGTTTTCATCTAGATTTTAGGATTAGACTTTAGTCGTGCATTCATTGCATTTCTGGATGTGGAAGCATGATTTGGCAGAGTTTTCAAAACAAGACAAACAGCAATTAAGCTATATCTAAAATTTCTGTACACAGAGACTAGAATAGATCATATTGAGAGATTATCTATGTACATATAGATGAGATATTAGAATATATGACTGACACAGAAGAACATGAAAGCCAATATTAAAAGTAATGCTGCTGTCTGCCAAATGAAGTAAAAATAATGCTAACTTGCTAATTCAGCAATCAAAGTTATTTTAATGCTATTACTGCAGCTGAAGTCAGGTGGCTTAGAGACCATATATTATTATCAGAATTTTCCACAAGTTTGTTTAAAAAGATATAATCTGTCACCAAATACTCTTAATATTATGGTTTTAGTGATCAATCTCAAATGAGAGGAATTGTTCTTTGTTCTTTTTTTTTGTGCTTTGCTTTGCTTTTTTTTGTTTGTTTGTTTGTTTTTGTTTTCTGTTTGTGTGTTTTTTTTGTTGTTGTTTATTTGTTTTGGTGGTGTTTGCGGGTACTTTGAAGTTATGAGATGTACTTCAGGAAGAAAATCCTTTCAACCCTGCCAAGTACTTGTCTAGAGCGAAGTATTTTCTTACTAGCAGCATATTTAGGCAGAATTCTGAGTATTAAAAGCCTACTTAAAACAATGCAGACTTTATGATTTCCTTATGCTTATGGAAATAGTGGGTGAACATGTGAAACCCACAGATTTCCAGAAACAATGATTTTATCAAAAAAGATAAAACCCCCTAAACCTGATATGTCCACCAGATACGACCATCAACTGATAATGCATCAGCCATTTTCAATGGGACATTTTTTAAATTTTCACACATTTACCTGAGGGACTGACTGCATTTTCGAGCTCCTGCATTCAGGTGTACACCTTGTCTGCATCATCATTTCAGCCCAGAGAGATACACAGAAGGACAGTAGCTCCTTCACACACTACGGCTTTCAAACAAAGGTCAGATGAAAGTCCAGCAATTTTCTGATCTGTGTAATGCTATAAGAACCCCAGGGCAAGCATTAGCACACTCTTCTTGGTCTTTCCAGGCCTGAAGACAATTTTGCCCTACAATATTGCAGAAACAGAATCTGCTTGCTATTCTTACCCTTTTCTGAACCATAGATATTTTTCCAGTTTTAAGTACATGTGTGAAGTTATTGCACATCACCTCTTTGTTTTTCTTTCAGCCTATTGCATAAGTTTAGTCCTTTTTGGTCATACTGTGGATTTCATTTTCTAATCTGTTGGCTGTTTTTAAGTTGTATACGCAGTTCTGAACTATATTTGTTAATTCAACATCCTGAATCATGAACACTAAAAGTAGATATCATATTCTAATGTCAAATCTTTAAATATCTTACACAGAAGACAGGCTACTGACTTGACTGTATTTTATTTACATCAAAAGAAAGAATTTGAATCTAACCGTTTTTTACTGTTGCATACATCTGATTTTATCACAAGACCTTATACTGAATCGATTTGATTGAACTGATTATCTCTCAAGACCCTAAAACTTTCTTCATGATTGGTTCTGTGTTACTTAGGATAAGTCTTTGCTTCTTGCTGTTAAGGTCTATATATATGATTTCTTAATATAGCATTTTCATTGATATTTATTAAACCACATGAATTACATAATTAATGATTTAAAGTGAAAATTTCTGAAGATTAACCTGTTCCATGCCAGTTGGCTAGCATAGTTAAAACAACACATGGTACTGCATAAGTTATGGATGCACTTTTCACAAAAGAAAAAAATGGAAAAGAAATAATTTTGTGATTTTGAAATAATTTGATATTGCCTCTTAAAAATGTTGTTAATGTTCCATATCAAATTTTTAGAACTTAGAGATGCAAAACTGGTTTTGTCTATCCTATACATACATATCCCATACATCCTGGATATCTCATATATTGCAAACTTTGGAGAAACAATTAAAAAATAAGAAATAAAACACTTTGGAGAAGTCCACTATGTTCTATGAAACTAACTTTTGCCTTTGGTACCGCTGAATACCTACAGGACAAATTTTATTTCTAAAAACATATCTTTGACAGTGCCCATTCCAACTGAAGTTTTTATTTATAAGATATAAACCGAATATGAACACATGTACAACTTACTACATCATTTTAAAAGAACAAAGGATAAAAAAAGTCATTCACTTCCCTTGTTGATACTGTCCATGTTCTTAGAAAAGGGGAAAGAGGCATATTAAAATTAGACACACATTTCTTCAACTGGTACAAGCAGGTCTCTTTGAGACGTCAATATTTTATGAACTGGTTTGCCTTGTAATTGGGAAAGCTAGTGATTTAAAAGTAAAATGACAATCAAGCAGCCAATGTGAGAAATTAGGCAATGTCCATTATATCAGAGATGTGCATAATTTATGAACTCTGAATTTCAGCAAAGAAAATAAAAAGTCTGATTGTCTTAGGGTGTGATTGAACCTAGTTGAAATGTTTTCCCAGAGATATTGGTAGCTTGCAGATCAGATCCATTCTGTTCAAATCAGGAATTACCCTGACCTCTTGTTTCTGAGCAGTGAAGGAATTGTGGGTGACATCCTGGCTGGAGATTGTCATGGGCAAAACAATCACAAAATTACACAGCTTTTCATTCTTGGAGAAGTGAGGAGCGGAGTCGGCAGAGCTGTTACCTTGGAGCTCTCGAGGACAGAGTTCAGTCTGTTCAGGAGACTGTTGGCAGAACCCCTTGGGAAGCAGCCCTGAAGGGCAAAGGGTGATTCCAAAGTGGGAGTGTGGATGTGCTGGAGGGCAGGAAGGCTCTGCAGAGGGATCTGCTCAGTCTGGATCCATGGGCTGAGGCCAATGGTGTGAGGTTCAACAAGGCCAAGTGCCGGGTCCTGCCCTTGAGTCACAACAACCCCTGCAGCTCCAGCTGGGACAGGGTGGCTGGAAAGCTGCTGAGAGGGAAAGGAGCTGGAGGTGCTGGTTTTCAGTGTCTGGACGTGAGCTGGAGTGTGCCCAGGTGGCCAGGAGGGCCAATGGCACCGGGCTTGTGTCAGCAATAGTGTGGCCAGCAGGAGCAGGCCAGTGCCCATCCCCCTGTGCTGGGGGCACTGGTGAGGTCAAACCCTAAATCCTGGATTCTGTTTTGGGCCCCTCACTAGAAGAAAGACACTGGGGTGCTGCAGTGTATGTAGAGTAGGAAATCCAGCTGGAGAAGGGTCTGGAGCACAAATCTGATGTGGAGTGGCTGGGGGAGCTGGGTGGGCTCAGTCTGGAGGAGAGGAGGCTCAGAGGAGACTTTATTGCTCTCTACAATGACCTGAAAGGATGTTGCAGACAGGCGGGGTACAGCATCTGCTTTCAAGTAAGGGATGATAGAATTACGGGAAACAGCTTCGAGCTGTGCCAGGAAAGGTTTAGACTGGATATTAGGAAAAATTTCTTCCCTGAAAGGGTGGTCAGGCATTGGAACAGGCTGTCCCAGGGCAGTGGTGTAGTCACTGTCCCTGGAGACTGTTTAAAAGACACAAGGCTGTGGTGCCTATGGACATAGTTTAGTGGTAGAGGTGGCAGTGCTGGTTTAATGGTTGTA
>VWZS01004325.1:398230-454073 GCA_013397075.1 Rhabdornis inornatus | reverse complement strand
AAAAAAAACAAATAAACCCCCCAAAACAACCCAAACAAACAAAAAATCAACCAACAAAAGCTTTTATATTTTCTTTTTTTATTTTTTAAACAGAGTGGTACTGAGAAAAGCCGGAATTACTAGCTACAGGATTTTATACGGAACGTGAAGAGGTTTTTCTTTTCTTGTTCCACCCCTTTCAGTGTTTTTTTCCCCCTGAATTTTCACCCAACTCCAGCATCCTATTCTTTTGAAAATCCAAGATCTAAACTGAGCTCCCGAATAAAGGGATTGCAGAGATGGTCCATAGTAAATACTGCAGTAACACCTGGGAGAACAGAGCATTCAATGAGCCAAGCAGAGAGATAAAAGCACCCCTGGCAAAGGTGGCAGCAGGTCCCCAAAGGTTGCTGTTCTCACCCTTCCTCTCCTCCAAGTGTCACACAAGTGGTGGCACCTCACTGCTTCAGGAGACCCTATTCATTGAACACTTTTAAACACACTTACTGTTTTTTCATCATGCAGGGACTCTTTCATCCCCAGCCCAACATGTTCTGGACTGTTTTTGCAAAGATTGATACAAGGTGAGGAAGCCCTACAATATTTGTGTTATTTTACAGTAGTCGTCTTGAGACAATGCATAGTGAGGCTTGGGCACCATTAACAAATATGTTAACTTTATGTGACAACTGATTAATTTTGGTTTAAGGTTATGAATACAAAAGAAAGCATGCTGGTATATAACGTGAATTTTAATGATGTCACAGCACTAGTAAAAGATGAGAAAGATAATTTAATTTGCTTTCTCTGAAAGGTCAGTTCTCTTGAGATGAAATTTTCCCTGAGGGTGTCAATGCCCCTCACTCTTCTTTCTTGCTTTTTCTCTTTCTTTGGAAAGTCAACATTTATATTTAAACAGACGAGTATCTGAGCATTTTCTTCTTCTTTTTTCTTTTTTTCTGTTCTTTTTGAAAAGTAGTGTCAAATAGAAAAAAACAAAAATAACCCCCAAACAAACAAATAAACAAAACCAAAACCAAACCAAAACAAAACAAAAAAAAACCAAAAAAACCCCAAAAAACCAAAAAACAAAACAAAACAAAACAAAACAAAACAAAAAAAAACCAACCAACCAAACAAAAAACCCCAAAACCAAAAAACAAACAAACAAAAAAACAAACAAACAAAAAAATACACCCAAAGAACCCCAGATGTTTCATTTTGAAACTCAAGCCCACACATATTTAGACAATGTGCTTCTTACTATTTTAGTTCCTTGTGTCTGTGCATGTTGAACCTAAGTAGTTAAGCATGGCATGGAATCTGGAAGCATAAATACAATAAGTTCTCGGAGTTATTTTACATTTACATCTTGGAATGTGGCAGCGGGGAACAAAGGATAACAGGGAACGGAATAATTCATTTTTTGTATCAGACATGAAATATCTCATTTGGGAAGCTATAACCAACTCTGGCAAGTGCTGAGCTCCTTTCGTTGCCAGGCAGATCGACCCTACAATTCACTGTTTTGCAGCAAACTCTGGACACTTCAAATCCTAGGCATCAAAAATGCCTTTTTTCTTAGCCAGTCAGCAACACAGAAAATTAATTTATAGTTAGCTTTTTTAGGCACCATTTGGAACAATTTGTAAGCACATTTGTAACAAATTTTAAGTTATAAAAATAAGTCACCAATATCTTGGGGAAAACTGGCAGCGGTGATTGGGTTGACCATACGTAACTCTGTTTGAGAAATGTTTTCTCCTAATGATTTGTATTGTGATGTCATTAGGATAATGCAGTGTACCTTTGTTCTTCTTGGAGACAGCATATACAGACCGTCTTGAGATTTTCCCTTTTTCATCTCTCTGGAAAAATCGTAAAGATATTTAATTTAAGTTAAATAGGAGTATTATAAATGTGGTGGTGAAAAAAACAAATAAAACTTGAATCATCTGAATGCAAGCTGATTTAACTGAAGTTAAATTAGAACCTAAATAGACAAAGGTTTATTTCAATTTTTACAGGATTATTTCTGACAAATTAAGGGAAGCTAGCTGCACTAAAGAGATCAGGATCTTGAACAAAGAACAAGTCTGGAATTTTCTCAATCTATATGTCTGAAAAAAACCAAGAATCTATCTCCCTAGTATAGGGTAAGGATGTGAGAAGAGTAATGACAATAAGTAGAGGTGGATTGAAAGGACACAAATAAGCATCTTGAGGGCTAAAAGATTAATTAGAGAATGTAAAAGAGAGCACTTATAAGTTGGCCCAAGAGTGGAACAGGTCTATTAGGATGATCAAAACAACGGAAAGCCTGTCAATGGAGAGGGTATGAGAAAACAAGGATTGTTTACTCAAGAAAAATGAAGACTTAGAAGGATATGATGGTTGTCTATAAATAAAGTGGAGAACTCACCAAAGACAGACATGAGCTATTTAACCTAATACTAGTGTTGGCATAAGAATAAATAGAGGGGGTTGACTAGGAACAAATTTAAGCTAAAAAGAAAATGAAGAAGATTGTAAATTGCTAGAATAGTGAGGTTTCAGAGGCGCCTACTAGTGAGGGGGGTGGTGGAGAACAGCCCTTTTCAGTGAAGATATCAGTAAATTTATGCATATAATTGTAAATTATACTATGCAGCCTCTACAAGCACAGAAGTCTGGCTTTCTTTTAATTTATACCTGCTTGACTTATACTTTTCACAACCTCGTTTTTTTTCAGGGATCTTTCTTATGTTTGGTGTTCAAATAATAAAAACATTTTAAAAAAATTGTATAAAACAAGCAAACGAAGCTCACTACCATCAACCTGTCTACAGTTCTAACTTCAAAAAACATCTTGTGCATTATATATTGACCAGTACTGTGTATTTTTTGTACTGTGTATTTTTTGTAATCTGTTCCATGTACATGCTTGTTGTAGATTCTGAGTCATATAAGCCCAAGGATACAGAGTCAGATCCTGAACTCCTTGAGAACATTGTCTATCCAAGGTCTTACTGAGACTGACAGAGTAGCATGTAAAGCATATTTAAGATTTCAGGTTACTTCACTTTGGAAATTTAATTGGTCTGGTATTTGGACAGGATTATACTTAGAGTCCCTTCCAAACCAAATAATTTTAGAATTCTATGAGAAGAAGGAAAAAAAAAAAAATAAAAAAGGTTTGAGAGTTATGCAGTAGAATAGGGGGAAAACCCCTAAGTCTTGACCAAAATGCCACATGATGCAATATGAAAATTTTACTGAAATGCTGGCAACAATTTATCAGAAATATAGTCTTTGAGACTTTGAAGCAGGTTTTGCAGGTGTGTGTCTGTGTGTGTGTGTTTGGGTTAATTGGTTTGGTTTAGTTAATTTTTATTTTTTTTTAATGTTCCAAGATTTTATTTATTATATAGGACATTTTCTTAAGTTTCTTTTGACATTTCCTTTTAACATGTGACATACTTCTCCACATGAGAGATCTATTCTTAGTTTCACAATGTCATCAATGTTTTGAAGGCATAAATGAAATATTAGTGGCAGTCTGAGAAGCACACAGCTAAGTGTACAGCAAATGTCTTACATGCTGCCAGTGAAATCCCTCACAGACACAGAAAAGCTATCCAAGTTTTATGAATCTGAGAGGAAATAAGAATAAGATAGAAAAAAAATCTGCTTCTGACCATTCCCAGTATTCAGGAGCTTGAACAGAATATCATATTAAATCCCACACCTTTATTTATACATATTCAACTCAGCTTTTACATGCCATGGATGCTGGGTGGATGGCCAGGCCCAGAGAGTGTTGGTGAATGGAGTTATGCCCAGCTGGTGGACAGACAGCAGTGGTGCTCCCCAGGACTCAATATTGGGGCCAGTTTAGCTTTATTGAGGATCTGGAAAAGGGGATTGAGAACACCCTCAGTCTGCCTGCAGAAGACACCAAGTTGGGTGGGGGTGCTGATCTCCTGGAGGGCAGGAAGGGTCTGCAGAGGGATCTGAATCTGGGCTGAGGCCAGTGGGGTGAGATTCAAGAAGGCCAAGGGCTGGGTCCTGCCCTCGGGTCACAACAACGTCAGACAGCTTTTCAGGCTTGAGACAGTGTCTGGTAAGCTGCCCAACAGAAAAAAAAGACCTTTGTGTGTTGTTTGGCAGCAGCTGGACATGGGAAAAAGGGTGCCAAGGTGGTCAAGATGGCCAGTGATATCCTGGCTTGTGCCAGCAGCAGTGTGGCCAGCAGGACCAGGGCAGTGACTGTCACCCCTGTGCTGGGGGCACTGGCACCTCCCATGACAAGAAGGGCACTGAGAAGGAAAGGGAGTCCAGAAAAGGAAAGGGAGCACCAGTCTGATGAGAAGCAGCTGAGGGAGGTGGGAGGGCTCATCCTGGACAAAAGAAGGATCAGGAGGGACCTTCTTGCTCTCTACAACTCCCTGACAAGGGGCTGTAGCCAGGTGGGGATTGGTGTCTTCTGCCGAGTAACAAATGTTAGGGTGAGAGGAAATGGCTTCAATTTGTGCCAGGGATGTTTAGATTGGATGTTAATAAAAATTTCTTCACTGAAAGCATGGCTGCTGTCATGTGAAAAGGCTGTCCAGGGCTGTGGTAGAATCACCATCCTTGGAAGTGTTTAAAAGACATGTTGATGTGGTGCTTAAGGACATGGCTTAGTGGTAGACTTGGCAGTGCTGGACTTGCTCAGAGGTCTTTTCCAGACTTAATGACTCTATCAAGAGTACAGCAAAAATAAAGAAGCACTGTCTGGTACTGCTCAGGTTTCAGCCATTTTCAAAACTCAACTTTCTCCCTCTGCTCTGCTGCAGAGAACCCTGCAGTAGAGCAGAGGGAGAAAGTTGAGTTTTGAAAGCAGTGAAAGAGGACCCAGACCTGCCTTTCAGCAGAGTGTAATTCTTCTTTTAACAAATATGAGAGGCAAAGAAGGGATCACAGGAAAGGTGGCACGCTACAGAGCATGTGACTCTTATAATTTTTCTGCACATTAACTGTTCCACAGCCCTTTAAGTGGATATTTTAAGTGCATATTCTTCCAAAATCATTTCAGAAATCCAGCCTCTCCAGTTTTCTTTATAGTACATGGGAAACACTGAACTGCTGTATTTAGTTTGGTGAGAAAGAAACTCAGATTAACTACATGTTTAATGGCTACAGAAAGCTTTAGTAATGAGGTACAATCATTATTAAAGAAGTATAGTCAATCAAGACGCATAGTACAATCCTATACTTCTAAAGTAATAATTATAGACTTACTCCCTCATTCACCATATGATGTATTTTACAATTTTTCCCTTCCATTGCTCTGCCTCCTCCCTCCTCATGTTGTTTGCCATGTGCTCATATCTTTTAATTTGGCCTTGCAACAGTTTTGCATGTGTCAGTCTCAGGTTCCAGGCATCTGCAGACGTGAGAAGTCTGAATAGCAGGAGGTAATTATCCTTAATTTACAGACCAAGGTTATCCAAGATACATACAGTCTTGAAGATAACAGGTCTACAGGGGTTTGTGAGACCTTCTGAGATTGTTAAAGTCAAGATTTTAAACAGTGCTGGTCTTTCTCCTCAATAACTAAAGGTTTGGACAAGGAATAGGATCTTGAATTTAGATTTTTTCCCTTAAAAGTTCTGCAACCCAACATGGCAATATAAATAGCTTGCATATTCTCAGAAGCAGTTAAGTGTTTCTTTTTTTCTGAAGAACTGGAAGAGCTTTGTGTTTTGCAGTTATGGTGTCCCTTTGTTTTGCAGGGGAACAGGTGGAAATATATAGTAGCTTTTCATTCAAGGCATGGAAGAGCTGTAAACAATCAACTGACACTATGTTTGTGCTACCAGAATGTGCCAAAAATCCTTATTCTGGTACCAAAGCAAACCGGGAAAAACCCCCACTGTCCCTACCATTTAATACTTTTGTATGCCAAAGGAATAGAGTTATAAGCAACCAGCACTTTCCTTATCCAGTCTGCCTTTTAAATTGGAAGACTAAGACAGTGAATTAGTTATTTTTATCTCCTGTAGGTTTGGGATTTTTTTTTTTTTAATTATCATAATTGTATTTTGCAGCACAGAAACAGGAAGGGAGCTTGTCCTTGCGGCTGAAATCCCAATAAAATTCCTGTCTCTAATTCAAAATTTGCATAAATCTCAGTACAAACTAGTTTATTTTCCAGTTTTCAAATACTTTATTAAATGCTGACATAGGACATGCTGACAATCTCTTAGGTTCCTGAAATTGTCACTAGAAAGAGACAAGTATTTCTGGGGGACAATTTAGACCACAGGCTTCCAAGTAGAGCAGCTATAATGAATCCAGGCCTAAAGTTCATTATTACCTCAGCTTCCTGTTTGGAAAATTGTACTTTTTATCATAATTTTTAAAAGCATGGTAGAATCTATAAAATGTAGAGCAGGTATTTTGGCCCTACAACTGCTCTCCAATTTAGAGTAGCATTCCTGTACTGGGCATGAAGCATAAGCTGCTGGAGAATCACTACATGTCAAAGACTACAGGGTTTTATAACACCAGCATCCTGATAATATCTTTGTCTTTCAGTTTATGAAATTGATAAAAGCCATCTAAACCAGACAAAGTTTGCTGCAGGTTCTTAAATACAATTTCTCTTTATATCACTTAACAGTCCTTACCCCTTCTATAAATTCTTTTTTATATGCACTCTATATGTAAATAAATTCTGTTTACTACTGTAACTGATATCTATATACACTTTAACCATGTGTGAATAGTCCAGCACAAAAAGATGTCCATGAAGAATGTTTAGAGTCACTGGAGGAGAAAGAATATGTGCTTTCTTGTTGTTGCTCTGATTCTTTTCCCCAATACAGCACTTGCTCAGGAAAAAAAAAAAAAGAAAAAAAAAAGTATGAAGAAAGAAATGTTGAATGTGTGGATTGCAGGCAGCCTGTTCCTGACTGAGGTGAAGAGAAGCTGCATCATCATTTCAACCTCCATCCTTACCACCTGCAGAGCAAAAAATGAAATGTTGTCACGCATGACAAGGATAAATTCACGCTTACCTTTGTCCATGAAAGGGAGGCAAGAAAAGTAGGTCTGGGATGGAGAGATGGGGGAAAGAAATAAAGAAAAGAAACCTTCAACTAAATTTTAATTCCAGACATTACATACGTCCATAAAAGAAATGCTACCTCCCAGCAAGACACAGAGAGTAAGAGTGAGCAGCTAAACTTTTTGGCCCCCAGAAGAAATTGAGGTAAACAAACTTCTTCTTCCTAGGGCTGAGGCTAAACTTTTGAGCAAAGAGAGGAAATACAAACCCTATCTGAAGTGGCATAAAGGCCAGGAGGCTGTAAATTAAATATAAACAATATAAGCATAGGCATATGAGTTAGTTATCCTTTGTTCCCATGAAAGGCAATGAAGGCAAGTAAATATTTATACACCACACCCATCTTTGAGATGTTTATATGGTTCTGATCAACTGCAAACTGAAAGGGTCAATCTCTTTTCTCTCTCTGCTAACCATGAAGCTAAATTACATTATTAATCTACCTTGTAGATATGAAAAGATGAGTAACTTCATTGTAGGATGTCTTTGCAGAAAAGCAAACCTGGAGATATATATGCCAGATGGGTCTTGGCTAAGCCCATGCTCACCAGAATGCCAGACAGATCACCAGGCAGGTCTGTGCCCTGCCACCACAGGGGTGATAGCTCACATCTTGTCTGTGCCTAGGCATATTTCCAGGCAGTGACAATATTAGGAATAAATAAGTCTGAAGACAAGCTTATGCTTTTTATTAATTGAACTTGAAACGAGAGATTAATCTTGATAACTCAAGTCTGTTGTTACACTTGATGATGGAGAGTTTTTGAAGTCCAGCCCTTGTAGTCTCAAACAAGGCTGTTATAAAGGCTCCCTGCCTCTCTCCCTTAATTAAAGGGACTGCCAAGTATTCATGGGAAAAGTTAATTGTTCTGCAACAAACTTCAGTAAACAACACATAAAATATCTATCTTCTGTTTGGATTTTAACTGTACTATTTCACATTTTAGACCAGTAAGATCAGTATGTCAGGACTGTGGCTTTTCTACAATATTGTAATATTTTTACAATAACTGCATTTAATTGGCTCCCCAGTTCATTTATAGATGTAATACAGCTGAAACCTTTGAGATTTTTGGATACATTGCTAATAAACCTTGAAGTATAAATTTTTTATGGAGGTTTGAAATATCTTAGAAATATTTCTACACATTGAATGGCTCTGTAAGGTGCAGGTCAGGACCACATTTTAATGACTTTGACTACTATAGTCATTAGACTTTGACTACTTTAAAGACTGTGCTCTGCTATTGTTTCCTCTTAGAAGAGCTAATTCCAGTGGTGGGGATCAAAGATTTTGTGTTGGTAGGTGTGAGATTCAGCACAGGCTGATGCTCTATGATGGGAAACATTGCCTTCAGCATTGTGGAAGGACAAGATTTCTGTCTAGTTGAATAACAGTAACCCTGTTTCTGACTTTTTAAATGACATCTTCACAGCTGGACTAACAGCAGTGCTTTTTTTTTGGCGGGGGGGGTGGGTGTGATCTCTTTTTTCTTAATATAGCTCAAACTGCTGATACCTCTGTTATTTGTATTGTTTGGGGTTTGTCTTCATTCACTACACAATTTCCATTTCAATAATAAATCCAACAGAAATAGAAATTATAATAATATGATAAGAAAATGAACCTTAAAAATTATGAACAGAAATTAGTTGGGGGAGTACTATAAAATGAAGGGAAGTGAAGTTCTGGGAAGGGAAGAGAAGTTCTGGGAAGGGAAGGGAAGTTCTGGGAAGGGAAGGGAAGTTCTGGGAAGGGAAGGGAAGTTCTGGGAAGTTCTGGGAAGGGAAGTTCTGGGAAGTTCTGGGAAGTTCTGGGAAGGGAAGGGAAGTTCTGGGAAGTTCTGGGAAGGGAAGTTCTGGGAAGTTCTGGGAAGTTCTGGGAAGTTCTGGGAAGGGAAGGGAAGGGAAGGGAAGGGAAGTAAGACTAAATCTAGGATTTTTGAAGCTATTATCAAAAAATTAGCATGTGTGTTATAACAGAGAAGTAGGTTTTATTGGCAGCTTTTTTAATGTCTAAATATTTTGCTACCATATATAGGAATGCTCTTTTTTGTTTATTTGGCTTTGTTTGTTTGTTTTTGGTTTGCACTTTTTTTATCCTTCTTTCGATTTTTCTCCCCTACTTACCCATTTTGCTTCATGCCTCATTAGGGTGCCACGTCTAAACAGCCAGCTGGATGTGCCTGGCCTGTGTATGAGCACCCCTGCACCATTGTTCTGTTTGCTAACACTGCTCCCTCTCTCCCCTTTGAAGCTGCTCCAAAGGAACTTTATCCCTCTGTTCCAGCTGCCATTTCATTAAGCCCTTGCTTTGCAGGATTTTCCACAACCATCGACACATCAGAGCAAGGATGTACCCATTAAAATAATGAAGAGGGGGGAAAAAAGAGATGGAAAAAGAGAGGAGAGCAGTTCTGAAGTGAAAATTGAAAAGGAGNTCTCTTTCCTTTCCTTTCTCTTTTTCCTTTTCATTCCTTTCTTCCCCTCTCTTTCTCCCTGCCTTTCTTTTTTTTCTCTGTTTATCAGACCTTCATCTCCTCATTATTTAAGTCCTTTGCAGACTTTTGCTCTTGTAGAAACTTCACACGCTGCAAACTTTCTTGTAGAAACTGCACCTGTGTGTGCAGAGACAATCACAATTTCAGCTTCTCTAGCAGTTGCCTCCAGACCTCCATCCCAACCCTTTCTTCACATCAGAGAGGTCCAGAAGCAGATATTTTTTTTTTTACTTTCTATGAGGCTAAATCTTCTCAAGAGGTAGGTCATAGTCCAGGTTAGAGTTTTGGGGTTTTTTTTGTCAAAGCTCAAGAACGGTAAAAGTAAAACCTCTTGTCTGAGCTTCCCTCAATTTCTTTTATGTCCTTGGAAGAAAACAACACACCTTGCAATCCATTTTTTGAAAAAAATTATATATGGGATTTTATCAGTGGTGAAATTAAGTTTTCAGAGGAGCATCATGACAATCAGCATTTGCAAAGGTTTGTACTGTGGATTGAGGAAAATCAGTTTTTAACCCTGAGTGCAACTCACCTCATCACTATTCCTACTTTAAATAAAAGAAGTGAGAGGCAACTCATACTAAAAAGCATCAGACTCCTTTCCAACTCCTCCAAATTATCTTATTTTATTAAACGAAGTCCAATAAAGCCTGAATAATTTCGTAAGGATTGCACCCAAAGATCAGATTTTTTTTTGACTTTTTTTTTTTTGCCAGTCTCAGTATGTGTCACCTCTAGAATTGTTCCATAATCATTAGAAAATATAGGCAGCTCTGAAAGTACAATTTAGTCCATATAAAATCTGAATTAATTATGGAAGATACTCTTTCCACCCAATGACTTGAAAGAAAACCACTTCTGCTTAGTTCCCAACTTAGGCACCTCAGTTAATTGCCTAAATTTAGCTAGGAAAAATCTAGGCCAGAGCAGATCCTGCAAGGTCACACAGCATGATTATGACAGAGCTGGGATTCAGATCACAGGGGTCCTAGTCCCAGGCAATGCTATTACAAGACAGTCTTTCCTCCAAGTAATTAATTCTCATTTTGAAGGTTTCAGCTGAGGTAGTGGTAGAGAGCCACTATTTGTCTTGTGCAATTATTCATGCTACTTTCCATAAAAACCTTAGAAATAAGTTATGAATATGTTTTTGAGCCTTTTATTCTTAAATGTTTTGAACTTCAGCTCTTTTACATTTTTATTCATATATATATATATATGTGTACATATATATATGTATATATACTTATGTGTGCATATACATCTGTGTTTCCACATGGATGTTTCAGAGGTACTTCTATTGAACTAACAGTACTACACTTATAGTTTATTTTATAGTTTATTTTGATTTTATAAGACTTTGTTACAATGATGATGAAAACTTTTCAAAATATTTTTTCTTTTTTTCTTTTTTCCACATATCACTCTCTTTTCCTTTCTTTTTTTCCTTTTCTTTCTTTCTTTTTTTTTTTTTTTTTCCCCTTTTCCCCTTTTTTTCCTTTTTTTTTTTTTTTTTCCCCTTTTCCCCTTTTTTTCCTTTTTTTTTTTTTTTTTACAGCAGGCACATCTGCCCTATGGATGAATTTATTTCCTCAATCTCATGGTACAATATTGCATTTCAGTTGTCACTTTTGATTTATCGTTACTTTAAACATTAAATCTTCCTTTGCATTTTTATTGGTTTCATTAAAAACATTCTGCTTGGCTTTTCATTTATAACCTATATCAAGGGAAAAAAAAAAAAAGAAGAACAAAAAAAACATCCCAGCTTCTGCCTGTCTCTCCTGCTCTCCTTTCCCCTCCTCTGTCTCATTCAGGATGCTGCCTTTCAATTTCACCCATTTTTCCAGGTGATAAAGTCAAAGCAATCCACTAGCCACATGTGAATAAAATAAATACATCTTAAACTTAGATTTTTTGTTGCAAACAGAGTTTGTGAAAACATTTATTAAACCTAATAACTTTTGTGTTTAATGAAGCACAGAGCATATGTCAGAAGTATGGTGTCCAAAAGGCAGAAGCACTGAATAGTTTATCTGGCAAATGTGTTACACAAGGTTTGACCCTTAAATTGAGCACTGGGAGAGATAAATAGGGTAATCAAAAGCACTCCCTTACAGTCACATGAACTTGGAGCCATCTGGTCAAAGCAAAAATAAATCAGTAATGCAACTGGAAATTATCTGTAAAGACCTTTGGGGATTGGTTGAAGCATTACTACAGTCTCTTTCATATCAGAGAACTAGGAAGAAAAGAAAAAGAGGAAACAAATCAACAAAAACCCAAAACAAGAAAACTGCATGTAAAAATGATGAAAGTGACCCTAATTAACACAAAGGCCAAGAAAACAACAATGTACTCTTTTCTTTTTTTTTCTTTCCTTTTTTTTTTTTTTTTCTCTCCTCTCTCATTTTTTTTCTTGGGGTTTTTTTAGCCTGGAATGAAAGATTTTGATCCAAGAAAATGATTCACAATTCCATCCAAAAATAGAAATAATCATATGTTTTAACATTTGTTTTTGCTTAGCAAAGTTTGATAGCAAAAATATCTCTTAGCTTAAGAGACACCAGCAGATAAAAAGTTAGCTATCTTTCTCTTCCTTTCTTTCTTTTCTTACTAAAAATGTTGAGTTTGTAGGGAGATAATTCTTTGGGTCTTGCCAGTAAATAAATAAATATCTTAGGTATAAGGTGTCATCTTTTCTCTGCTCAAACGCATGAAGAATCAAACTATGTAAATCCAGCTACTGAGATTTGATAAAAGGTAAAATATTTTCTTTTTAATTTCCTTCTTGTCCATATTTGTTTTTCCCTTTCCACGTCTGTACTTAGAAAGACACCCTGTCCTGTGTAAGGAACAACAACCTCACATTTACTCATTCAGGTTAGACTGGGCATGTAGGGAGCAGGAAACCTCCCTGTTCTTCCTCTGAATAGAAAATTGAAAACAAGCAACAGAATCCTTGAGTTAATGGGAAATGTTTTCAAGAATTAAGTGAAAGTGTTGTGACTGTCCTTGAAGTCATTACCTGCATTAACTTGCAGATAGCAAGATTTAATCAGATGACTCATTATTTTATTTCCATCACTGTGAATGTTTGGAAGCATCAACAGTTACAAACTTGAAGGCAGATTATAAATTTGCAGGATTTTGTACAGTTTATTTTTTTTCAGTGGTGTTGTCCTGCTGGAGAGGAAATGTCCTGTAAAGTTGATTGACTAAACCAGCCCTTGAGTTTGAAGAGAAGTTAATTCTAAAAAGGTGTTACTGGGTAATCCTTAACCCAGCTGGCTCAGATATGGATAGCAGCACAGGTACAGCAGCTCACTGCAATCTCTCCAGGATATGGACTCCATCCCAGAAGGGTTTTGTGATTCACACTGGCCACACCACTGCACCACCTCAGCAAATATGCTTAATGTTTCTGCACTGCCTGTAGAGACCAAAGGGCAAACATTTTCTGCATGTCCCAGTTTCCATCATGGATGTCCCATCTTTCTCCATAGTGACCTAGTGCTAGTAACATCTTTCTGCCCCATTTGTCTATGTAAACTGCAGTTCCTTGGATGGTGAGTGTCTCAGACTATGCATCTGTACAGGTTCTAGGATAGTCACACCTTTGACTCCTTAGGATCCTTCTGATATATGAAAATTGTAGCAATAAAACTATGGAAAAGAAAGTAGAACGTATGACCATAAAAGAAGATCATATATCCTTCCTTCATGTATAATGAACAACAGCTTCTGTTGGGGATTTTCTTTCCATTACTCTGCAATACTTTATTCTTCTGAATAAGCTTATTATGTGAAGATTGAAACATTAGGATTAATTACACCAAATGCTGGTGTAAACCCTAATGAAAAACATACATCTCTTGCACAGCCTGAATTCCCTGGAGAAATCTTGAAAATATTGACTTTGACAGTTTCTGCTGTGTGACTGATTGCATCAGTTGTATAAAGCACTTTTCTAAGCATCAGTTTGTATATGTGTCTAAGTGTGCATATGAGTGTGTGCATGCATGGATATATGCCTTCCCAGAAAAGACAAAAGGATTTGTTGAGGCTAAATTAGAGCTCATGTTTCCAAAGAGCTTGCCTCTTTCATCATGATGCTTTTGTCTCGATTATCTCTGGATTCTCTCCCTCCCTTCTCCCACCCCCTTTCTCTTTTTGCAATAATGCTTGTGTTTGATCTCTATGTAAATAAACCAAGCATCAGGAAGAAACTAATGGATCCATCATGGGAGCTTGAAAATAAAGTTGAAAAAATTGCTTACACAGTTCATTCACCCAGAGGGTCTGTGCATTTCATTGCTGAAGGTTATGGAAATTTAGCTGGTGATAGAGAAAACTTCATAGATTAGAGCAGGAAATTTTCAAAGACACAAAGGGCAGAGAGATGCCCTGTTCTCCTTGACTATCAATGGGGGTTGAATGCCTCATTTACATTTGTGACTTTGAAACTTGCCCCGTGGATTCAAGGCCTGAAGGAACCATTATGTTCAGCTTGCCTGATCTGATGCATGAAAAAGGCCTGAGGATTTCACCTAAAAATGCCTGCAAGGAGGAAAAAAATTGTGGTGGAACAAGGCAACCTGGAGTGCTGCTCACATTTCATACACAATCTTGTTAATTAGTAAACAGACATGGTAACTGTACCTTCATCCTCTATCCCACTCCTTGGCTGAAGCAATCCTTGTAATAATAGGTGCAGCCTTTCTTTGACCAGGTCACAATATACAATGGCAAAAATTCTCAATATGTGTTCATCTCACCTTACTTTGCAACAGCTGTTTAGAGGTAAAAGCATCTATGTAATTTTAAAAGTTGGATGAAGAATTCAGTTTGTATCATAAGTGTCGTAAGTATTTGTTGCCTTATTTCCATTAATATCATATTCTGAATTGGTGAAGCAGAAAGAAGCTGCTTCAAAAAACTGAACTCTGAATGTATATAATGAAGAACTGTAAAATATGATCCTTTCTAGCTTGGTATTCAGAGGCCCAGAGAGAACAGAGAGGATAAAAGAAATGTTTTGGAAAGTTCAGTTCATTTTGGGTGAGTAGTATGCAAAACAGCTCTCTGTCTACAGTTTCCTATCTCTGCTATCATCACAGCATAGAAGTGCCCATATACTTAGAATATTTTCTTTTCTGAATGATCAGCTGATTTATGTATCCACCTGTCTATCTATCTAGTATGACACTGATTGGTGTCACTATGCATACACACCGTTGTTTTTGTGTGTTTTTTTGTTTTGTTTTTATTTTAAAATATATTTCTGTATTCTAGTTGTCTCTCTTTTATTTGGGTTTATTCAAAAGCATTTTTCTCCTGCCTCATTAGAGAATAATTTTTGGAAAGGTACCATTTTTAAGACAAAGAGTAATACCCTGGAGTCTAAAAATGGGGAAGAGGAAAAGAAACTGATTTATGGTAAGGCATACAAGACTTGAAAATATACCCCAGGGTGAAATAAATATTACAATACACAATAATATCCTTGCTTTGCCTTGATGTACATTACAGTAATATTATGAATCTCTCTGTATGTTTCTGTATTCATTGGAGAATTCTGCCAGGGACGGGTTCCCAGAGGCCTTGACACACTCAAAATGGGAAAATCTCTGCCCTGGGGATAGGTGGGAAAGAAAACAGAGTATCACTAACAGCTTAAGGTCACTCTAGAAAAACAATATTCTACTTCTAAGTGGCTAGTGCAGATCTTCTAAACCCCAGTCATATTGTTATGGTATCTTTCTCATGAGGCTGTAATTCAGACCACCAGGCTTATTTAAAAGACTCATGAAAGAAGTATTCAAAACCAAAAATATGGCCAAGCATCAGGCTAGCTGTTGACACAGTTATCTTGTCTAATAACAGCTAATGAATGCTGCAAGTGAACTTGTGGGGCTGGGGGATGATGAAGGAAGGGAAAAGAGGGAGTTACGTTATGAGAAGGAAGGACTTTCATGGGAGCAATATGTCTTACAATCTAATTGCTCTGTGTTTTATAGAACTTGATCATTAGGGTATCCTGCTTATGATACCGCAGAGATGTAATGGTGAAATAAAGCAAGAGGCTATTAAACAGAAAGTTTAAATATAGCTACAGGGACAGATACTTCATGACAACTTGACAGATGTCTTGGAGTGATCACTGGTTCCTTCATCACTAATTACAAAATCATTTGTCTTAAGGAAAGGACAAAAGAGAAGTAATTATGAAAAACATGATTCTTAAGGGATAAAAAAGATAACATCAGTTTAAAACATTGAAGCGATCATAACCATTTAGAATCATTATTAGTTTGCTTGAGCCAATGACAGCTTGGATTTCGAAGCCAGTGGGAACAGAGCCTCCTATGCTGAAGAGAAGAAAACATTCAATTTCTTGTTATGCTAAACTTATCCTCAGACTCCAGAGATTTCTTTGATGAACAGTTCATTAAAATTTCCTACCGCAGATGAATTTGAGCTAAAATACACAAATGTTTTAATTATACATTCCTTTTTAATTACACTAATGACTTGTAATGTGTTTATGTTGGTTTAGAGTTTAATTTCTTCTCTTAGATTAGGTGGTTGACTTAAGGATTGTGCTTTTCAGTAAAATACCATGATTCATCAATGTTTGATCATGAGTTAATCCAAAAATATTAAAGCGTTGCAATCCTTGGAGGAATAGTAATGCACACACATACACAAGCAAAATTGTATTTTCTTTTCCTGTGCTTAGGGGCAGTTAAAGCTTTCCAACAGTACACAGCAAGGCATAAGGGTGGGGAGACAGAAGCAACACTGAGAGACCTGTTCCTGTTAAGACTGAAGTTGGCAAGGGCATGGGGAAGTAAAAAACTGGTTCTTGTGTCAGCCAGGGTTGGTTGGATGATTGGTACTCGGGAGGAACAATATCAAGAAGGCCAAGATTTGCTTTTCACACTGTTTTGTGTAACTGTTTTTCTTAATCACAGCAAGTCTATGCAGTATGTTTAGAGTACAAGGATGACTTACAGGGAATTGCTAAGAGATGATGATGTTTAAATTTAGGAATCTGATCTAAACTCTTTCTGTGGGCTTCTTCCTTCTTCTAGTCCCTGGAAGTGCCTGGCACTTCCAGAGGGTGGTTCACATTTATTCCAGGAATCCGTATGAATCATGCTTAATCTTCCATGGATATGAGTTTTGTGTCATGTCTATAGAAGATGACAAAGTTACTTGTTTAGAGACCATGCCCCACATGTGGATAACTAAATTTGGGTAATGCAATCTTAACTTCTGCTGGATTTCATGAATGTCTAACATGAAATGGGGCCAAAATCTGAAACTATTTTAAAGCACTACTGAAAAAGAATGTGTCAGAAACAGAACACTTAGCCAACAGCTCTAATTTGTACTATATATAACTGAAGTATAGAGTGGCATGACTGGATTCTTATAGGTTCACTTTCACTTTTAGTGTGTTTCAGGTGCAGTGCTGAGGTGTAGCAGTTTGCACTTTTTTTAAGACAGTCACCTTCCAATACCCACAGTCTATTTCTCATTCCTATCTTCTCCCTTACCTTTTCACTGAACAATTTTCCGATGTCCTATCCACCTCTAGTCATTGTCTGTCTATGGCTTATCTGTTTGTGAAACCTCCTGAGGTCTGGCAATTCTGAGAAATGCATCATGAGTTTCAGGAAGGAAATGAAAAAGTAGTAGTTTCTAAGAAAGGATTAGGGCAGAAAAGGTAGAGAAATTACTACTTGCTCTTACGGTCAAGTAGCTGAATCAGAAAGGATGCTTAGTTAGGATGAGGGGAAAACAATGATCATGAGCAAGCCTACTGGAATATATGGATGGTCCCTTGATAAATAGAAAATGAACAGATCTCTGCACTAATGTCTGAGTGAGTCTGTAGCAAAAAGAAGACATTTCTAACTTCATCCATGTATGGCTTAGATTCACCAGTCCATGCTTTCTCTTCACTGAGACCTTGCATTCACTCCTGATGTTTCAGACAAGGACTTTTGCCAGAGATATCTTAGTCCTGGAGTGTTTGTACTGGCTGATAGTCCATGTCAAAAAAGTAGATTGCCAGATTTAGGTGAGAGTTGGGCTCACTGGCTCAGCCAGCATTCACTATCTCAAATATTACAATCTCATCAAAAAACGCTCACAGCTACTAGGGCTTTCTTTGAAACAAGTTTGTCTCCTTATCCTCTTTTGAGTCCTCCTTTATTCTTCTTCCTTGGCTTCAAGGCCAATAAATAAATAAGGAAGCACGACAATAGTCTCACTGCCCAAGGGCTGCAAGTATATTGCCAATTATGGAAATTGCAATTCTCTCATCATTTTCTTACAGTTTGCTTGCCTGTCTGCTGTCTGCAATATCTTAAAAACTCTTTGAGACAGAGTGACTTTCTTGACTTTCTAATTTTTCGGGTGTTTTTTGTTGTTTTTTTTTTTTAATATACAGTCTTAAGGGTGGTGGGAATCTTGCCCATGGCAATTGATCATAATTATTTCTTTTAAATAATAAAGGCATGGTCTGGTCAAATCTTGGATGGATTTCTAACTAATTTTATGAGGATCCTCCAAAATCAGTAGTTCTGAGCAACAACAAAAGCTGCCTTCTCCCAGGTTTCTTATCTGTCACACATTTAAAGTGGCTGAGAAGTCATTGTAGAAGAGGGAGGAAGAAGGAAAAGTTCTGCTCTAGCAGACACTGCCTTCATATAGAATAAATATGTAAGAGTTCTACTTTATAGTATGTTTTTAATACTTTCTCTAATTCAACCATACTGGGCTCTCTTCTGCCCAAAAAAAAATGCGATTCACTAGAAACTGAGTTGCTACTGAGCTGATGTGTTTAGGTGGTTGCATGAGATCTTCCTGGCATTGGGAAGTGGAGCAGCACAGATCCCACCAGAAAGCACCCATTTCATCACAGAATGAGACCTGTTAATTAGAGAAAAATCTCACAGCTGAATTAATGACATAATCAGATGCTCACACTGAGACAGTTGAGGAAGATGAAATTGTCTACCTGCTTTGTTTTGGTGGATGGGATTCAGCTCTATAAATGTGGACATTGCAAAAGTACCTGTAAAAACTCCATCTCTGCTGTTTGTCACTAGAAAAATTAGACAGTGCTAGGATGCAATTAATTTATATCAGAATAGATCTTTAATATGGGTCAAATAAATTATTCCTGAGAAAGATCTTTTATCTTTGGAATCCAACTACATCTATAATGAAACTCACTGAAGTTAGATGAGATGTAAACCATCCAAAATGCTGTGCTGTTGTCAGATAATAAAAACAAAACATATATCTATTTGTGTTATCATTATCATAATTATTGATAAATATGGTGATTGCAGAGATTTCTGTCTACATGTGTTAACGTTGTGGTAGATGGACAGACACAGATCGTTCTGCTGATTCTTCAGACTGGCCAAACTCATCTCAGTGGGTGCTCAGCTGTTGAGCTTTCCTAGCTCAATCTAACAGCACTGAGCTAACATAGCTAGGTTACATTAAATTTTTAATGCAACATATTTTTTAATTAAATTCAATTTTTATAAAGAGTGTACAAAAAAAATCACCCTACATCTTAATATAAGCAAGCCGAAAAAAAAATTTAGAAATACTACATGTGTCTTGCTATGCAGAAAGTGCTCCTACTTATTTTCCTGCTTTGGATTTGTCATGGGATCTTTACACTCCAATTCATATCTACATATCCTATCAGTCAGTGCTTCCTCATAGCCACCTTTATGAAGAGAAATACTCACAAGACTTTGAATTTGCTGCAGGAACGAAACCTCTATGACTTGGTTAGAAACACTCACCAAATGGCAGGTCTTGTGTGCCTTTATGTTTTACACCATCCCTAACCAGGGTGGAAGGAACAACACCCACTGAATTCAGCTGAATTTAAATTCACTAGTCAATGGCTAGCTGGCTTACATTTGGTAGGACTGACATATTTTTTTTACAATTGCTTCTCTTTCCTCTCTTTTAGGTGGGTTATTGGGTTGCTCCATGTGAAGGAAGGTAAAGTGTGCTTCAGCATGTATATGAAGCATAGCATTCTAATACCCACTGTCACCTTTCCACGAAGCTACAGTAAGATAAATAGAGCAATATCCATATTTTACACTCTATAAAACCCAGATCCTCTTTAAGAAATGCCTTATGTGCAATGCATAGACTTGCTAGCTTATTTATCAGCATACACATATGCAAAATGTATACAGATAGGACATTTTGGTTTAGTGATAAACCAATATTTACTTGTAGAAAGCACTCAAGTGTATGTCTGAAGAATGGAGGAGAGCTTGAGAAGCTTCAAACATTTTAGGAAACAGTGAGGTATAAAACCACAACACAACAAGATTGTAATTAACCCTGTGTCTCCCTGAAGAGAGCATGGATTAGGGTGTGGTTTGTAATGCCCACTTGCAGAAGGGCATCTCTTGAAATTCTATGTTCTAAGTCAAAGCTGACCACTCATGAAATATATTTCACAGTTATCGTTCCTTTTTTTTTTTTTTTCTTTTTTTCTTTTTTTGTGCGGGGGTTGCAAGTTAATCCGTTTTGGGGCTGTAATTGAGCAGGAGTAAAACAATAATTTATTTGACAATGAGAACAATCAGCATTTGGAATAATTGCCCCAGGGAAATGGTGGATTCCTCAATGCTGGATACTTTTAAGGTTCAGTTGGACAGGGTGCTGGGTCATCCTGTCTAGACTCTGCTTTTTCCAAGATGGGCAGGATCAGATGATGCTTGAGTTCCCTTCCAACCATGAAATATTCTGTAATTCAATAGAGTCCTGTATCTTCATTCAGACTGAGTAATAGGTTTGTATTGGAATTGTACTATTTTTGAAATATTTTAAATACATGAAGATTCCTTAGAGACCACAGTAACTTTCAACTCTCCTAAAGGCCCTAAAGTAGATGTCAACTCCACCACACACAAGAACTACAAAGACAAAGGTCCTACCTGCTTCTCTTTTCTGCCCCCAGTTTCAGCCAATATGTATTGTAGATAAAATACAAAAACTGAGAAATTGGAAAAGTTAATGAAGCCTGGACCTGAGTTTATGAAGATATGGGTCATTAGGTCATTAGGCAGGACTTCAAAATTTGTATGGTGAGTCAGTATTTCACCAGAATTTTTGAGAACAGACCTGGACTTTGAATTTGACTTAAAAAGGTTAAAAAAAAATATTAAAAAAGAAATATTTAAAAAAAAACAACTTTAAAGTATATATGGCAAGAATCTTATAGATCCCTTTCTTCCCTTAGTTTTTCTTTTAAAAAAAAAAAAAAATTAATTATTTTTGGCACTGATTGCACCAAATACAAGAATTCTGAGTGCAGATAAAATGCACAAGTCCAAATTCAGTTTTGTTCTTCCCAGTCTTGATATTGTATACTTACAGTACTAACTTTTACATTGCTAAGATAATTTTATGTGACTCATATCCAGTTGTTTTATAAAAGCCAAGGAGAAGTGCTTTAGAGTTCTTGGAAGAGCTGCAATATCTTCTATTTCGGGGTGAGTTTCACAGTTGTACTATGAAAAACTTTTCCAGTCACTCTCAAGACTTTTGTTATATCATGGAAGCTGAGAAATCCATTTTTCTGAGTCATTTATCAAAATTGATGCCCTATTTTTGTCCCTTCTAGGAACTTCACCAATCTGTTCTGGGTCCTGTCAATGTAACAAAACAAAACAAACCAAAACTAAAAGCAAAAGCAAACCAAACCACACCATACAAAACAAAAACAAAAAACAAAAACAAGCAAAAAAAAAAGCCACAAACAAACAAACAAAAAGAAAATCCAAAACCAAAACAAAAACAAACAAAAAACCCAAAAAAACCCAAAAAAAAACCAAAAAAAACCAAAAAACAAAAAAAAAAACCAAACCAAAACCCCAAAAAACCAAACAAACCCCCCAAAAAACCACACCCAAAAACAAACAAACAAACAAACAAACAAAACCCAAAAAAAACCCAAACAAAAAAACAAAAACAAAAACTAAACTAAACTAACCCAAATATAAACCCAACAACAACAACAAACAAACAAACAAACAAAACAAAACAGACCTAAAAATTGTATATTTTCTCAAATGGTGGTGAAACATTTCCCTTACTTTCTATGTATTTTCCTCTCCATTTCTTCTTCCTTTATTTCTGTATGTGGTCTCAACTGCCTGAGCTAACAGAGTGAGACAGTGAGCTGAAAGTTGCCTATAGTACCAGCAGGTACTGTGGCACTGGAGATACATGGATTTAAAGATCTTTGTGAATTGGCAATGGCATGCATGTAATTTTCAAGGATTCTGGAAGTAGGTAGTATATGCAAGTGATTTATAAATTGGAACCTTAATCTCTCAGTTGATTGTACTAAACACCAGATTAAGCTGATTGTTATTTTGAATTAGTCTTGTTATGTGATTATAGCCGGGCTTAAGGATTCACATTAAAATAGCTTCAGCTTAGAAAGGATTCACTATCACACCAGGAACAATAGAACCTCTTGACTTCTTCAAATTTGGGCTTATTCTGTAATACTATATTGTCATCATCAGTGCTCCAAATTTGTCTTTGAGACTGTATATTCTGTTTTGCCACTAATTTGGGCTTTCAGCTGCACTGAACACTACTCCAGACTCTTCCTTATCATTCATATCCCACTGCATCATGCCAATTGCTGATTCCCAGGTGTAGTGGGTTGACCCTGGCTGGATGCCAGGCACTCCCCAAAGCTGCTCTGTCGCCCCCTTCTCAGCTGGATAGGTGAGAAAAAGTATAACAAAAGGTTCATGATTTGGGATAAGGACCCAGAGAGATCAATTGCTAGATACTGTCATGGGCAAAACAGGCTCAAACTAGAGATATTAATTAAATTTATTACTAACAAAATCAGAACACAATAGTAAGAAGTAAAATAAGACCTTATAAACACGTTTGCCTCATCTCTCCCTCCTTCCCAGTTTTACCTTCTCCCTCAGTGGTGCAGGGAGATGGGGATAGGGGTTATGGTCAGTTCACCACAGCTGTTCCTGCCTCTGCTTCTGAGAGGAGTTCTTCCCCTGCTCCCACCACAGGAGACAGTTCTCCACAAACTGCTCTGACACAAGTCCATCCCATGGGCAACAGATCTTCACCAGCTGCTCCAGTGTGGCTCACTCCTCACTCCAGTCCTTCAAGGACAGGTTGTTCTAGCATGGGTCCCCCCAATGGATCACAAATCCTACCAGGAAACCTGCTCCATCCTGGGCTCCTGCAGGGCTGCAGGTGGATCTCTGCTCCCCCGTGCCCTCCCTGGGCTGCAGGGGCACAGCTGCCTCACCATGGGCTGCTCCAGGGGCTGCAGGGGAATCTGAGCTCCAGAGCCTGGAGCAGCTCCTGCCCCTCCTGCACTGCCCCAGCTGTCTGCAGGGCTGCTCCTCACACACATTCTCAACCTGCACTTCTCTGGCTGCAATTAAATTTGTGTAATATCTTTTTTTTTTTCTTTATTCTTAAGTACGTTACAACAGAGGCCTTACTACCATTTTAAAGTAGCCCAGCCTTGATCATTGAAGGATCCATCCTGGAGCTGCCTGGCATTGGCTCTACTGGACACAGGGGAAGCTTCCAGCAACTTCTTGCAGAAACCACCCCTATAGCCCTCCTGCTACCAAACCCTGGCCATACGAACCCAACACACCAGGATGTTCCCCATTTATCATTAGATAGACTACTAAGTTATGAAAAACTTAAAGCTAACTTCCCAAACTATAGTTTGGTATTAAAGAGTAAAATGGAAAAGGAGAAGCCTACAGATCTGGGAATTTTATCTAATGTCAGACTATTCTCTTATAATTTGTTAGTTCAAAATTGCCTGTAGACACAGGCAAAAAGAAAACTGCAGCAAAAATCTGTCTTGCTAATTAAAACACCCCTGAAGCATAGCCAGTAGGTGAGATATTTAACAAACATTAAAGAAATTGTAAAGGATTTATTTCTCAGATAAACTCTCTCAATAAGCTCTGAGGTTTTAAAATTGTTTTCTGGAAATCAGACATCAGACACAACTCAGGAGTTTCAAGGAAGTCTCTGGGCAATTAAATGCACTTACTCCAAGCATGCTGCCTCACAGATCACTGTGCTCAGTGGTCCCAGTGCCCTGAGTGTTTTCCTCTCCTTTTAGTTTGGATACCCACACTAAAGGATAGCTCTCTGATATGACTCAGGTGTCTAATTTTGGGTGAGTCTGCTGTGGAAAAGTATTTGGGTGAAGCATCTTCAGGGGCTCCCTGTTCTTGAAATTTGTTTTTAATGCAGGGCTCCTGGTGCTCGTCTGAGCTGTAGGAGCTCTGTCTCACATGGCAGCCACGCCCATGGCTGGTTGTGACCCTGTTAATACAGGACCTTTCCTGAATGCTGGCCTACAAACCTGACTCCCCAGCTTGATGTCAGGCATGTCTCATTCATTGTCTTGGACACTACTGGCTGTCATAGGACATGATTTTGCCCCACGTTACTGTTTCCAGCTATCATCCTGATCCTGGATTGGTTATTTTCCTTGGATTTGTCTCAGCACTGGGAACCTGTTCGGTGACCACTGGATGATCACCTCAGCCTGGTTGCCTTCCCTAGATCCTCTCCCTGGCTGGGCACTGTGGGACTGTACCCTTTGTAGTTGAGGCCACTGCCCTGTCATATCTGAGAGGAAATAACCCCTCATACCAGCTGGGTGCTCATTAGGTAAAAACCAGCACTGCAGAACCTGAGAACTCCTAGTAGGCAAAATTTGAACACAAGCTGCAAGTATGCCTTTGCACAGATGAAACTAGCTACATTCTGGGTTTCATCTGCAAAAGTGGAGCTTGCAGTCCTGGGGAAGTAATTCCCCACCACTTGGTACAAGAAAAGATTTTCTTGGGATGTTGCTTCCCCACAGAAGGATGGGCATGAATGTAGAGTGGAGTCAGTCCAGCAGTGCAGCTTCAGGATGGAAAGGACACTACAGCTTAGAACAAGAAGCTGGACTAGATGACCTCTGGAGGTCTCTTCCAAACTAATTTATAATTTCTAATTTTCAGACAAAAGAAATTTATGGCCAGCTAGCTTCCCGTACTTATAAAATCACTTGCTAAGTATTCTGTGGCGATCAATGAAATCAGAGTTAGGTTTTCTAGAGAAGGGCATGAACTGCTGTGTGCATAAAAAGTCCCTCAAAGATGCCTCAGATGTGTTAATCTGGTTTCTTTTGAAAGTATAGATGTGGAAGACAGCCTAAATTGTAAGTTAGGGCGTTCACAAAGGTATTTGAACCATTCTTTCCAAGTTGATGTTTCAGTTAACTCTGATTAACAATCTCAATCCTCCCTTGATTAACTAAACATCTCTCCTGCAATGGGAAACAGGACAGGTGCATTCTTGAACCTTGTACTTTTGCTTTTTGATAGTTCTGTAATTACTGGTCTCTTCTTCTGCTCAGGGCCCAAAATGTGGATGCTTCCGGTTGTTATGCCCAGAGTTAAAATCTCACTCATGTAGAACGTGCAAACTTGTCCTGTTTGGGATTTCAGTATTTCTTTCTCTTTTGTAGGATGGTGATTTGTCTCAAGTGTTTAGACAAGTGCTATTGTAACTTTGCATTTCAAAATTCAGATAGATTTAATTCATCTGGCTTCTGAATTAGGTGATTATTAACTAAGGATTTTGTAGATTTGAAATTAGGTACCCTGTACTGCCTTCTGACAGTTCAACTGACTGACTTGGAAACACTTTCTGGTTTAGGTAGCATAACTAACCTAAAAGAAAAGATGGTAACTACAACTCCATATTTTGACACAAACATTAACTTCTGAAATACAACACCTCAGTTATTTTCAAAGGTAGGGAGGGACAAGCTCTCAAACATTTATTTAAAAATAAAGGAGCTTGAGTTTTAATTTTCAGATAAAAGCATAGGCCATGCAAGATTGCTAAAAAGGCTTTTTCTCCCATTCCTTCTTCATGCTAAAGACCATGGACCTCAGCTATTTTTGTGTTGGGTGTAAATTAAATGCCAGCTGGATTCAGGGAAAGTATCTTCCTTACTGCAATATTGCCCAATTAGATGACATACTGCAATTGCAATTAAAAAGTCAACACTTGCCACAGCATAATATGAAAGACACAGCATAGAAAAATAAAGCAATACATCAGATACTATGGTTTAGTGACTGTAACTGATGGCATTTTAATGACACTTATATTGTTATTTTAAGTCTTCATTGGAAATATCTGGTAGAACCAGATTAAAGTTGCAGTCACAGTTATTCTGTGTATTATATTATTCCAACTTACTCATTTAACTGTGTAATTATTGCTCAGTTTTGGATCTGAAGCCAACCCGTAAGATTTCAAAAAATGTTCTGCAGGATGATGATTTTTTGGGATGAAAACAATGCCATTAAAAAAAAAAAATTAAACTGAACTCTGTGTTGATATATCAAGGTGTTTAGTTTTGCTTGTGATGCTATGTACATAAACTATTTTTAATAGAGAAATAAAATCTGAAAAAAAATCCATAATGTAGACCTCCCATTTGTATGTAGATAAAAATATTTTCCCTTCAAAGCCAAAGCTTCATCAGACCTAATATTGTCCCACAGGATATTTTTACTCCTGATAAGGGAAAATGTTTAGCCTGTTATGGATACTCAAATTTAATTATATTCTCTTTCAGAGACACAGAGATGTAACAGCTTTTAAAATTATTTTTATTATTATTTTATTTTTATGATACTTTTTGTGGGTTGTTTTTAAGTCATTATGTGACAAGGAAAATTCTGCAAAGACTATTTCACTCTATCATAAATAAGCCTTTTAAAAGGCTTATTAGATGTATCTAATCTTGCAAGTTTCAGGATATCTCCTATTGTCTCTTTTACAAAGCTACAATTCATTACAAATATGGCAACTACCATGACTCATTTTTCATTATTTATTATGTCCAAACCCAGTGGTGAATTCTACATGCATTTTCAGGCATCCAGCCACAGAGATTTATGAGTCAGTACAGCCCTATTTATGGGTGGAGTTTGGCTCAGAAGATATTCAGGATAATGAATGAGTTGCTATGTTTGGTATCAACCAGGTATTGGGACAATGCTGCAGAAACAGAAGAAGAGAGGAAACAGAAAAATAAAAATCAACACTTGCTCTGTGATAAAATATAGGACTAAATCCTAAAGACCTTCCTCCTTTTATTTTTCTGATTTTTTCATTTTTACTCAGGCACAAGCCTCTGGGAATGCTGAGGTTTTCTACTTTTTTATTATTATTATTATTTTTATTTTTTTGTGGAGGATGAGTGAAAATTAAACAAGAATTTAAGTTTATCTTATTATGCTATGATTTTTTACCACAAGGTGAAAACAGGTGGCATGCTCATGGAAAGTACTAGGAGTTAAACCTCCTAGAATTTGTGCATTTTTGCACAAATGATTGGTGAATGTTTGAGTGTCTCAATTTTCCTTGATTTAAAGCAGAGTTTTACCATAAGACTCTTCATTGCCTTTGATTAATTGGCATTTGAAAATAACAATAAGCAATTTAGATCAAAATAGATTATTGGGGTATTCAGGTCCTGGCCCTGCACAGGTCACCCCAAGAATCACACCTTTTTTCCTGAGAGCATTGTCCAAATGTTTCTTGAACTCTTTCAGGCTTAGACTTGTGACCACTTTCCTGGGGAGCCTGTTGCAGTGCCCAACCAGTTTTGGGTGAAGAACCTTTTCCCGCTATCCAACATAACCCTCCCCTGACACAAAATCAGGCCACTCCCTCAGGTCCTTTCACTGGTCACCAGAGATCAGTGCCTGTCCCTCCTCTTCCCCAAACTTCCACAGCAGAGTGGGAAGAAGGGAGGATGAGGCTGTGGCTCTGCCCTCCAGCTCACAGTTCTGCTTTGACATAAAGGAACACAACCAGACTGTGGCACCTGCTGTGAAACCTACAGCGTGTCTTGGTGCAGACAGGAATCGACCACATTATCTGACTTTGTTCTGGGAGGGGTCAGAGATGGGTCTTTTTCCACCCATCACCTGGTGGAGAAGATGTGAAGAGTTAAGTGGAAGCAGTATTTTTATCTTTTCTGCTATTTAGTCAATGCCTTTAGCTGTGGTCCCTGTATGAAAAGGAGGACACCAGATGAGGCTCTTATCTGAGCTGCCTGAAGACACACAGTGCCATTCAACTTTCCACACTTCAGTTTCTTCCCCACTGGACAGGGAGACCTGCCAAACTCTTCAAGTCAGTTAAGCACTGAACTACTTTTGATTCAGAAAGAACTCTCATAGTCAACACGTTTTCCTTCTACAATTTACATGGTACAATCTGCTTTATTTTTTTTAGAAGGCTTTAGATAACATTGGAAAATCAAAATATCTAATTAAATTTGATTGAAGGTCTACCTGGTGGACAGAGGGTTAGATAGGGTAGACCCAAGTACAGGCATGTCAACATCAATAGGAAATGTGGGCTCCTAGTTCGTCTCCTTTGTTCCCTCAAAATTAGTGAATGCCCAGTGAGCTGGCAGGATAAAGAGAGAAGATAAATCACCTGGCTACAGACCTTGTGAAATGCAAGCACATTCCACACTTCTGTTTCTTAATAAAATACACACCACTCCCCAGGAGACACCGGTAGGGGGCTGGGGAGAAAGTAATTTTTAATGGGTTCATTTCATTTATGAATTGAACACTTTCTCCATTCTGCCTCCCCCCTCTCTTTCTGACAAAACCCTCGGCTTCTTGAGATGTGAAATAGGTGAAAGAAAATACAGTTTGGGACCATTAATTATGCTTTCTTATTGAGTATATAAATCTGATGTCAAGCAGGCCAGGCTGAATGGTATGTATTTATTTAAAAAATATCTCTGTGAGGCATTGCTGCATCATCCTATTGATTTAGGTATTTTTGTTATTGTGCTTGATGCTTTTATGAAAGGCAGGCTATTAACAAACTAAATTGAAAAACTAGTGAGTCAGACTTTTCTTGGATGATCCTGAGTGCTACTTGCAAGCAGCTTTAAATTGGAAAATACTGTAAAAGACTTTTTTTTTTTTTTTTTTAATGGGGCAGTCTCCTCTTTGCAATCCATATACCTTATTTGTTGTAAAGAAAAAAATAATAGAAAGCAAAACAAGATAGAATTCTCATGCTCCACTGCAAGTTGCCTATTTTCCTCTCCTATCTATAAAAATGTTAATCTTTCCATTTCAAAGGGTCAGTATTTTCGACCTTGTTGGACGCTTGTATTAAAATCCTGTGTAAAACATGGTTTCCTTAAAAGAGCAACATCAAATATTTTGTGCTCATGCAAACAGGACCCAAGAAGCAGCAGTTTGCTGCTTTCCTTTGAAACACAAATTTACACAGTTAAACCTGGGTGGGCTGGTGTCAAAGGAAGCAGAGGAATGAGGCTGACTCTTTTGGTGCTGCTTGAGACTACTTCCTTTCTCTCTCACCCTCTTCCTTCTCAACGCTCACAGTTTATTTTTTTCTGAATTCCATAATCAAAGGAAGGAAAAAAAAAATAAAAAGAAAATTAATCAAAACTCTAATATTTTACTTAGTTACTTTGGGAAACCATGAATCACCACATGGAAGTAGGTGACCTCAAAGAGTCTTGGGAAACTTTGTACACAGGGAAGGTCCAAATTTCTTTCTTTTTTTTTTTCCTTCTCTCTCTCTCTCTCCCTCTTTTCCTTTCCAGTACAGGACAGATTTACTGGGTCAGATTGAAGTTCTGCCTATGGCAGATAGCAATAAAGGATACTTTTAAACCATATAACAAGTGAGGTGATACTACTGATATTGTCTCCATCACATTCTTACAGGTTGGAGTTCCAGGAGTTGTGCAGTCAAATATGGAATCTTCATGTTTCATAGTCTTCAGGATTTTTTTTTTCTTCCAATCTCTTTCCCAGTTAACCTTTAAAGTCACAAAATCTTTCAATGTCCACAATACTTTTTGGTATTGAGTATAACTCTGCTCCATGGGAGGAACTCTTCTCTTTGTTTTGAATCTGTGTGCTCCAGCTATCATGCTCAATTGGTGTCACATTTGAGAGAAACCAGCAAGCAAAAAACACTTTTATCCAAGCCTTAAAATGAGACACTTGATTAGGTTGGGCCACAGAATGTCATGATCATTTGTGTATTTTGATTGCTAACTACCAGTTTGAAGCAAACCAGCAAATAATGACAAAGTATTGCAAAACAAAATATCAGAAATTTCAGAAAACATGCTGGCCTTGTTGTAAGATTCTCTGCAAAAATTTGTAGATTTTTTGGTGATAAGCTCAGAAAACTTACTTCTGAAGGTTCTTGGATACTACCCGAATCAAACATATACTGAAGCACTGGACCACTGTGTGATCTGAATTTTTAGCTGCACTTCAGCTGTTAGATTAGATACAGCATGAACCTAAACACTGAATCTTGGCCACAGGCTTGAATTCCTCCCAAATGCCTTAGAGTGTCCTTATTCAAATGGTACTCTGAAAAATCATTACAGTATGGACAATCTTAATTTTCATTTTACTCTGAAGTTTCTAATGGCAGAACACCTTGAAGATACTAATTCCAGTATTTTGGTACAGGATACAGAGACTTGAATTTTCTATTTCCCTGTTTCAGGTCCTCACTTTTAATCAAGGTAGTATGACATAACGAAAGGAGAGGTGTATTTCTGATTTTAAACAGTGTAAACCTCAGATGGATGAGAAATGTTTTCTGTTGTCTCAGGAAGGGTGACTTAACCCAGTGTTTAGTCTGTGTTTTTACCTATCAGACCTGGTGGCTTTGCTAGCTGTGAGTCTGACCCCAGTTACATGTAAAATAGTACGTGTTGCATTGCTACTACTGCAATGTCTTTGTAAGTTGCAAACGACATCAAATTAAGCCTTCTTCCAGCTCACCCCTTTCCCCAAGGTTAATAGAAAAGTTGCAAGGAAGAAGGTAATGTACACAAGGAGGGTTGCCATTCGCTGGCAGATATCAGAGAGTTCCAGCTGCAGTCAGACTCCCCTGTCTCCAGCTGAAGGAGAGGAATGCCCATTATTGCAGCACCAGCTCTGGACAGCAAGAGGACCCATCACTGCCTGACTTTCTGGGGATAATCACAAGTTTATGAATATTATTGCTCCCATTACACAGACAAACAAGCTAACAGCAAGGACATTCAGGATTTGGAAATCTGCCTTGTTTCTTGGTATATTCGTTCTTTCTGCTGATTTCCCAGGCCCTTGTTGAAATGCTGTGGGAACACATGACTTTTAGAGAGGCAGAAGGAAGGATAAGCAATACTTCTTTTTCCTTTTTGTCCTTTTTTCACTTTCTTAGCACAAGACTTTGTGGTTTTGTAGTCCTCAGTTTAAAATGGCAGGATTTCTGACCTTCCAGTTGAAACTATATGTTGGCCTAACCAATAAGAAAATAGTTGGTAGGAATAATAGAGCATAAAAAGCTGCTGTAATGAAACGTCTGA
Source organism: Rhabdornis inornatus (assembly GCA_013397075.1). NCBI lineage: Eukaryota > Metazoa > Chordata > Aves > Passeriformes > Rhabdornithidae > Rhabdornis > Rhabdornis inornatus. The sequence continues at coordinate 422,956 of VWZS01004325.1, read as the reverse complement.
GAAACAGAAATGGTGTCTCTTTGGCTCTTAAATAAATAGGCTTTTGATTTTAATATGCTCATGCCAACATTAGAGGGAATCTTAGCCAAAATAAAAGATGATAAAAAGATGTCTCCTAAAAGGAGACAGATGCACTTATCAGGGACATAGAGGCTAGATTAATTTTTCGTGCAAAGTTCGGATGTTTCAAAAATTTTCCTTTTCTGACAGGTATTAAAACACAGCAAAAGGTGATTATAAACATATCCTTTAATTTAGTCCCCGGCTCCTTCTGGGATGCAAGGAATTCAGGGTTGTTGCTTCCATAACAAAAACTCTCCGACAACCTCAGATAGAACAAATCCCATTGCTAGCTCAACCCTCAACCCTCCACCTCCTCAAAGATCATACTCTCTCAGCCTCAAAAAGTAATACCCGTGTTTGCAGATAGTTCTCTTCACTCACAAAAGCTCTGGCAGAGATTGTGCTATGGCAGCATCAAAGTGGTTATCAGGGCAGGGAAGGTAAGGAAAAATGAAACTGATACCAGCACAGTGGGGTATATAGTATCCCTGTGTGTCTGTAAAGGGGCACCATCAACTCAAAAATCACTCTTCTCTCTGAAGCTTCCTTATCACCTGCTGTTAAAAGTAGCACTGTCAAGTACCATAGCTGAGAGAAAGCACATACGTGGAGTTTTCCTGTGTATTTTTATTTGTTTGTTTGATTAGTGTCAGTTTAGTCCTTTCTTTCATTATCAGTGTAGGGTCTAAAAGCTCTTCAGCTATGCCTCTGGCAGAGTCCAATCAGTCACCAGTTTGTGTGGGCTTTCATCTCAGTGGAAGAGATGGGTTTTTGTTAGGGGGGGTGGGGGGCGAAAAGGTGGGAGAGAACATTATTCAAGGAAAAGTGGAGAAAAGGTAAAAATAGCAGTCACCTTATAGAAATTAACACTGAGAGCACCTTTTTTTGAGCATGGAATTCAGACTAAAAGGCATAGAGTGAGCTGGCAGCAGCTTCATGAGTATAATCTGTCAAGAGCTAGGGCACTGAGGAAGTAGCTTTTGCTTCAGACTACCAGGTTACCTTCTTCTGTAAGGTAGTATTTAGGAGCCATTTTTTCCACGAAATAATACTAAACTCTTTTATCTGACAGGAGGGTTTTCATGCTAGTAAACAGAAATTGGAGCCCAGGTGTATCAGAGCTTCAGAGCTTTTTTTTTTTTTTTAACTTATTGCACTGTATTAGGGGAATTATGTGATACAAGTAAAAGAGAAGAAATAGCTTAAATGGCAGCCTACCCCCCAAGGGAAACCTGACTCTGCTAGTAAACTTTAACTCAATTTCAGCTCCTTGGAGGTCAAATCTACTTCTTATATAAAAAATACAAAAAATATTACTTATTTCCTTTTTTTTTCCCCTTCCATATTCTTTATTTTTCCCCTTTCCCACTGATATTTATTTTGAAGAGCATCCTGATATCTTGTTTAATTTTTTTTCTATCATTAAAGAAATAAAAGGTCCCTCTCTTTCCATCCTCCACATCTGCTTGAAGATGAAAGCCATGAGCCTCACTCTCCCTAGAAAGGAAATAATGATAATAATAATAGCAACAATAATAATAATAGCAACTTCCATTTAAATAGTGCCTTTCATCCCAAAGCTGATTACATGTCGGGCCAATTTGTTCTTTCAGTTATATGGCTATGCCTCCAGAATAAATCCATCAGAATCAGTAATGCCTCTCTGGACTTATCCCAGAATTCATTTCTATAGGATTTAGGTATGTAGAGGTCACTGCATCATCCTTCTTTCCTCCAGCAGATGTTCAGCATTCACCAGAAGCATATCAGTCCCCCGCCAGCCCAGCCCTGTCCAAACATGTTCTCTGCCATGGCTTGAGCAGGAGCATAGCAAACTTGCTGCACAAACCTTCAGTTTTAGTCTGTTAATGGTGTCAAGGATTCTGGATACCCCAGACAAATTTTCTTTGATCTGATGGAACATGTAGCGTGGTAGTGTGTGTGTGTTTTACAAATCCCTCTGCATTCCACTCTGTCAGAGATGGGATCTCTGTAGCCCTGGCTGAAAAGCCGAGCTGATGAAGGTCTGGGTACTCCCAGCCCTCATTATTACACAGTAGTGCAAGTAGAAAAGAATAACATAGACAATAGGTGCAAATGGAGCTGTTAAATGGCCTGGGCAACATGCCAAGGATAGAATTTCCAACCACTTCCCAATGCTCTGCCTCTGTCTCAGAGTTACCCTTTTATGTCAATTTGAAGATCTGGAGGCACAGTTCTTTCTTCCCATTTCTCTATAATGCCTGCCATGGGGATGATGCTTCTAAATGTTAGTGCAAGAAGTTAGAAGGGATGTTCAAATGTTACTGCAATGTCTGTATAAGCTGCAGGATAAAGTAACTGTCCTGAGGTGCACACTTTCATGGTACACAGGCTGCTTGTCAGGGTGGGGCTAGGTTGTGTTATGCTCCAAAGTGCCTTAGATTCCGTGCAATAAATCCCCATCTTAGGGCAGGAGTAGACTAACTTTATAAACTCAGCAACATGTCACTCACAGTGAATTCTCAGGGACAGAGTGGTATGGAGCATAGCAGAGTGCCCATGCTCAGCAACCTAGGTCCAACTCTTGCCATGAGCTGAAATATTTCAAATTAGGTGACCTCAGTCATGCTTTGCTTAAGAGGCCAATGTTTTATGTTTTCTGGTGTAACCTCTTATTATTATGTCTTGTCCAAATCTTTTCAGTTACCACTTGAAATGCAGCCTGGCATTTTGGGCTTCCCAGGAATCTCACCTGAATTCCGTTCTTATTTATCCAGGCAAGCTTTCCTGGAGATCAGTCCAGGAGTGAATTTCCTCGTGGTATTCTTGGTATTTTCTACTTCAAGTCTTGGTTGAAAATACCATGAGAACAATCTTTTTCACAGCATTTTCACATGAAAATGAAACTTCAAACTGAATGAAGTTCTTTCTAAATGGAAGAAAATGATGTTTGGATCAAGTTCAGTTTGAAGTTTGAAAGGTGAGGATAAGGAGGATTTATTCTATCCAGAGAAATTGGTTTGGTCACCCTCAGCTATAGACTGTACAAAATTCACAATATCAAGTAGCTGGTTCTTGTATAAATAGATTGTACACTTACAAAGAGAAGGATTAAAACCATCTTCCTTAATTACATCCTATAATTCATACCAGGATAACCTTGTAAAAGATCAAACAGTAATGGGGGCAGAAAGGGCTTAGTGTACAGCGTAGAAGAATAGCAAGAGTTTGCCCTTTCCAATATACAGTCTGCAAAGAGTCATGCAGGACATGACCACTTAGAAACTTAGAGACAAGAGGAGAGAGAGGGGACAATAGCTGTTGCAGGGGCTGGAAGCTGTAAATGTTTATTCATGCAGCAATCAATCCTAGCTAGCTACCTCTGATGCAGACACACATACATATGTGAGCTCTCTGTATCAGAACAGATCTCAATAATTTATAGACTTCTCTACACAATATCTTTATGAAGTAGGGCATTTTTTCTTCTGCTGCTCTTCAGAATAAAGGGCTGAAGTGCAAGGAGACTAGTACGGAAATGTTTTCTATTACCAGGAAATTATTCATGTCCTCCAGATACAGAAAAGAATTCAGAATTTTCCAACATTGGTTAAATTTTAGAATCTGAGATTAAGAGGCGTTAGAAACCTTGTATCATAAAATAAGATTAGGCTCACTCTAAATTGTATTTTGGTGCCTCTAAGTTTTGTTTTTTTTTTTTGGTTTTTTTTTTTTTTGTTGTTTGTTTGTTTGTTTTTGTTTTATTTTTTTTGTTTGTTTTTGTTTTTTTTTTTTGTTTTTTTTTTGTTGTTTGTTTGTTTGTTTGTTTTGTTTGTTTTTTTGTTTTTTTTTGTTTTGTTTTTGTTTGTTTTGTTTTTGTTTTTTGTTTGGTTTTGGTTTTGGTTTTGGTTTTGGTTTTGGTTTTGGTTTTGGTTTTGGTTTTTAACTGCAGTGACAGTGGAACTACCCCTCTGCCCCATAACTGACTCGATTTCATAATATGTTATTGATGGGATTCTCCACAGAATGGATGATGTAAATTTGCTTTCTTTTGTCTGAGGATCCCACACTCCATGATTGCTCATTTGTCAAAAGGTGAGCATGCAAAAGTTTGGTCGTTGCCACCTTGAAAAATTATCTTGTTTCAGAATAGTAGTTCCACTGTCCTTAGTGCCTGTACTTCTTTGTGCAGCAGTACAAGTTCAGTATAGATCAGGTGAGGGCACATAGCTGGTTTGTTTCAACTTCAAATAGACAATTGATAGACTTATATTTTAGGGCTCGTTCTCTCCCACCTATAAAAGACCACAGATCTGCCCCAAAATTAACATTGAAATCAACAGTTCAACCAGCATAAGGCATAAGAATGCAAAGTTAATCCATCAGCCCCCTTTAGCAGTATTTATCAGAAGTTTCTTTGGGTCTGTGATCAGCAGTCTGCCCACAAATAGCTGTCAGGAGATACCCCAGTCTTTATGATGACTAGCCCTCCTCTGCTGCCTGCTCTGCACGTGGGTTTCCTGATTTGCTGCATGTAAGGTCCCTGCACTGGTAGACAGCACCTGACACTTGGCTTACAAACCACTTTCGTGGAAAGAGTCTTGAAATTTATCAGAAATAGCCCAGTGCTGGAGCTGAAGGATCCGATGGGTCCACTGTGGAATTTACCTCTAGCAGCCTGTCTGGAGTCATACAGGAAGGCTGAAAAGAATGATGAGCCTGTGTGTTTCACTAGCTTCTTATCCCAGAACAGATTATAATCTGAAAACACTAGCACTGCTATTATACCCTGGGGTGAAGATTTTGCAAACTTTTATTTGTCCTTTTTTTTAATCTCAGTTTTTTATTATTTTTTTCATCCCCTGCAAATTCTACAGCATTTGAATGTATCTCAGTTTTCTATCTCAGTTTCTCCATTTTATGTTTTTCTTTTAACTTGTGACAATGATTCAACCTAATGTACTTGTGATCTCATTGCTTCAGAGGAGAGCAGAGGAAAAGACTCCAGGTGTTTATATGCAGTATGTAACAATTAAAATTTTAATTTCCAGAACCTTTCTGCAAGTGTGGTAGAAGTGCCAAGAGAGTGAAGACAGGTAGTTACAATTTCTTTGGGTCAATTTTAATCTTTGAACCCATATAGTCAGCTTCCAGAAGAAACACGGTCCATATACTAACATGGTGATGTGCTACTATCCATCTTCTTTCCTGTAAGAGTCCACTAGCTGCCGGATATTTCTCTCAAGGAACAGATTCTTCACACACAAATTATTGCTCTAGTCCAACCTAGACTGATTTTTTCAAATACTTTTATTCAATTAAGAATGGGGGAACTGCATGAAGTCAATATCTGACTTGTAAGATTCTAGTCATTCCGCCTTTGAATAGAATTGTTACTACTGCTGCTACTACTACTACTACTACTACTACTACTATTACTGCTACTACTATCACGTCAGTGATCCGTAGTTGATAGCATAAAACATGAAGGTTTTTTTTTTCCTCATTTCTTCCCTCTTCTGTATTCCTTAGAACTTTGAGCATAAAGCCCAAATGAGATGATTTGTGTCTCAATACAAGGCACTGCTTTACTTAGTATGTTTCTTTCTAGTTCTAATTTCTTCTTCAATCTTCACTCTAATTCCCCTCTCTGCTGACAGTCTCTGGCTTTGTGTCACCAGCAGTCTGAAATAACATACTCTGGTTTTCAAGCAAAGAAAAGGGAGCAGTGGTTCTAGCCTATCTGATCAAGAACTCTGTTGCCCTTTGCTAATAATTCACCAGCCAGCTCCTTACATATTTATAGCTCTTCATCTAACTTCTCAACTAATCCCCATCTCCTCTAGTTTTGATAAGAATTTCTAGCATGGGCCATATTAAATGTTTTCTTGAAGTCCAGGTAGATTAGATCTATTAAATTTCACTTGTCTAGAAAAATCAGTTATCTTATCATGGAATGGTATCAATTCGGTTTGGCAGTCGGTCATTGGTAAATCCAACTATTTTTTCTTTCTTATCGTTCCATCTTTAATATTTTCTTTCAGAATATGTCCTAAAACCTTGCTTACTATAAAGACTAAACCCAGTGGTCTATATTTTCCCAGGCCAGAGGTCTGATTTTAAAATAATAGGATGATCTTTTCTTTCAGACATGTTGCAAGAAATTTCCCCCAACCTGGCCTAGCTGAGGAGAAATGATCTGTGCAAAGAATATGATATGTTTCTTCCTGAGAGAAGAAATTACCTCAAGCACAGCTGATCTTGAAAACAGCCTTTTGAGTGTCAGTTGAGCATCCTTGGCTTAAGCAGTTCATGAACTCATTCCAGAGTGTTCTTCTTCTCGTTGTCTCTGGCTTCTGCAGAAGACTGCTACTGTCCTGCCTAATTTTGCCCCATCTGATGTCAGACAGAGGAAGAAAAGAAAAGAAAAGAAAAGAGAAGAAAAGAGAAGAGAAGAGAAGAAAAGAAAAGAAAAGAAAAGAAAAGAAAAGAAAAGAAAAGAAAAGAAAAGAAAAGAAAAGAAAAGAAAAGAAAAAAAAGAAAAGAAAAGAAAAGAGAAAAGAAAAGAAAAGAAAAGAAAAGAAAAGAAAAGAAAAGAAAAGAAAAAAAGAAAAGAAAAGAAAAGAAAAGAAAAGAAAAGAAAAGAAAAGAAAAGAAAAGAAAAGAAAAGAAAAGAAAAGAAAAGAAAAGAAAAGAAAAGAAAAGAAAAGAAAAGAGAAAAGAAGAAAAGAAAAGAAAAGAAAAAGAAATTATAAGGGGGTCAAGGAAAGAAAAAAAAGCAGAGGAAGAGAGAGAAGAATGAATTTAAAAAAAAGAAAAGAGTTGGAGGAAAGAAGAGAAGGGTGACTAAAAAAGGGATAAAGCATTTAATTGAACTGTTCTTGTCATTTTCAGGGAGCTTTATTATCTATAGACACTGGAACTCTCTTACATCTTCTCCTCAGGATTTCTCCTAAATAGCACAAACTGTTATGTTAGCTTTCCTCCTGGGAGTTTTCACTTCTCATATCTGCAGCCTCCCCAGTTTAACCAGACTTTTATCTTGAGACTCACTCAACGACAACATCCTGAAAGATGCTTTCCCCTAAGCATCCAAAAGATGGCTTAGTCTTCACTGCATCAGTCAAGACTCCTTGTCTGCATCTTTTTTTTCTTTTTTTTTTTTTTGTTCTTTTTATACAGCAACTTTCTAAGTTGCCCCGTTCCCATGACACTACTCGATCATCCGCTGTGTTTAAACCTTTCAAGAACATTTTCCACATGGAGAATCCTCTTAAAGTGAATACATCATTGTACATGATTATCCATGCTTAAAGAAACAATCAGCAGAACAATATGTCCTGTTCTCAGCACTGCCTGTGAATTGCACTTTCTTCTTCCTATTTCTCACCCCTCCTAGCTTGTTGCAATTTGTTTATCCACATGGTTGCTGGGATGGAAAGCAGCTGTTGGTAAATTTTCCATCAACAGGACATAAAATTTTACTGTGATGAGGGACAGCACACTTCAAAAAAGTTTTAGTGTGAGTTTGGTGTTCTTTTTACCCCTCAAAACATCACAGAATCACAGCATCACAGTATCACAGTACCATTTAGGCTGGAAAAGACCTTTGAGATCACTGAGTTAGACACTACCATCAAGGTCAACTAGAAGACAGGACTTGTCAATGAGAGCAAAGAATCAAGTGCCACAACCAGTTGTTTTTGAACAGTTCTGTTGGGTGACTCCACCACTTCCCTTCCATTTCAATATTTGCTAAACTTTTCTGTGGAGAAATTTCTCCTGATGTCCAACTTGAACCTACCCTGAGGCTCTGTCCTCTTGTCCTGCCACTCATGGCTGGGAGCAGAGGACCACTCATCCCACCTGGCTGCACTCTCCTGTCAGGGGCTTGTGGAGGGTCAGAAGTTCCCTCTGAACCTCCTTTTCTCCAGGCTGAGCTCCTGCAGCTCCCCCAGCTGTTCCTCATCAGACCTGTACTCCAGACCCTTCCCCAGCTCCATTTCCTTCTCTGGACACTCTCCACCCCCTCCGTGCCCTTCTTGCTGTGAGGAAACAAAGCTGGACACAAGATTCCAGGTGTGGCCTCACCAGTGGCCCCAGCACAGGGGGATGGGCACTGTCCTGCTCCTGCTGGCCACACTATTGCTGACACAAGCCCGGTGCCACCGGCCCTCTTGGCCACCTGGGCACACTCCAGCTCATGTCCAGCCTCCGTTGAGCAGCAGCCCCAGGTCCTTTTCTGCTGCCTCTTTTTCCAGCCACTCTGCCCTCAGCCCACAGTGCTCTCTGTGATTGTTGTGATTAATCACGACATGAGCTGGTCAGCAAGTGTCCTATTCTGGCAAAACACTTCTTCCTCAAATTGGTTTCCTGCTTTCTGTAGTTTCTCAATCTCCTACTTGTTTTGCCCTTCTCCTTCTCAGCTTTCTCTGGACACCACAAAATGGCCAAGGCTCCATACCTCCGTTTTTCTTCATCTTCTACATATTCTTTATAATCTGCACTTACTATGGAGAAGTTGGTTAAAAAAGGGATGAATCTCTGGAAGCTGTGGGTCTCTATCACTCTCCCTGCAATATGAATTACTTCTCATTTCAAATCTCTCATAAAGGCTTTTTCTTGAGTGGCTTGGTCCAGATCACAATGGAGCCACGAACTCTTCCCACTTCTGGTGTATCAGTAATACAGCCCTGAATTCTGAGTCAGCTGTAGTAAATTGAGCAGTGGCAGATGCACAAACATGTAAATTTAGTTTAATGCTTATGGGACAGTTTTCTCCATGGAACTCCCTGTCAGTAAACAGTGTCATCATTACACCCTGCTCTGAAGCATTATGGAACCTTTCACGTGATGGTTGTTCCATTCCTGTTGACATCAAGGCCTGAGAGCATCCTGGGTGCATTAGTAGTGCAGGTGTATTATAAAAATGTTTTGAACTGTTGCTCTCTTTGGGTTGCTGTGGGCTCACAGTGGAGATTCAGGCAGACCACCTATGGTAGCCTCAAAAAGGCTGCTTCAGGGGCTGTGTCAGTTTACTATACTAATATAATTGCCATCCTGCATCTGACTTTAGCCTCACCATTCCCAATTCCTTCCCCCAACCTTGCTGTGGGTGATGCTTTCTCAAAAGAAGAACATGGTTTCAAAACAACTGAAAACTGCTCGTATAAGAGCTGTACACTAATCTACATGATGTTTAAAAAAACTTTCAGAGGTGATTATTAACTTAATTACCTTAAACTTACTTTTTTTTTTCTACTTTACTGCTAAAGATGTGTGCTTCTATGTCTAGCTGAATCAATATCCATAAAATAAATCTTCAAATTACAAATATACATTGGAGATCTTTTCTTATAGTGAAAAATCCAGAAGGTTCAGCTTTCTGTTTTTAAAAGACAGTTTTTAAGTTGCATGTTATTTTAGAAAAGTAAGTACTTTTGCTTCTGTTTATGCTTTATCTTTTTTTTTCTCCAAAGAGAGCAAACCTGCATGCATCCTGTCCTCTTCCTTCAGGCACAGAGGTGTTTTCAGTGTTTCTTCCTGTGTTCTAACATTTCTTTACAAAATGGGGTGTTCATGTGACCACTACAGCTGTGTCAGTGAAACAACACTCTGTTCCAAGTTCCTTATTGTGCCAGTTTTCCTTTCATAGAACACATACTTTTCCTTAAGCAATGGCAACAGCCCTGAAACAGACAGTAATTAAAAAAAAAAAAAATAAACACCCTTCATTATAAAATATAACTTCTGAAAAGGTTACACATTCACTTCAGCTGTTTGTGCTTAATACCTCAGCCAATTATACCTTGCTAACAAATGGGTACCTGTAAATACAAATATTTATTTTCTGTGTCACTTTATGATTTGTTTTGTCATGGTTTTTTTGTTTGTTTGTTTGTTTCTTTCTTTCTTTCTTTTTTTGTTTTGGTTTGGTTTTTTTGCCTTCAATTTTTTCCTCATTAATCAATTATTTGCATGTTTTTTATATATAAAACATCAATGTTTAATATATAAAACATTATATGTTTTTTCACCATACAGGAACCTTGGGACAAGTTTCAGGTTTTCCAAATTTAGTCATCTGTGTGAAGCAGTCTTCTTAAGGATTTTCCTAAATATCTTAGGCACAGCTATTTATAATCACTGTAAATATCTGCATAAAGAGACATATGCATAGTCATAGTAACACATACATGCATGTGCATCCATGTGAAGTGTCCTATATGTGATCTGCAGTCATTAAAACCGGGGTTCTGAACATTGTATTGCTGACTGAGGTAAGATCCAGTTCACCTGATTTTATAGTGTTAAAAACTGTGTGAATAATTAATTTTGTTTGCTTTCCTATACATTCAGTAGAGACTGTAGTGGGTTCCTCATGCCAGATCTCATAAGTATTGACATTAGGCTGAGGCTATGAATGTTCTGGAAATTCTTCCCTCATTCCAATACATGGGGAGGACACATTAATGACTTATCAGCTCAATTTTTCATAATAAAACTCAGCTTAGGTAGATATATATTTAAATGCATGATTAACATTTTATCAGGGAAGATTCACTGTGGCTACCATGAAGTTTCTGTACTCCAAGTTAGGCTGTGCTGCTCCACTCTGTGCAAAAGCTTGAAACTGAAGATTTTGCTCACATGAGCAAATTGAATTGCGCAAGATGCTTTAGTATTCATGGGATTTGTCTCCTTGTTTGCTGTGCAGAATCGCAGGTCACAGATAAAAATCAAGGCTGCATCTCCATGATTAGGGAAGTGATTTTTGGTGTCCAGGCACTGGGACCTTCTGAGAGAACAGGCACTGTGTAAATGTGAAGATATCACTGATAGTTATTATCAATAATAATAATAATGCTAAATAACAGTCTGAAAGAATACTAGCATTCTGGTGATGAAAAAAATATTTAGCCAGTGGTCTTTTTCATATTAATGAGATTCGATTTTTCAATCAGTATGAAGGACATCACCTGTGCTCCTTGCCTCCAGGTTTATCTACATGGGTGGAATAGATTCTGAAAACTAGCACTTAGAGAACTTTCTCAGAAAGATATTTCCAAATGTCAGCATTTTCTATTACTTTGTCATTGACTTCTTATGTGTTTTCAGAATGATTTGGTCCTTTCTTGGGTAAGGAAGAAAAATGGAAATCGAAAAAAACTTATATCATTCATTATTATGCAGCTTTCATATTGCAAAACACAATTTATAGCTAAAAACTCACCTTCCTTTCTGCTGTGCCACTTCAAATGTCCAATGCTAAACAGAAAGTGCTATAAAAATGTCTGCCCTCACTCTATGAGATTCAAATAATTGACAATAAAGTGGAAAACTCTTAAACATGTAACCTTGGCACAAGTTCCATAGAATATTTATTCTCCCGCTGTTGCATTCTTCAGTTTGTTTTGTTGTTTTATTGGATTGTGTTCTATCCAGTTGTGCCTTGCAGCATCTATGCATGAGTCAAACGTCTGCAGTGGGGCACTTGACAGATATAAAGCATCAGGAGACAGCTCACAGAGACTGAACCTGGATGCCATGGGCTGCCTCAAAAGTTTGGGGATCTGTAACTCTCTACTTTGAAGGGCAGCATTCTGCCACACTGCCTGGGAGGGAACTGCAGAAATCGTGGAAGGTTGGATGCTTCCTGTCGCCTGCCACTCTGAGGCAGAAAGTAAACTCATGGAGCTTACTGGCTGCTTTGTGCTTGGACAGCTTTCTTCGTGTGGGGAGCAAGTTCAGGCTGGGGCTACTCACTGGTGTAATGCTGACTGAGTAGCTGCTCCAATCCCATAAGCAAATGCAGCAATCCTCAGTAGGAAAACTGGAAATGTTCACTCTTCCTTCCCCCTGAACACACTTTTCTGTCAGTTCAAATACTTTTTTTTCAGCCTGGTTATATATACCTCGAAAAAACAGACGTGACAATAAATTAAATCTGAAACAGCTATTATGCATGAAAAGGAATTTAAACATCCGCTTACTGCTTGCTGCCTATTGTTTCTCTACCTTTGTAGGAATTTTTTTCCTCTAAGTAAAATTATGAATCATGATTTTTTTTTTTCCTTTTCTTTCAGAACCTTAAAATTTATCACCTCAGAAATAATATGTGAAATATGGTATTTCCAGAGAGTGTTTTTGTTTTTTTTTTCTCCCATGGTTATTGTGAAACTCTAATGGGATTCAGTGCGAAGGAGATAAAAAACAAGCAAATGGACAATTACAACAGTCATGACTCTAATGTACAAAGATCAAAATAATAATAAAATAAGGAATATAAAGTAATCTTCTGTATCCAGTTATAATAAGCAAAGGGCCTAATGCACTGACTTCACTGATATTGGGTGCATTAAGGTTTGATGGAGATGCAAAACAGATGAGATCTTTTCACCTCGCTCAAAATGGAGGGCTCCCATGTAAAAGGCTAAAACACTCTTAACCCCTTGATAAATCTGTGCTGGTGCACTGTTATTTCCATGACAGGGATTATCTTGTGGCTGTAAGGGATCAAGCCCAGTGAGTAAGACAACTTTCCATTTGTGGTTCATTTTCTCAGTGACCATTGTGTGTGGTGTCGCTATGTCATGAGCTATGGCCTTCAGAACTAAAGAGAAATTCACTTTAGCCAGTATATATCCTAGTTCCTCAGGTGGTCCTAGAAAATCCAACTCCTCACTGCTACAAGAAGTAGTTCAGTTAGTTAAAGCATCTAGAGCTGATCTCTCTCAGGAATTTATTCATGCTTAAGTGCTTGACTCTGTAATCCAAGTATCTTTGAACATAAGACATCGGGAGAAGGATTGCTGTATTGATTTGATCGTAACATGTGGTGCAGGGAACAAATGGTTTTTGCTCTTTAGGCTTTTTTCCTAAATTTTGTTTTCCTATTCTTGTCCTTTTTCTTTCTTTTTCTCCCCATTTCTGAGGATGACATAGGCTATTCACATAGACTAGTAATGTTAATTCCCAGTCTTCTTATACAATGATGGTGAGAGCTACATCTCCCTGCGGGACAATTCAGAGTCCAGACAGCATTCCAAATCACCCTCTGGAGGTTCTTTTTCAATAGGCTTTTCCATTGCCTATTGAACAGAGACTGATACCCATAAGATTAACATTAACCTTTGTGTATTTTATGTTTCCCAGCATGAAGGCTCTGTATCTTATTTAAACAATGGAACGACAAATTATGTTGATAAATTTCCTCAAGAAGAATGGGAAACACGTTGCATGGCAAAAATTTTCTTGTCGAAGAAAATCTTTGTTTCTATTTAAAGGCTACAACTCAAATTTCCTGTTGGATGCAAAGGAATATAACACCTTTTGCCCTTTTCCTCAAACAAGGGAAATAGCAAAGTAGAAAATAGCAAGGGAAAAAAGCAAAGTAGAAGCAGTTGAGAAGAGGTTAATAATGGGAAGAGTTTAATACATGATGAAAATGCCCAATGCAACACTATCATTCTAAGATCTTGATTACTTTAACTATAATAGCAGTTTTTAACCCTTCTATTGGGACGGGTTGGAACAAGATATTGCTGAGATCCCCTTTGGCCAAGTTAGAGTTTTGAATTCTCAGTTCCCTAAAACTTTTCAAGTACTATATTCCCAGGAAAATATTAGTCCCAGTTTCCTTGCTCCAGGAAGAGCGTAATTAAGTAAGTCCATTTGTTTGTTTGTTCTTATTTATTTCTCTGACCACCATATTTGTGTCTAAGTGCATGAATATAAGTTCTATAAAGACCTTCTCGAAAAGCTAACAGCTAAAAAGGAGCAGGAGATTGTCCACAAGTATGGCAGTGGATTTGAAGACTCTGAATGTTAATCTTCTGGTTTAGACTCGAGGTTTTTCTTATTCAGAGGCTCCACAGCAAGGAGAACCACAGCAGAGTGAGCTTTAATATAGGGCAGATTTTCAAAGGTGGACTTAACATCTTAATTCTGCTAAGACTGTCCCTTGCTACCTGTTTTTTCTCTTTTAGGGTAGCACAATTCGATCAGCAGTAAAAAAACGTTATGGCACTAAGAATTTTTTTGGCTACCTTTGATTTATGGTGTGCCTTCCCCCACGTTCCATTTCTTTTCTCTTGCTAGGTAAATATCAGAGGAATGATAATGTGGCAGGGTCACAGATAAAAACAGATTAGCCACTCCGCATTCCACAATGCGACTTAGCTAGACTTCAGTAACCAAATCATTCAATATAATTCTATCACAGAATGGAATTATATTCTTGGCACACTGTCTTCATTTTTAAAAGCTGCCTCCTATCTTGTTTGTGCATGGGTTCTTCTTCTTGGGATTCAGCATGAGATATTTTTTGCTGAATATCTTGCATATGTAATGCTCTGCTCTTATTTAGCCATATTGATCAGTGAATCACAGTGTCCCGATTGATATATATAGCCTAATTTAATGTCCTTTTCTTTGAATGAGGATGGTGTATACAGCTTATGAAAAGGAACTCTAAAAATGCAGTGATAGTAGTAGTAATAATGATAATAATAATAATAAAACAATTTTTGAAATTCTGCTTCTTTTCACTGGCTTCTTACTCAATTAGGAAGTGGTGTTTCCTTGATAAGATGGAGAAGCCAGTAATATGATAGGAAGTCATTAATACAATATAATCAGAGCCTAAGATCAAACTCATCTCCTGTCTCTTTACCTTGTCAAGTGTTTCAATATTTTATGTTGTAATGTGATGACCAGAACTGATCACTGTAATCTAAGCGTGGATCTGACTAATGCATTGTATAATCAAAGATTTTCATCTGGCTTAAATTCATTTGCATTTTCTTGCTCTTATTGTAGAAAGGCGCCCCTAAGACTTAGTGTGGTTAAAGATCATATTTCATCACAGTTCCTGTTCTGAAAGGCTGTTAAATTCCTTTTTGGCCTTGAAAGTCTGCGTCAAATATTTAGGTATATTTGCTTTTTTCTCTCTCTTTCTTTTTCTTGCTGTCATGGATTATCTTCCCTTCCCCATCTCGTATTTCTTTTACATATTGTTTAAAATTTGCCTGTTTATTTCCAGGGGGACAAGAGGGAAATTTGGCCATGTGCTTTTCATCTCTTTCTTTGGCTTTGTTTTTCAAATACCTTCATTCTTATGCACTTCATTTGTTTTATATATTATTATTTATTGCTTTATTTTGATTGGTAATGAAAAAAGTTAATTTCAACTAATTATAAGAAGAAACAAAAGAATTGTGACCTGCACTATCTCCCCTCTCTCCACATGACATATGAAGCCTTTATACAAATTGGTGTTCAGAGCAAGCCCAGGTGGTCTCCTTCATACTGATAGTGCCCTGCAGATCAGCAAAGGATTCTGTTCATAACACTGAGGTTGATCTGTCATACTCCAGTAAATGCCCCAGACACCTAAAATCCTTTTGTAAAACTGAGATGAGTTTTTTTAAACTTTTTTTTTTTCCCCAGGTTTTCATATGCATAAGAAATAGCCTTACAAATATTTTGAAGCTGTGATTCCCAAATCTTTGCCATTCTGAGTAGTAAGAAAAAGTGGAACTTATGAAATTATTCAGTGCCTTTAGAATTAATCTAAACATTTAACTGGATGATTTGAAACTGTTTCTTTTCTATACCAAGGGTTTCTTTGAGGTTTTTCCTTTTCTTATAATTTTGGGTTTTAAACATGCATCTAAAACCATTAGAAAAATATTTCCCTCTTCAGCTAGAAATAAAGAAAATGTTATGGTTTTTCATTTCCAAAGTTTTTGAAAGAATGATATAGTTCTGTTATTTCAAGTGAAGTAACTTCTAGTTGTCTCAGCAAAAGGCAGCTCCAAAGGGAATCTGCCTCTGGTTTGGGGAATCTACAGTGCTATTCCTAAAATATGTGCTTTTGAATTCTTACCATAATACAACAGAAAGGTTGAAGGAAAGGTTGAATGTTTTTATAACTGTCTTGGTGGGAGATTTAAATTTTCATAGGTGAGTTTCAGAATATTGACAAAAATTGCAGGTCAGAATTGTCAATTGACTTGAGCTGTAGCTCTGAGTTAATGGCTTGAGTAGAACAGCTAAAAGCACATAAAGCTGAACACAAGCATGAGTGCCTACAGCAGGACCTCAGCCACAAAACTTAGCAGAAAGTATCTAAGTCCTCAAGGGAAATTTGAAAATACTAACCAGGTACATTAAATTGACGATAAGGTTTCCAGAGTCACCATAAAGGACACAATTTCACTTAAGGATTGTAAGACCTTCATGACAAGGATATAACAATAAAGAAATAATAATAGTTTTATACAGATCTAGAAAACACATAAATGCGTAAGAAATTAACTCCAAACATTTATAATATTTAGTTGAAAATTATAACCTTTCTATAACTTGTTTTTATCCATCTTTCTGAGTTTTATAGAAAGGATATAATTTTCTGTTTAGTGTTCAAAAGCCGTGCAGAAAAAAAAAGCCAAATGAAATGTTTTCATTCCCTGTTATATTCTCTAGGACTTTTTGTTCTGAAGTGGCAGTTTCTGTGTTTCTCAGTGCTAACCTAGTGGACTTAATAGCTGAGCTTCAACAAAATGACCAAAAACCCTGATATTTCTGTACTTAGTCACAATGGCACTTTAGGTTAAACAATCATTGGGTCAGTTGTGAAAAATGAGATGAATTAAAATAATTTTCTTCACGAGGACCAAAGACTTGGCAAGTAATGTATTGAAGAAATTTCCTGGACATAATGGGTTACATTAATTTTCAACTGCAAAACAATTCCTTCAGCATTATTTTTCAAGCAAGAAGAAAAAAATAAGAAAAACAAAAAAAAAACCCACACAACTTGTTTTTGCTGTATTCATTTCTTATTGAAAAGTGAAAATACATTTCAAAGAAGAAATTAAGGAAAGTGTATCAGAAAATACTACAAAAAAAAAAAAATTACTGCAAAGTATTTCTGCTAATTGGTCACCCATTTTCCTTCATCCAAATGCAGTCAGTCTTAGCTATGATGGAATATAAAAAAAATAGTCTCTTAGTTATTTTCATCTTAATATAATTTGCTTGTTTATTTTAAACAAACTTTTACAGAAATCCATCAATTCTTCATGAAACTCCTTCACTCCCATTATAGTTCTTTGTCATTTGAATAAGTTGAAGAGAATGTCATTTCTTCTCAAGGCTTCAGCTCTCAACCTCTTCCTGCACAACAACTGATAAAAAATGTTGTTGTTCTCTGATCCCAATGGCCTCTCACTACCCTATTTAGAATGAATGCAGTGATTACGGACCTGTTTCAATAACTCTGGGCTTTATTCGCTTCTGCTCTAAATTGGCATTGCTGTGTTATAGTTAATGGAGCTGTGATGGCTTTGATCAGTAGAGAATTCAGCCATCAGGGAGCCAATCACTGACATTATTCCTGAAATTGCTGTTAATTGGGACCTCTGTGGGCAGTTACAGCAGAGGGTCCAAGGTGTGAAAGAGCAAAGGTCTGATCTCTGATCACTTCCAGTAGTGAGCAGAAGAATGAGAGAGGAGAAGCCAAAGCAGGTCACATCAAGACATGTCTTAGCCCAGTGTCCTGCTCCCAGCAGTGACCAACTGCAGATGCCTGAAAGGAACAAGTAATATTAGGACATACATTTTCCTGATATGTTCTCACACTCACCAGTGGTTCTTGTGCACAGCAACTTTCTGAGCCATAAGTGGCATCTCTGTAGCACAAGACTCCTTAGAATTTTCTTCCTTCCATTTCTTTTTTGCCTTCATTTTTTATTTACACAGGCACTTTTTATACATTACATTCTACAGCTTAATTCTGGACTATGGGCAAAACCACGATATAATCTATATGCATATATGTGGACCTTGCCACATCTTATCATATCAATTTTTTTTTGTGGCTAAACTGAAGCTAAATGTCTAATTTTGCAACTAAAAGAATAAAAGTGCTCTTTTAAAAGGAAAAAAAAAAACAAAACAAAAGCACACTGGTATATCAGCAATTTTTGGATACTTTAAAAAGAAATATTGACATTTGCCAATGATTAAATTTATTGTTCCAAATGAATCCACCACCTCTGATATACTTCAGCAATTAATAAATATCCATATTTCTTTGAATTGCTAAAATTAATCCTGAAAATGCCTTGATATCTTGGGCATCAGGAGCTGTTTTAATTCCTTAGCAATTATGTCATTTAAAAAATAAAATAAAATAAAAATCTGAAACTGTCATGAGAACATGTCTTTTGACAGTATTAATACTAGCATTCATGGCCTACACGGTCAATATGAAAAACAGTCCTTACTGTGATAAAAAATACTTCAACTCTCAATAGTTTGTTAAGATATAAGATAAACCCTCGTTTCCTTTACATAACGTAGCTTCCTGATTCAATAATTTCTCTTTTAAACATACTTCCCCTCCCCAAAAATGAAAAATGTTGTTTATCTTTTTTTCTTTTATACAAAAATGCCAGCACTGAAAAATTATTCTCCATCCCAAGACGTGGCACAACTTAAATATTATCACCAAATGAATAAACATTGAATTATTCAGAGAGGAATTATAAAAATAAAAATGTCAAAAAATCCTTAAAATTAAACAATCCAAGGGGAATATATGTCAACATTTTTACAACTACTTTTATTGTGTTTGAAAAATGTATGGCTTTTCTTGAAGGTCATTTTGAAATGGAAATATCAGTGTAAGTTGGCTACTTCATTTCAGTTCATCAAATAAGGGCATTATTTAAAATAAATAATATTGATCAAAAAACACATTTCTGTCAAGAAACATCTTCCTTTAGAATTTTTTAGTATGTTGATTGTTATCCCTTTTTTGGTATATTTATTCATGCTAATATTTGTACAACATCACTCTCTACCATTTCCTAATAGATTTTTAATATGGATATATTTATTGAATTTATTCTAAAAAATTGAGATTAAAGTGTATTGAATGGTGTTCATTTGTTTTTTGATTTATTTATGGAACAATGTTGTAGACTATTATGGGATGTTTCAAAGGAGACAATATTGTATGGAAAAACTGTCTTCATGGCTTTAAATACTGTTCAGTTTCAGTTACTGAATAATCCAATACAACTTAAAAAATAAACACAGAGTCAATAGAATAGTACGAGAATAGGAAACTAGAGCAGAAGATAACAAACAGACAAAGTGTTAGGTGGGGTTATTTTCACCTTGACCTGTGCCACACATTTCTTAATCATGTCATTTTGGTCTAGACAAATCTGCCCTATTGCATAATTACAATTACAATTGCAATTAATATATGATGGATTAAAAAAGGCAAGTCCAGAGAGAGATTTGCCCCATCTCTGAGCTACAGAACTGTCTGGAAACACCTATTCTTGCTCTGTGCTGAAGATAGAGCCCAAGGTGGCTGCACTTTGGTTTTCGTGTCTTGACTAAATCCATAGGGACACAAAGATGGTGAGGGGCCTTGAGGGGAAGCCATACAAGGAGCAGCTGAGGCCACTTGGTTTCTTCAGCCTGGAGAAGAGGAGACTGAGGAGACTTTGTTGTGGTCTTCAACATCTTCACAAGGGGAGGCAAAGAGGAAGGCACTGATCTTTTTTTCTGTGGTGACCAGTGACAGGACTTCAGGAGACAGCCTGAGTCTGAGTCAGAGGAGGTTCAGGTTGGATATCAGGAACAGGTTCTACACCCGGCGGTGGTTGGGCCCTGGAACAGGCTCCTCAGGGATGCTATATAAATACTTTAGATGATAGCTAAATGTCATCTGAATAAGTTAATTGATGCCTGTGACAAAACAAGACTTTACTTTTTTTGACGTGCTTGACATGCAAGACAACATTGCCTTACCTAAGTTATTGAAATTCAGATATGATTAATCTTCCAGGTGCATTTTGATCCCAGAGACTGCATGGGAAGCAGATAAATTAGAATTTGCACAATTAGAACTTGGTATAGCCAAGGTGTTGTGTGATGAATGCTTTAAGGAAATACACCCTGACACCTTCAACAATGAGCCATGCTTAAGCTAGCTTGGTGCAAATGTTTCAGATACCTGACATGTTCAAAAAGTCCTTGCAAGGCAAATGATAGAACAAAAGGGAAGTGTGGATGGTTTCAAGTATCATACCATGTTCTGGAGCCTTAAAAATGTACATATTCTGCAGAAGCATGAAAGTTTGATTTACGGCAAGTTAGCAGCTACAAATTCAGTGGAATTTTTATAAAATTTAGAAATTCGCAAGATACAAATTAAAAGCCACTTAAGACTCTAGGAACATTGTAATGGAAAGGTTTGGCTGGCTCTTTTCATCCTGCCAACAGAGATTTTAAACTCAGTCATTGTGGGGTCGTTGTGGCTGACACAGCCGCCAATCTCCGCTTCATCTTACGTAAGATTAAGGCTCAAGAATATACAGAAGTAAAAGGCTGAAACAAAATCAGATCTTTGCACAAGAAAAGTCAGAATGCACTTTTCTGTGAAAAAAAATGTTGATAGTTTCATATTTTTTCCTCTGAAATCTGTAATCTGTATAATTTGGGGGTGTTCCACTGATGTTCTTGAAAGAATAAAATTATGCAAATAATTTGAAAACTTTTAAAATAATGCTTTGTATATTTTCACTAAAACTAGTACTTAATATATAATAAAATATTTGGATTCTTATCATATTTACTATAACTATTTGGAGAACCTTAATATCAGGAGAAAAACCATATTTTTTACATGTTGGCATCATGCCTGAACAAAGACAAATAAGAAACTCCCAGACTGGACTGTAACTTCATCTAAGTAAAACCTGAGTTGCTATTTTATATTCCATTTATTTCCACTAATACATTTATACTTTTTCCTTTATATATTAATTTAATTTTTTTTTAGAACTATTTCTATTATTTGTGTAATCTGTATAGTATTTAAAGCATTTCTGGTCATTGTCTTCATTCAGATACAGTTTTGCTACGCTCCTCACATCTTTTTTTCTCTTTTTGCAAGGAAATGGTGAAATTGATATTTATAACAGTGCATCCAACACCAAATCTCCTCAGAGAGGCAGGATTTGATGCAGTTTGGGGCTTATATCTCAAGCTTCAATATTTTTAATCTCAGCTAAAAGGACTTTGATCTTACCTCATTGATGTAAAATTAACCAACCTGAATGTGTTTTCGTTGAGTAGAAGAATCTCTTTGAGGTGTGGGATTTTCAGAATTTTAAGGTCACTTCACAACTACCACTGACATACAAGTTCCTAGGTTTGGGTAAGCATGGGTTTTCTTCATTTTGTTCCCTTAAGCTTTATTGGAGTTCTGGCCTCCCTTTCTCCTAACAGCATTGGATGACACTAACACTTTCCTTTCTCTCAGATTTTGAAGTGGCAATTAAAAGACAGCAAGGTTTTTAAAATTTATGCTGTACTGTGGAGCAGAAACATCACAAATGGACTGACTGTGTATCCAAACTTCAGTCTCATCCCAGTACGAGTTACAACTGCAAGAATGGGACTTGTACAGAAAATCTGTGCTCCTTTTTTCAAAGGCTGTGTGATCCAGTCACTGACCCTGCAGTGCATCACCAGCAGATATTTATCTCTGAAGTCCTGAAGATGCATCCGTTCCATATTTTCCTGCTGACATAATTTTGACATTTACTTTATTGCGTCTGACCTCGTACTAGCCTTCATTTTATTACTATGGCCCAACTTGGAGTGAGAGCCTAATTTACAGTGGGGTGTATCAACCTCTTTTGGAGCAGTTTTCATAAGCATAGACAGCCATTGGGATTTATAGAACTAAAGGGCTTGCTGAAATACAAGGATCCATGCCACATGAGCTGAGAAAGAGTGATTCCTCATCCGTGAGCGGAGCCTGCATTCTGTGAGACCCAAAATCCATCGCTGGAGCTGTTGCTCCAGCACAAGTTAACATCTGTGAAAGGATATGGAGTAAAGTATGGCCCCTTATGTCACTGCCACAGCTGGGCTTCCTGCAGCTTAATTTGCCCTCTCAGCATGTTGCACTGATTATAAATACAATGCTGATCTTGTTGCCAGAGGCCATGACATATCGCTTGGCACTTTGCAACCCTCAGAACAAATTTTTCCCTTTCCCTGTTCACCTCAGTCAATCACAGCTTCAGAAAGCAGCCCTCTGCCACCCAGCATAGGATTACATGTCATTTATAATTTTACTCGCTTCAAAAAGCTAATGCTTAAGTTAATAAAGTGGAAAGATAGCGAGTACAGTGTCCCAACCAGGGAGAGGCAGATTGAAGTTGTTGTTGTTATTATTTGGGTTGTGGGGCACGGTAGGGGTCACAAAAAGGGAGACATAAAAATAAAGAGCTAATAGCCTCTCTGGTGTCAAGAAGAAAGAGAAAAGGAAGCAGCTCTTCAGCAAGACATAAAATATTAATAGCTCTCATTGGAAAAAAGCTGCTCCTCTTTTTCTTTTATTCATTTAAAAATATATATGCATTTCTAGGCATAAAGTTTATGCAAGTGAAAGCTTTCTGCTGGATGTTTTAATCACATGATAATTCAGCGATTTTCCTGAACTTGTTCTAATTTACTTAATGGCTAAACTGGTTACATAAAGTTTAAAAAGAATAGATGCTTTTCTGACTTCAATCTGACTCACCTTAGAAATCTTCAATTTGTTTGTGCCTATGCTGTAGGAATTGGGAGGTTAGTAAATCTGCTGAAATATCCTTTCTTCAAAACTGAGTTTAAAAGAGATATGATGCTGTAATTCATCCACTGACAATACTTTAAATTCAAATATTTGATGGCAAGGGGAATTACTTTCAGGAAAGTGCAGGAAAAAAAATTCCAAACCCAACTGATTTAAATATCATTTGATGAGGTTCATAATTAACTAAAAATTAACAAAACTAGTAATCATATATATAGACAAATTGAAGCAGTAAACTTTATTGGGAAAGTGAGACAGGATTTAAAATACAGCAGAAGTTGAAGAAAACATTTATAAGCAAATAAACAAACAAACCAAAACATACTAATCCTTGAAAATAAGTACCCATTTTGCCAGATAGTCACAAGTCTGTAAGAACTTACTTGGGTTGTTTTGTGGGGGTTTTTTTGTGGGCTGTTTTTTTTTTTTTGTTTGTTTGTTTGTTTGTTTTTTTGCTTGTTTGTTTTTTATTAAAAAAAACAAAACTATTTGTGTATATCCTTTAATTCACAGTGGGTCTGAAATGTCTTAATGGACTGTAAAGATGTGTTTATAGTAGTGTTTACTTCAGAGTTTTAAATTTCAAGATCTATGATTAAGTGCATTGCTCATTTGACTAACCAGGTCATGCCAACATTTCATTTCTTTGCTGATACAGACCCAGAAAAAAAATGCAGTCTCACTAACTTACCAAAAGAATAAAAAGCAAATTGCTTAATATATTTTTTTACAGTTACTCTCCTTATTCATATATGTTGCTTTTGACTAATGGATTAAAGATGTGTGAACATATGCTCAGAAATTTGGTTGATATGTGTTGTATAAAAGGTTGATTCAATGGCAAGATCTATCCAGATTTAAATAAATATCTTTGTATGCAACACATAGTATCATGTTTTTATTTGTACTCCACACCTACTGACAAAATACAATCGGACAAAGTGGAGCAGTGTCCATGGTACTGTTTAGAAAAAAAAAATGACATTCAACATGACTTTATGAGGCAAAAATAAGTGCATATAGATGTTCAATGAAATTTAACATCTTCAACAGGAAGGAAAATTATTTATGCCAGTGACAAGAAACAGCAAGAGAATTTGATCAAAAAAGTTCCATGTCTTCCATGTTTGCAACTGTCCTTAGTCCTGGGTTATTGGATAATTCAGGATCACATACTTTATATTTTATTTCTGTTTGATTGCTTTTTGGTGGTTTGTTTGTTGTGGGTTTGATTTTTTTGGAGGGAAGGGGATTAGTAATAAATCAAGAAGTTATATTTTACAGTAGGATGAAAACAAGTTTCAGATTTTTTTTTCTTTTTAAAACATAATTCTTTTTTTTAAATACTTTTATCAGTGCCTGATTATTATCTTACTTGATCAAGTCCTGTACTGGAGCAAATCTTTATCTCATGCTAATTCTGCAAGTTTTGTTGATTTTGCCTCGGGCAATACCAAAAGACTGGAAGTTGTGATGTCCTTTAAAATATCTAAAATAGAAAATAAAAACAGATTTTGAATAAGATTTTCACTGATATTTACTACTGTACTTTTATTTTATGAAACAAAGACTGTCACATTTTTAACAGTCTTGTGCACTGTACTTTTTGTACCTCAGTTAATCAAAAATTAGTTTCAGCTTCTGATTCCCAGTGATGAAGGATACAGAAAGTACTTTTACTTTCTCAAACTCATGTAAAAGCCACTGGCCTATCAATTCTAATTTAAAAGTATTAGCACTACTTTACCTTACCTGAACTTCAAATATACAAATAACCACATGGGAACAGACCAAGCAACTGCTTTAGCTCAGTTTCCCTTCTCACTCATGCAGTCAGGTCCCAAGAAACACCCTAATTATATTTTTTGATACTGTAGAGAAATTTTTTATCACTGAAATGATTTTTAGGAAAAAAAAAAAAAAAAAAGAACCCAAACAAACCTACAACCTAACAGCTAAACAAACAAAAACAAAACCAAACCAAACCAAATCAAACCAAACCA
>VWZS01004325.1:380045-395516 GCA_013397075.1 Rhabdornis inornatus | reverse complement strand
CCTAATGTTCCTTTTTTTTTTTTTTTTTTTTTTTTTTTTGCAAAACAGAAGATGCAAGTCTCATTTCTAGCTCAGAAATTTTTCAGAGGGGCTAAATAGAAAATAGAGTCCCCCTTTCTGGACTAGAGATTCTCAAGGGATTGCAGAGAAGGAGTTACATTTTTTTCTAAATATTTCTTCACATACAGACAAGCTACAGTGTTACACAACCATATACCTAGTTAGAAAGACTCCCTAATACATATATACCCCCAAGGGTCACTATTGAAAATATGAGTTTGGGATAAGCATTTATTGCCTATGTTAAAGTTAAGAGAATTGCTGTAATATTATAAGATATTCATCATTTTATTTCTAAAATAAGGGGGGGGAAGAAATAAATGAGAATGAAAAAAAAGCAAACCACAAAGCACTTATCAAAGTCACCGTGCTGGTTGGATTCCTTCAAATCCCTTAAGGGTTTGGATGTATTAGTCTTGTGGTGGCGTTGTTTTCTGGGCCTGCATTAATTTGATCCATTCTTTTAGAACATGTGTATAACACTACAAAAAAGTATTATTGGTTTATAAATTACACTTGTTGTTTCAGGGCGATAAACAGAATGATGAATGCAGTCTTTGTTCAATCACCTTTTTATTCATGAAAGGCAAAACCATGGATTCTAAAAACATTTATCTACATCAGTAGTAAGCCATAAACCTTTCAAAAATGCTCTCAGTAATCCAGGAAGGAGCTGCTGATTACTGTCATAACAAAGAGGATTCAATAATGCTAATGACTTTTCTTATGATAATCAATAACCTGGTGGAGGCGGCTTGAATCTTAACAAATCTTCCAGATGTAGCTCACTTCTTAAGAAAATAGAAAGGGTTAGCGTGTGCTCGTGATAATACTTGAGAATATCAGATTAATCATGGAAAGATGGACACGATTCCACGAATGAGAGCTTCATGCTAGAGGCAGATGAGCCTGAAAGAAATTTCTGATTTCAAAGTTGGGATGTCAGCCTACTGTTTATGTAAGAGGCTTTTGCTTACCATGTCTTGAACCTCTGAAGGTAGACTCAGGAATAAATCACAGCTAGAAAAAATTAAGTTTAGGTATATGATCTTTAGACCCCG
This sequence comes from Rhabdornis inornatus, assembly GCA_013397075.1. NCBI lineage: Eukaryota > Metazoa > Chordata > Aves > Passeriformes > Rhabdornithidae > Rhabdornis > Rhabdornis inornatus. Next base: position 394,395 of record VWZS01004325.1, on the reverse strand, counting down.
ACAGGAGTATGGTAGTACCTGTCCTTACTTTCTAGTTTTTGCTATAAATGTTCCAGTATGATTTGAAATTCAACCTTTTCTTAACTGAGATTTTCTTCCTTGGCTGCATGACCAGGGCAAGATACATTTTGGTAACTTCAGTTTTATAAACACACACACCCACACACCCACACACCCACACACCAAGGCCATTCAAGTCCATAAAAAAGGAGGGGAAGATTTCTCTTCCAGAGGCCATTTGTCCACCCCTCTTGGACAAATATTTTAGGAAGTACTAAGTAATCTTTTTGAGGGTCATATCAATGAAAGGTGCAACAAATTAGAAGTTTATGAGCAGTATCTTTCAGGTAGTGAAAGTTATACAGCATTAAGCCTGCTTATGGTGTGCATGCTGTGGCCTCAACAGTACAAAGAGATAAAAATCAATCAGTTTGGGGTAAAACATACATTGAAACACTGAAATTTCCACTGCATTTAGAAAATTTCACTTTCTCTCTCATATAACTGGTTACACAAACTAGTATCTTTTGAGACATGATGTGTGTCCTGATATTTATCTTTGCTCTTTCATTTGTTTCACTCAAGGTTTGGAGGTGTTTTTACTATTATTTATTATTTTTATTTTCTTTATTTTTCTTTATTGTTATTATTGTAAATCTAAACAGCAAAATTTTGATGAAAACACACGAAATTTGAAACAAATATCTCTTCCCTTGATAGTATGTGTGGGATAAATAAATGTCCCAGGCCAACCTAACATATGTTACCATCATAAATGCTATCATCAAGAGTGAATTTAATCAAAGTACAAGGGCAAGACTTTTTTTCCTTCCAATCTTTCTAGACTCTTACCCCCCTCTTTTTTCTTTTTTTTTTTTTTCTTCAAATAAAACCGTTTAACCATGCAGATTTTGCCAAAATATAAGCAGATAGATAATCAGTTTGCAAAGCAGGTGTTGCAGATGATGCCTGGAATCTGATCCTGTATTATGGTGATTGCCATGTTCTTAAACATTTAGTTTAATGTGCATAAATCATCGGCTGTCAAAAGGATGAAAAAAAAAAAGTTGAAGACTCAAATTCAGGTCTATTTTACATACAAGGATAAATCATTGGCATGAGGGAGACTAACCTTGAGAAATAATCCTGGGTTTAGCATTTCTCTGCAGAGTTACATCTTGACTGATTAATTGATTAATTGGTTGGTTTGTTTTGCTTTGTTTTATAAGAACGGTGTCAGTACTGATGATGTTTTTTCCACCTCCAGGTCTCTGCAAGCTTTCTGCTTGTTTTTGAATATTTGAAGAAGAGAGTAGCCCCCTCAGTTCTTAATTTAATGTTTGGGTTTTTTTCCTATTAGCTACATGGCTAATAGTTGAGGGGACAGCCAAGGATCATGACACAGTTTTTGCCATGTCTGAAAATCTGTAATTACCTTGCAAGATTTGTAGAAGTCAAGAACTGCTTCTAATGCTACACTACACATGTGGAACAGAACAGATACAAAGGCCTTGTCAATGTCCGCTCAGCCAAGGAGACTAAATAAAAAATATGTGACTACAAAAGCCAGCCCAGTAATAAACATCCTCGAAATGCCCACATCAATAAAATAAAAAATCAGGAATCAAATTAACAGACAAACAAACCTCACAACTGGAAGTTAAGTTTGGCTGGGATCTTAGTTTTATTTCAGTAAAACTATCATTATCTTCCTTAAAAAAAAACAAAAAGCAAAAAACATTTAAAAATTACAGATTCTACCATTCTTAAGAATTACTTAGAAATAATGTGATTGACATGAAAATTAATTTTGCAGAGAAACCAGAGCGGCAAATTCAGGTCCCATCTTCAGAATAAGCCTTACAGAAAGACAACCAGGATTCATTCCAAATCCCGCCTTGGGTCTTCTTGATGTGCAAAGATGAGGTATTGTATTTAAAAAAAAAATATTTTAGGTAAATAAAACACCTTTGTCCCCAACTATTTTTTTTTTTTTTTTTTAAGATCCTGGAGAAATTAAGCTGATTGCTCTGAAATCTATCGTTAAAACCTTAATCATTGTATGAGAATTACTGAAGTCAGAGTCCATCTGGAATTTCTGCATCTCTTGACAGATCTCATAGTGTGACACAAGCCACAACCCCATATGTGTAACCCTTTCAGCAGCTGCCATACCGGTGGTACAGAGCTGGCAGTGAGACCTTGCTTTTTATTCTCCATTAAATTTCCCATGAGGCTTCTGCAAAAGTAGCAAGCAAATAAATAAATAAATGAAGCCTTGTAGTAGGCCATTAAACCAAGTCTGATTGGAATGCCAAACATATCTTTCCCTTCCATTTTTCTAAAAAGGTTTCTATAGCTCTCGTGTAAGCAACTTAAATGGTCTCATTACTTACTCTTTCCTGGTAAATAAATTAACAATAATATGAGACTGAATGCTAGACTGATTAGTTATTCCATCCTGTCCATCATGTATCTAATAATGCCTACTCAATGTACCTTGCGCAAAAAACATTTTCTGTGCCCTTAAAGGTGAGAGTATAATAATAAATTGGATGGTTTCTGAATTCAGCTGTCTTTGAAATTAGCCGTTTCATCCACTTGAATATACCAAAGCAAATTTATGATGATTAATTGTATTACAATGAACACCAAAGCACGTAATAATGATTTGCTACTTATTATAAAGCTTTGCCAATATTTTGTAAACCCAAGCGACATGATACACAAGAAATTCAATGAAACCTTCTTAAACAAACAAAGGAGAAAGGGAAGAAAGGACAGGTCTTGCAACACTAAACAATTCTGAGGACAAACAGAGGCCACAGGAACTCTTTTTTTCCTTGTCAAAACTTTGCTAGGTTATCTTCCTTTAAACTTAAGCAAGGGGGAGGAGAGCTGACAAGAATTGATATATACCTTCACTCAATACTAAAACTCTTATTCAAACAGAATCTTGGCAAGTTAGCACACAACTCCATTTTCTTATTATTAGTTTTAGTCTTGCCGTTGTTAGTGTTATTCTATTTGTACTTTTTTCTGCATTTGGACTTCCTTTCAAGAAGTCAAAGCAGCATCTACTTCAATATCTTCAGTAAGATTCAGTGAATTACTCTTGTATTCAACTCAATAAATACTACATAAGTGGAAAAATCATCACCCAAATGTATGCTGTTCTGAACTGGAGACTACTCAGCTGAGTAGTTATGTAGCTGGATTTACTAGTGAAAAATCTTGTATTTCTGATTTGGCAGCCATGAGGCTTTTTTAGTGCAGTGAAACTTCTTTCCTGTCCTTATTGAATTGTTCTAGTTTTGTCTGGGGTAGAGTTAATTTTCTTCCCAGTGGCTGGTACAGGGCTGTGTTTTGGCTTTGTGCTGAACAAAGCATGGATAATAGAGAGATGTTTTTGCTATTGCTGAGCAGGATTACACAGACAAGGCCTTTTCTGCTTTTTGTAACTAACTGTCAGGTTAGGGAGGAAATTGGGGGTGTTTGGGAGATTGGGAGGAGTCACAGCCAGGACAGGTGACCCCAAATTATCAAAGGAGTGTTCCAGACCATGTGACATCATGCTCAGTACATAAAGTGAGGGGAAAAGGGAGGAGGAAGGAACATTTGAAGTGGTGAAGTTTGTCTTCCAAGTAACCATTATTTGTGATGGTGCCCTGCTCTCCAGAATGTGGTTGAACACCTGCCTGCCCATTAGAAGAGTGAATTAATTGCTTGTGTGTGTGCCTTTTGCTTTCCCTAATAAACTCTTTTAATCTTCACCCATCAGTTTTCCAGCTTTTATCCTTCTGATTCCCTCTCATATTCTGCTGGTGGGGAGTGAGAAAATGGCTCTGTGTGTCTTGATGCCTGGATAGGGTGAAATCACAATATAAATAAATATGTAATTGAATGCAGTTTGGTCAGATTTAAAAATAATTACAGTTTGGAAGGCATCTTGCTAGAGATCTGCTTTTCCAGCCAAGAACCTATACCACTTCAAAAATTACTTAGCCAGAAAATGTCATTAGAAAGAATACATTGCAATTCTTTGGGAACATTTCAGGGGAAGGGAAGTTCTGGGAAGGGAAGAGAAGTTCTGGGAAGGGAAGGGAAGGGAAGGGAAGGGAAGGGAAGGGAAGGGAAGGGAAGGGAGAAAGAGAGAGAGAGAGAGAAAGAAAGAAAGAAAGAAAGAAAGAAAGAAATTGCTTGCCAATGTAGTGAATGAATTGTAGGTTCATGACCTTCCCTGTAATATTATTTCTAGGAACAATAAAGCAATCCCATAATTATGAAGAGTGTCCAGTCATGCCTGAAACACTCACCTGAAGAGTTCTCTAGCCTATTGGTCTCTGATCCATGCCTTTGTATCATAATATTGACTTCAGAAATGTCACACTGTTCTTTAGTCTGACATTTATCAGGTTATTTTCTCATTCAGGATATTTCCGTTCACAAATAAAGAAATAAATGAGCATGTTTTATTTTAAAATGTATACCTCTTCTAGTTCAAATAAAGATACAAAAATGCTAAAATGAAACAGCCAATATCTGTATTTTTTGGACCAATTAAATACACAATGAATTATCTATTTTCAAATTAAGAAGCTTCCATTCCCCACTGTCTTCTCCTATGTAAGTAATCTAGACTGTGGATACTCTCTGCCTTAATAATAAAGAATACAACGTGTGAAAGAGATAGATATTTTGGGTTTTCTCTTCTCAAAAATTGTCTGTATTGTGTTAGACAAACCATTTGTGCTTTTTCTTTCACTTTATATGTATTGACATTATTTATCTTAAAAAAACATGTGTCAATGTTAATTCTTTAATCATTGTAATCTATTTTGAGAAACCACTTCCAATGCTTTTAGAGTGAGGAAAAGGTTAAGACTGTGGAGGGGAAAAATACTGAAAAAGTATGAGAAAAAAAGCATTAGAACTACAATTTGTCTAAAGTAAAAGAAAAGAAAAAGGCAACACAACAGTAAAAAGAATATTTTGCAAAAGGGGGAATGGTTTGGCCAACAAAAGCAAGGTGTCACCCTGGGACTAAGACAAAGTGACTGCCACTCACAGGCAGTTCCTTGTAGCCCAGGAGAACAAAGACAGGAGTGTGGCAAATAAACCTCTGTGGCTTAATGCTTTTCTCCAGACAGATAAAACAATGGAGAACTGGGAAAAACAAAGCCCAAAGCTATTTTGTTTGAAAGGATTCACTTTGCTGAGGTGCTGGTGTGGACCCATGTAGCAGTGGCCAGCGAGAGCTGCAACCAATGCCTTGGTGGACAGCGAAAAGGGCAGGGAGTCCCAAGCAGTGTCTGTGGCAGCTGGTGGTGGTGGCACCACAGGCTCTCTCTCTCCAAGCCCACAGTTTGGGATTGTTAAAGAAAATCCAGCTTCCCAGGCTATGATGGCATCCCACTTTGTGAAGTAAAACTTCCCAGGATGTGAGTTGAGGACCTCTCTTAAGAGCAGCAGAGAAAGAACATCCCCTGCATTTCCATTCCCTGATTTTAAACAACACCATTCCTCTTCCACAAATGGCGTAAGAAAAACAGTTCCACTTCCAATGCCAGCTGACCCTGCTGGAAACTTCCTCCACTGCACACATGACTGTGACTTAAAATTGTATTTAATGAGCAGCTCTGAAAATGGTTTTTAATGAACAGCTCTGAAAATGCTTTCCCTTTGTCTCTGTACCTGGGACACCTCTCTAAAACTATGGCCACATTTACCTAAAACTCAAAATATGTGCAGATGTTTCAAACAATCAGATTTCAAGGGAGTCGTGATTTTTCAGCTGAGGTGCAATGGTTGGATGTGCTCTCCAAGTGTGACACAAACAAGTTTCCTTCAATTAGGTTAAAGGGGGGGGGAAATAAAAAGTTAAAAGTGAAATGCTAACTGTGGCGGGTCTGGCTCTGCCAAAGTTGTTTTGGGTTTTGTCATATTTTGAACCAGTTAATGTGTTTTTTACCTTTCTATGCAGGGGGATCTAAGCTTTTTCACAAGGTAAATCAATTAACACATGAAGAATGCTCAGGTAATATAATCAACATATGAAAAGAGATCAGTTTTTCTAGTCTTGCTGGACAGAGAAAAATGTCACTCTATCTTTCTGTTGACTTTTGATTGACTTTGGAGTGGGTCAATAATCAGCTCTCATCAAGTAATGAAAATGTTTTTCTGTAGATAATTAGAAAGTAGAACAACCCTGCAGAAATGTAAGAAAATCTGCAAATTGCATTTACCTTGGCTGATTTTTTTTCTCCCACTGCTTTTTGCAAATTCTTTTGGTAGGATGCTTCATAAATTGTGGCTAAGGCAATCAGATATGGCATTTTCTTCTACTTCAGATTCCTGGTGGAAATGTTATCTTGAATTTATTCTATTTTAATTTAAGCTTCTGTTATTTAGTGCTTAACTCTTCCTCACATTTTCTAGATACCTTGCCATCTTTGGACAAATTCCTAAATATCTCTGGTTAGGAGTAGAATGTTAATAATTTGATTTACTGATATTTTACAGCCCACTACCTCTAAGAGCTGGAGTCCAACAAATTTTTTATCACAGATTCAAGGCAGGTGGTGTCTGTTTCCTGAGTAACAGCTATTACTGGCAAAAGATTGTCCTTCCCAAAGTAAGTAATGGCCTCCTTATATCACTCCCTCTATGTACTGATGCTATAAAACTCCACATCCACACTGCATCAACAGAGACCATTCTCTCTCTATCCTGAGTCTAGATAATAACACTTTAAATTAAAGAACTTTAATTTAATCACTTAACTGTTGAAACCTTTACTGGCATCTTACTGACTGCCATTCCTGTGATATAGGAGGGACCTTATATGGATGCCCTTACTACAAGACAAAACAAAGATGCTAAAGGATGCACCAAAACTTAGAAAGACACTTCATCTATCCAGTCACAGAAAAAATATCTACTATTTCTAAGCAAATATGTTCAGTATCTTCTGTGCCAGGAAATTATTGCAAGCTATAGGATAATAAAATCGTCATTGAGTGTTTTTTTCATTTTATTTAGTATTTGTCCTCTAATATGGTCCTCATTCTGCAGGAATGTAATAGAACCAGAAAATGAGCTATGTGCTGTTAAAATCATCTGATAAAAGAGTTTATTCTCTTGCTGAATTACTGTTTACATATCAAGGATTACCCTGAAGACAAAATTGAGGCTACAGCCTTGGCTAGCAATAGTTAACTTCTCTTAAAAGAGAAATTGAGAAAATGGCAGTTTTCAGCCCACAGCATGGACTGAAACACAAGGAGAAAACTTGAGCAAGTCAAGTGTTTAACTTGGCACCAGATTCAAATCTGTGTGACTCATGTTCATGCTCTCAGTGTTGTTACTGGACATTTAGTTGTGAGGGCATAGTTCAAACACCCTGCATGGCTATTGACATTTCAGATGTTCCACTGATACTCTAGAATAAACAAGTGTTCCAAAGCCTTTGGACTTATGTTGCATCTAGTTTGGAGTTATGACACTAGATGTTTGCATATGAACTATAGAATTTACACTGATAACTGACCACTCAATGAGCTTGCTGTTCAAGAACTTCTGTGAAGGTAGGGTGGACCATATTGTATCTTCAGGACTGGACTAAATCACAGTCTCTACTGGGGACAAGATAATGGGGTTTAGTGGACATGGTGGTATTCAGTCTAAGGTTGGACTTGGAGATGTTTTCCAACATTAATGACTGTGATTCTCCGAAAAATAGTAAAACATAGAAATCTATAGCATGAAAACTTTAAAGTCTTTGAATAGGCATTAGAATATTACCCAAGAAATATTTTATTTTCTACCAAAGTTTGATTGGCTAATTCATTTAGGAAAAGATTTTAAAAAAACCCTTGTCAATGACATATTTTTCAGGGTTTGTTTATTGGGATGTATCCCTTTCTGCAGCATGGAAGGTGTCTATTTGCTTCTTTGAGGGCTTCTGAATACTTTTTATAACAAAATATTTTTTTTGTTAACACAAAAAAACATTAGCTGCTAATGCAGCTTCTTTCTAATTCCGTAGCACAAATTACCCGATGCAGAAAAAAATAAATAATTACAGAATTACACAATAAATCATTTGTCCTTAGCCAGTCAATATTAATTCTTAAGTAAAAACATGGCTATTGCAAACTCAGCTGAAAGGCTGGCCAATCTCCTTTATGCCAAGAACAAAGCAAATTCAAAATAAATTCTTAAGATAAAATGATTAAAGTTGTGAGAATTACTTCCCTCGAGAATCAAATAAAAGCAAGCTATCTGTCTGCAGTGGTCTGTAATGGAACCTAATTTGCATAAGTTAGGTATCTAAGATTGCCTAGTTTTCAAATGTTTTATGTGTCTTTGAAGTCCTCTGGATCAGGAAAAGATCCTGTGTGTCCAACAAAGATACCTATGTACTGTGGGGACACATTTATCAAATAGATCCAGATCAAATTGATCCAGACTGCTCACAGATTTAAAGAACGTCTGAATCTAGGTCCTGGTCATCAGTTTGAATGGCAGGTTTGGTTTTAGTCACTGAAAAACTATAGGTCAAAGCAACAGCCTCCTCCCATGCCCTGAGGGGGTCCTTCATCACACTCCATGCACACTCCATTTTCATGTAGCAAAACAGTGCAGGGGTTGTTTCTCAGATCAGCAGGGCAGATCCTCCCTCACCACTCAGCTGGGAATGCCAGCCAGGTGCCAGATTATACAAGCTACGTGATGTGCGATTTTGGTGTTGTGCTCACTGGTTTGAAACTATCAGTTCAGCTGAGGATCACTGCCAAGCTAAGATCACATCAAAAAATGAAACAGCTAGGCTGACCTAAGCACAAGATTTTAAGAGCTGGTTTGCTGGTGAAGCAAAAGAAAGTGAAGGTAAGAAACAGTGTATCTAGGCTCCTGTTCTCTGTAGTTTGTGGTGGTTCAGGAATTATATGATTTTTAAGATTCCTTCCGGCTCAAACTGTCCTATGATTCTGTGATTCTAAATTTCAGTGGAAGGTCTGGCTCATTAAATGTTAAACCAGCAGTACCTTTAATGTTTTATGTAATATCTTTGTTTAATATTTGATATTAAACAAATCATTGCTGTGTCATTTTTCACCCTTTTGTTTGCTAATGAAAGATCAGTAAGAGACACATAACAGTAAAAGACCATTTTCTGTAGGGAATTAAACAATGCTCTGAGTTGCCCAATCCCATTAAAATGTGAAAGAGAAAAGTGCCAGAAGAACATAGAGAAAACATGTTTCCTGAAAGTCAAAATGTCCCTATTTTCCAGGGTCCTTCCATCATTTCTGAAGGTTTCCGATGTCTTTAATTAACTGGGGTGCTGATTAATGTTCTTGTTTCTGTACGAACCTCTTCAATGACATTATATGGATGAAGGTTGAAAGGGATCAATAAAGTTACATCAGGATCAACAGAGATTTCTATAACCACTGATATTTTTGCTAGAAATGGCATGAGACCGAACAACAATGAGGGTTGTTAGGGGATAGGGGGTGGGTTTGACAGGCTTAATCAGAAATGTCCATAAGTTTTCATGCCTTCATCCACCCCCAGGTCCCACACCTTCACGTGTGCACACATGCACATGTACACACACACACAGAGGCTGATCATACAGATACTCATGTCTGCTGCTTGCACGTGTGACAGTGATAAAAAGGTTTCTGCTAGCAACAGTTTAGCTGGTAATAAATCACTCTGGTAGGGGCTAGTGTGCACAGGTGATTGGCCATGATGCAAGGATATAATTGTGCATAATCAATGCAAACATGCTCTAGTGGAACGTGACAAAGACTTACTTAAGCACATTTAGCCAAGGCCTAAAGGTTAAGGCAGAATCAAAGTGATGGGGTCTCTCAGATAACACCAGGATATCTTGCTAATGCCATGTCAAAGGGAAGCATAACACACACTTTGGCTGAACTGGTGTTAGGAAAAATATGAAGGAATAGTGTCTGTGACCCTCAGGAAGCAGCCTGTCAACATTCCTCAGGATTCCCCAGCATTGTGGGAGCCTGGAAAATACAAAGCACTATACAGAGTACCTAAAGCAATCATAAATTATGATCAGTTCTTACAGAATGGAGAATAGCCTCCTAAGAAACTGCTTTGGACTTTTAGTTTGCTGTTGTCTCCCTTCACTGCCCCCAGTTGAGAATGGATTCTTTAATGAGAAAATGCTTTGTTAGAGTCATAAATTTCCCACAGAGACATATTTATTTCAACTAAACCTTCATTACGACAAACTTCTCAAGTCCTCAGTGGGATTTATGGGCAAAGCTCACATTCTAGAAAAGATGCCACTTCATAGTATAGAAAATAGTTTGGGTATTATGTTATGAAAGATAAGGTAAAAATACATTCCTGATTAAATCAGATCAAGGGGAAAAAACACTGATGCTGCAGATTATTCTAATAATAAAGGAAATGATATCAGCTATTTTATTCTTTGCTGCAAGGGTTGTTTTCACAGTTTCAATCCAGTTAGCCTAGTCTGCAGTCAGAGAAGAGAGGTGGTATTTCTTGAGAGGTATCTTCAATCCATCCAAAATTTGACTGACCTCTACTTACTCTACCTCTCTCTTACATCTATCTCTTCAAGGATGACAGAGCAACAAAACATCCTGTACTGAGGCCTAAGAATGCATAAGATAAAATTAGACTATCCCATCTTAGGAATCTATATCCTCTCATAGAGAACTGAGTGACTGATAGATGTTCACCTGCATGAGTGACTAGAAAGATCACTTGAGAAGTGGGTGACCCAATGTCTAATGTCTATAAATAAATCAGAAATTCTGATTTCTGTCTTAAAGTCACTGGATAAATCTCCTTAGAGCTATTGTAGTGCAACATTCTTTCTTTTTCTGCTTTGAAGAGCCATTTGGGGAGGCGTTGCTGATTCCATCTGAGGACAGGACATGAACATTTTTGGAAATCTCGGAAAAAATAACTATTACAGTACAGGAAAACCATCTCTTCCTTGGATCTATACACAAAGAAACAGAACTATCTTTTCTCTTTTGGGTCATTAAGATAAAAAAAAAGGTAATAAAAGCACCGTTCTGGAGCAAAATGTTGTATAGATTTCTTTTTTTTTTTTAAATGAAGACTATGATCTACAACTAGCAAATTGCCCTATTAGTGTAAGTTTAAAGAAAAGGGTTGAAAGGTGCAAATTAGAAGGAAACTTGCTTCCAGGAATCAATAGGTCCAGAAGAGTCTATTATAATAACATCATGTCCCAGAGAGAGCATCAGGGATATGTACGTTATTGCTAAATTAGGTGGTGCCATCTTTGCAAGGAAAACAGAAATGTAATGTTTGCTAATTGAACTATAAAAATAATAATTACCTTTGATGTAGGGGAAGGCAAAGTCACTCAGCAATGTCTCTGATTGTATAAATTAAAGCTGTTATCATCAGAGCCCAAACTAGATTAAAGGTGAGGTTCTCAAATTACATTTGGATGAGACCAAATGTACACATGACTTTGAATGTTTTCAGTATAGGAGAAACAGTTTTTCTCTTCCCTGCTCCCTTACCAAACAGTCACATTTCTTAATTGTAGCAGCAAGTTCTTCCCAGTAGTGTATATTTCTGTAATCGGCTTCCTTTCAAATGCAGTTTTATTCCTGAAGAAAATGCAGCTTACAAACAATATTAATTTAGGGTATATTTTGTTTTATTGGTTATAACTATAACCAAGAACTATATGTTGTGAATTCTTTGCAGTTCAGGCTATTTTATGGCATCAAATCATGTTACCATGATTTGAAATGAAGGGAGGTATGGGGAAGAGGTGTTTTCTCAGAATGTTGGTCCCAATTTTACTTCTGATGTTATCAATTGTTTATTAATTTTCTACTATTTAAAAAAGCATAGACTGACTGTAGCTGGACAAGCCAATTGTGAAGGGAATTTGCAAAGAAAGAAAGAGGACATTTTGAAAAAGGATATACATTTTTTTTCAGTTCAGTATCATACACAATATTATGTTGCCTTATGGTGAGATATTAGCTGAACAGTGAAGTTCTTTATTAATTTTATTCTCAAAAACATAAACACTTTTTTTTTAAACTTGAATTATGTTCAAAACAAAGAGACTTTACACCAGAAGAGTAAAAAAACAGATCTCTTTGATCAAGAACCATAAAGTGAAAAAATTATTGGTCAAGCCAGGACTATTTTTTCTACGAAGGAAAACCCATTTAAGAAAAAAAAAAAACAACAACAAAAACCCAACAACAACAACAACAACAACAACAAAACAACAACAACAACAACAACAACAACAACAACAACAACAACAACAACAACAACCAAAAAAACAGAGAACAAAGAAAGAATTGGAATGGGAGGTGGGCAGCTAGTGGCCAGCATAAACAAGACACTGAATAACAATTCCCTATGACTAGAGATAGATTTGTGGGCAGATATACTGTTAGAAAGAAAATGACCTTTCTGCTCTCAGTAGATCTTCAATATCAAAAATCAGGAAAATAGTCTGAAGACACAGTTCAACAATAAACTAGAAATATTCAATTATAATGTACAATTGTTGGTAATGATGGAAGTCACAGTGAAAAAAGGTGTCCATCTGAATGACTCAGAAAAAAAAAATTGTGAGATATTTTCTTTCCTATGTGGATTAAAAAGTATTTTCAGAAATACAAAGGGTAAGATACCCAGAAGAGTCAAAGACCAAGGCTCTAGAGTCATGGATAAAGCTTGTGGAAAATTCTAAGGTTATCATGCAAAAGATCTTTTGGTGTATATTCTTAATTGCAGTGTACGTAAAAGATTTTAGGGACCTCAAAAGAAGTCTACAGCAGAAGACCATACATCTAATTTTCTTAGAAATTCCTTCTGTCTGGTAAATGCAGAACACACACAAGATAAAATTCTGAAAGTGAAAAAGAGTGAAAGCATGTTCCTCCTAAACTTAAAATACTTTGTGAAGCAATTTTGAGTGCATTGTGTGTTAAATCAAAACTCTTAAACTTTGAAAGACATCTCTTTCAGAAATTGCAAAATACAAAAGCTTCTGGACAAGCAATCTGGAAATCTAGAAAAGACCAAAGGGCAAAATTATTTCCCCATAAGACTAAATGCACTTTAAAAAAAAACAAAAACAACAACCAAAAAACCCCCAACAAACAAAAAAAACTCAATAAACCCCAAAAATTTCTCTATGCCATATGTTGCCTAAAATTTCATATTTGTTTGTGTGTGCATTTAAATGAGTTAAGGTCATGAGTGACATCTGCCAAAAAGACCTCCAGAACTGTATTGGCTCAAATGTTTTTCTTATATCACATAGCATATCAAACCATACTTTAAATCATTACTTAACTTGTACATCCAGAACTAAACACAGATACAAGCAAACATGCCCACTGGAAAACCCATAATAAGAAAGACTGAAAGTTGATTACTCTGGGTGAAAAAAAAAAATTAAAGTACTCTCATGGGAAATCGTATTCAAGACTGTTTATATGTCCTAGCTACTGGCTACCCTTACCCTAGACTTGCTCTTATGACCCGAAATTATCTTGGAAATGAAAATCTTTTTAGATGAGAGTTTAATTGAAACCTGTACATAAACCTATAAAGTTTTAGTTTTGGCCAATTAGTTTATTCTGATTAGAACTTAATCAGTACAAAGAAACAAGTTTAAATAATTGCAGTCAGACAGGTTTTCAACTGAGACATAAAAGGAGTGAAAAATAGGAACAAACATGTACTCAGAACAGAATGTTGAGAATTAAATTAATCAAGACATAGGGAAGGACAGGAGAAGAAGAAATTATTTAATTGCATGTACACCACTGCTTGGAGCCTGGTTAATAAATACAGAGGATTGGAATTGCTCGTTTATGAGTGTAAATTTGACCTAGTTGGTATCGCTGAAACTTGCTGTGAAGAGTTGGCTGGAATATTAAGATTAGTTGATAAAAATTTTTAAATATTAATAGAGTGGACAAGAGTGAACAAAGGATGACAACCTATATTATAGGAAAAAAAGAAAAGAAAAAGAAGTTTTAATTTATTAATACCTATCAATCACAGTCTTTCTGCCCCGTAGTTGAAGAAAAGTTAAAAATTGTTTACAGGTCACTGGCTGATGGAACTGAAATACTTTGCTTTCAAAAATTATAGAGGAAGTAAAGAAAGAAGACAAACCCCAGAATCTCAGTATTCAAAAGTTTCAAAAAAGCTGGGTGAAATTTTGTCTGGAATGTAATGAATAATAGGAAGTCTTGTGGCACAGAAAAATCACCAAAGATCAGGAAAAATTCAAAGTGCAGAAACATTTAGAATG
>VWZS01004325.1:342296-380022 GCA_013397075.1 Rhabdornis inornatus | reverse complement strand
GGGATGGCCCTGATAAATGTTCTTTCACCAGTTTAAAGTTAACCTAAGGCAAACAATAAAATGGCTTATATAAGATTTAATTAAAATAGAATTAAAGGAAGGTAATATAACTAATATCAAATAAAATTGGTTTATGAAAATAGACCTACAGTAATTTGATGCCTTTTTGTAAGGTATAAGAGAACACTGATGATGATAAGTCTGATCATCTAATATTTAAACTTCCAAGGATTCAATCTAATCTCACACATTTTTTTTTTCAAGAAATAAGAGCACTATAAAGTCAACAAGTTATCTTCAAAATCAGCTAAGTCTGGAAATTAAATGAAATTGAGACATCCTCTTAAAAAAGGTGTGCTTTTGAGCAAGAACATCATCCTTGAGTAGGTTTTCTTAATGTAGAGCATTAAAAAAACTTTGGAACTGTTCAATTGACAAGAGCACAGCACACACACGTAAATATGTGCATTTACATGTATTTGAATGTATGTATATCTACCAATATGCCTTATACATTATGGAATATAAAACTGTACAAAGAGAAACTGGGAACTTAAGCTATTATTAGAGAGCAGGGAGACTCAACGTTTAGAATGGGTGATTGTGAAAAGGACTTAATGACAGTGGTTAAAAGGGTTTTTTTTTGGACTGCACTGACTGCAAAGGGAGCTGAGACAATCGGCTTTGGCTAAACCAACACTTAGGAGATAACTGAGATGAATCCTACTTTAAATGGCCTTAGAAAGAGCAGAAGTTTGTTAAAAGAAGGTTCATCAGCTTATTCAGCAGCTGTATCAAATCCAGATGCTGAATGTTGAGCAAACATATTTTCCATCCACCATAACCATTCTTGATAAGATCTTGATAAATCTCTATATTTCTCATTACAGTGCACACTGTTATTTGTGCTTCCTTCCTATGAGGCTCCAGGTGAAAACAGTCTAGGTTTTAATTTGTTTCTCTTACCCAAAATAAATCACATAATTTAAATGTATGTTGATTTCTTGAATTCCTACTGTTTTTCACTAAGTCTTTCTAGGATGTTCCCACCTGGTTTCAGAGCTCTTCTTGAGACTGTATCTGAATGCATATACCAGGCAGTGGGATGTGACATGAAATATCTGATATTGTGATGATCATATCTGTTATGTCCACATAGCTCAGTACAGGTGATCTTTAGTGAGTTTTAGCAGAGATACAGAATGACCACATCAGTACAATTACTTTTTAATCTTCATGGGGCTCATTAGATGAAGTCCCACTAACAATCTCTCATGGTTTCACTGTCATATCCTGTGAATTGTAACATAGTAACTGTCTTAAAAACTATATGCGGATAAAGCAGGGAATTAAGGTCAATCTGGAAACCTTCACAGTTCCTTTACTTCAAACCCTTGACTTCAACACACTTTTGTCCCAAGGGAAACTACAACCTGCCCTAAGTGAAAAACCTCTCCCACAAAAGAAGAGAAAATACACCATTGCCTTTTAGCCAAACCTTCTTTTATTCCCTACGTGGAGAACCTGTATCATCGTCAGCATATGTAAATTTAAAACCAAAAGTCCATGAGGTGAGTTTGATCTCTGCCAGGCCCAAATGCATTGGAGGCATTTCCCAACCTCCTGATCTTCCTTTTCTCCAGTAGGAAAGACCAGCAGACCTTTCACACTGACTTACTTTTTTCTCTCTTTGGACTATATAACTGACTTGGTAGTCTTTTCATTTTCAGTCCAAACAAACATTACTTCCAACCTCTGACCCATAAGAACTGTCTCATCTACTACATTTATATTTCTTTTTTATGATGGGTACCCTTTGTGAAAACTGGTGCACAGGTTTGTTATGTGAGCAGAAGTTTGAGGGATGGCCAGTTGTGTATGATTTTCTATCCTATAAATGGGTTTATAGTTATTAGATGAGGGGTAATGTTGAAATGAAGTTTTGTTTTTTCTGGTCTCATGGTATCTGCTTCTCCTTCATTTTGTCTCAGATTTATATGGAGTATATTATATCCGTCTTTCAATAGCTAATAAGAAAAAAAAAAAAGAAACTTGTTTTGTTTCCTCATTGCATTGGTAGGATTTGGATTATCCCTCAGACTTCAACATTTTCTACCAGATTTGATTGAAATTGTCCAGAGGGTTCAATGATATGAGATATGAACCCACCCAGCATCACACAAGACAGCATGACTATGGAAGCGGCAGTGCCTTAGGAAAAAAAAGCAAGAAAGGCATTTATCTGACACAGCATGAGGAAAATCATTGGCCTAAAAACAAAACAGTAATTAGATATTCAGACCAAGGTTCACAATCCTTTGTGCTCTTTTAACCCTTTTAGTGTTCTTTCCAAAATTTGTGCATATCAGCAGGAATTTTCTACTGACTTAAAAGGAGTTTGAAGAAGGCTTCTAACAAAAGGAAGTGAAAGGCTTAGAAATTCAAACTGCAAAATGTAATTATGTGGACTGACTGCACATGCTGAATAAATACCCAGGAAAAACCCATACTTTTCTTATTTTTCCTACTACCTTTTGGGTTTTTTTTTCTTTTTTTTTTTTTTTCCCCCCCTGGACCTAACAAGATGTTAAATCACCGTACAGTGTTTTCTGATAGTAACTCAAAAATGAGTAACACCATAATTCAATAGAAGGATAATTAACATATGGCTCTATTCAGTGATGAAGTGGCACTCCAGCTCTCCAAGGTTGAGAGTCACTGCTGTAGATATTCTCTTCCTAGCACAAGTGACACTTTTCAGTTTCACCTGCAGGAATGTTTTCTTGGAATTACTCAGGGCCTCACTTGCAAAAAACATCTGTTTGCCCCATGTACCAAAACTATTGCTTCAGGGTCCTAGCACCTGAGAATCATTGATTAGGAGGGGGGGAAAAAAAAAAATAAAACAGCCTTGAATAGCTGATATTCTATTACAGGAGAAAAGAAGGGAAGAAAGTCAGATATTATGGGGGAGGTTATAGTAGGGAAAAAAACACATAGCTGGTGAAAAGATTAGAATTTTAATATGAATCAAGCTGAAGATGAATGGAAAGGATGAGTTTTGTCATCAGCTTCCAATGAAATGGAGACATCTGATCTGATTATAGTGTTTTAGAAAGTCTTAATGGCATATTAGAAAAAAAATATGCATATATTTCTAAAGCACTGATTTCAAAGTGTATGAATTCTAGCTATAAATATCCTTCTGAATGAGAAATTACTAGCCTTTGTGAGACAGTTCTGCTCCCTCCATAGAGAAGCTCACCTTCAGCTCCAGTCCATTAGTGCACCTCCTGTTTAACAGTTCTGTCTTAATGAAGTTCAGATGTTGTCCTTGATGGCTGCTGTTCACAGAATTTTTGAGAGTGTGGTCAGAACTTCCTCTCAAGAGTTAAACAACTTCTGTTGTAGCACCTCTGGAGCAATTTTGGACACCCTCTATTGCTCACCTGTAGGTGCTCAGATGCCCATTCTGTGCTCAGGGATACATTGGATGTATTAAAGGCTGGTGTCTGCTCCTCTAACTGTAGGTTAAATATTTTTCAGTTATGGAGAATACTTCCAATATCACATATAGAAATAATTCAATAAGGTATCATTTGGGCAAAGCACTGGGGGTGTCTGGGTAGCAGATACATATCTGACTACCTCCCTTGGTAAACATTAGGAAAATTAACTTGTTTACTTTTAGTTCCTTCTTAAATAGCTAAATATGAATGGGCACAGTGCTTAGCATTTCTGTTTTTCTCTGCTCTCTGCCCAAAGCTGTTCAATTCCCTCTGAAACTGGGAACAAAACAGGAAATAGAAGAGGAATATTCTGCTGACAGAACACTGTCAAATATGAAGCAGCTTCCATGAACTTCAAGTACATTATGAAATAAAATTAAACAAAAAATATAATCCGGCAAATGGAAAGCTTTATTTGTTTGTTTGCTATGAAATGTATAACATTATTAATGCAATAGTTATTTTTAAAGGGCATTTTGCATTTTTACTCCAAATTTCTCTCAGTGTCACAAGCTGTAATTAGTGCTAATCATCCTCTACTCCTGGTAAAATAACTGAACAGAATTCCATTACCTTTCCAGCCAAAAAGGTTTTCTGCTTGCCAGCTTCTTTATACTAATGCCTTAAGCCCTGTAAATGGAATGGAAGCCACATAAATAAAGTGGAAAACTGAAGAGAGCACTTGTGGAAATTAAGGGTGGCTTGAAGCAGTTCTATGGATGTGGGGGTAGGTCTCCATGGGCAGAACCCCTAGTCAAAATTTAAAATACATAAACCACCACAGGTAGAGAATCTGTGTAAACACATTAACACACTGCAGTAACCAAGATAATATGTAATTTTCTATGATCAAGCCACTGCAGTGGGGAGCTTTAGGGTCAGATTTGGCTCAGACCTAATCAGCTACTGTGCAAGACTTTACCCAGCAAACCGTGGAGCCATGGTCTTTTGTGTTTTTGTTTGTTTGTTTGTTTGTTTGTTTTTCATGAGATTATGCAGAAGAAATAAGAAAAAACTAACAATATATTTGAGGATAAAACATGTAGATCATGTCAGAGAGCTACATGACTTTTCAAAGATATTTCAACTCCCATTAAGCATCCATTTAGAGTTGTACCTTTAATAGATCCCATTGGGGTGGTATCTGTCCTTCTAGGAAAGCAGAGCATTTTTAAACTGGTTTCCATGTCTGTCTGGTAGTTCAGTTTAAAACAAATTGCAGCAATTCTTAACGCCATTAAAATGTCTGGTGATCATCCCAACCAAGTGTTGTATCTTAGCTTGAATCCTCTCATTTTCTTTAACTTCCCTTACATCCTTTTGATTTCTAGGAAACACCGTTGATTTAAAAGTAAATAAAACAAGTGGAAAAGTAAAAGTGTGCTTCTGCAATAGTTCTTATTTTAAATTTACCTGCAACATTTCTCATGTTTGCATCTCTTTGAGCAACTCCCCAAACAGGGCTGAAAACTTATCTGAATAGAAGCTGCTAGATTTTCACCAAGGAGGGACTAGACAGCTCTTTTGGCTAATCCGCTTTGCAGATTCCCACGTTCTAAAGAGTTTGAAAAATTCCTTAGATAAATAATTTCTATTTTCTATTCTTCCTGAGATCAAATATTAACAGCTGCAGAATCCTGAAAATCAAAATCTACATTGTCACCTCTGTGCCCTTTCATAAATTTATAATTTATAAATTTATAATTTATAAATCGCCACTTAAAACTCTAGCAGCCTAAAAATCACTACCATCTACTATTGTTTAGGGAACAATTGAGCTGTGACAGTTTGAGGAGTTATTGGTTGTCAGCTGAGCCAAGTAACTGCTCATATATTCTCATGCTCCAAATGGGAGATGAGTTAACATAACTTTCTTAGGAGAAGGGAAAAAAAAAAATGAGATTACCTAGAAATTCGAGGGCAATTTTAGGTATTTATCAGAAATATCCATGTTACATTTCATACAGCAACCCAAACTTCTAGTATGAGCATACCTATATTGGATTCCTAAATCTGGTAGTATTTATAACCACTTAGACAAGCAAAGAATTTAAATTAGGCAAATCCTTTTTCCTATTCTAATGTATTACCCTCTCTGTGGACCTCATTTGATGCTTTATTTACTTGTCTGATAATATTGAAATCTTAATTTAAGAATTTTAACAGAGCGAGGATTGTTTTTGTGTTTGCTGCTTCATTTGATAATTATGCTTCAAATCATTTGCAAGGAAAAGAAATTTCCAAGTAATTCACAATTAATGGGAATGCAAAAGCAGAAAAGCCACTATTTACCATGCAAAAAAAGACCTGACCCCAGAAACTAAAGTAATAGTCATAACACTGCATCAGAGATTGTATGATGAAGCATTAAAAAAAAAACAACTTTACACAAAGCCAGGAATTTACTTGGTAAAGTCCAAAGAAGAGAAAGACCCTTGTTTTACTTGATCACAGCTTGACTTTGAACCAACTACAGAGCTATGGAAAAAGCAAATGCAAAAAGTCCTAACGGCTATGAAATGAATTTTCTGTAGTAGGGTTAAGGAAGATCTAATGTTGTTATGCAAGTCATTTATGTGATTTTCCCAGGAATATTGAATTCTATCTTTGTGACTTTTACCAAGAAAGAAACCCACTTGGACTCAGAAAGAAGATCACCAGTGCAATAGAAAGCCTGTTCAGTTAAGGAGAATTACAGAACATAATGGGCATCACTAAACGTTCTGCAGCTTTACTTGCTGTTTTTGGAATTAAAATTTAACATGTCAAATCTATCCTGGGTATTCAACACCCAGGTAGGTACTTTCAGCTCACAGAAACACTTAAATCTATGTGAGTAATCTCTGATGGAGTCCAGCAAGCTGATGGCCCTCCAGCGGATGCTGCCCAAAAATACATCTCCTTTAACCTGGATTCTATCTTCTGTTCCAAAATATAATGCAGAACAGCCGAATGTTATTGACCAATTTAAGAAACCATTAAGGAAACTTAGACTATTCACTAGCTGGACAAAGAGATGCACAGATAAACTAGATTTTTTTTTTTCCACAGAAACCACTTAAATTACATTAGTGCAAAATCAGGAAAGAGGCATTTCGAGGCTTTGTGCACCCTCTTTGTACGCAGTATTGCAAATACAGACTAGAGGGGATGTGCTGCATCTGATCTCGTGTAAATGTGGAAGCCAGGGCCTTTGTCATAGACCGATATTCATTGTACCTGTATGCAACAGAAAACTCAACACCGGGAAAAGCTTCAGAAGTACCTGCTGAGGTGCAGGGCTCCTTTTCCCCACAGCTGTGGCAGTGTCAATAGCCATGCAGCTAATCCTTTCATGGACTGCCACAGCACAGACCCCGACTTCACACTTGCCTGTTTCTTCCTTTGTCTTTTTTTTTTTTAATTAATAACCATCAAACTGTGCCCGGTTGGTTCTTCCCTCTGTTTGCCACACTCACAACACCCACACTCACTCACTCAGCAAGAGGGAGGGAAGAAAGAAGGGTGGGATGGGGGTGGGAGGTGGGGGAGATGCCAGCTTGAAATTAACTGAGACAATTGCAGTTGACATAATGATACCACATAATCCTAGCAATTAAGTCACAGAGCGGCACAAGGAGTTCATGCTCAGCACTCGGGGCACTGCTTCCCCCTTCCCCTGCCTGCCTTGTGCTGCGTGTAGGAAACAAGGGATGACAGAAGGCACCGCTCTCTTTAAGGAGCCTGTTATTAAAGACTTTCGCCATCCTGGCGGTCGTGCATGGATGTGGGAGCTGGATGCAGCCATCCATCCATCCATCCATCCATCCATCCATCCATCCATCCATCCATCCAGGCCATTGGCTGACAGCAGATGACTTTGCACAGGAGTGGCACTTGGATTTACCCCGGAGGGGCCGGGCGGGGGCTGAGGCTGCACACAGCTGTGCCATCTGTTCCAATAATACCACATTACTCTCTAAACTCAGTAATGAAGGCTCTTGAGTAATCTTTCATCAGAATGACTTCACAGCATTAAAAATGCATTTCAATACATAGCTTGTTTAAATATTTAACCCTCTTTGGCTTTGAGAGATTGATTCAGATCTGTGGTGTTTATATGTGTAAGAAACATTGATTTTCATATGTAGACCTGAATTAATTCATGAAGACATGAGTATGCACAGAGTGATCTGTGATAAATGGACTCTCAAACTTTAGAATGCAAGTGGGGACAATTGGTCTTCTGGCCTTGATTTTCCTCAGTGCAAACCTCTCCTGCAGAAGAGTTTTACATTGGATTAAACAAGATAAACACAACTTGGACTAATGTTCAACTATCTTTAATGAGAATTGTATGAGTCTCATTTACCTGCACCTCCTTTTTGTGCCATTCACTATCTGTCCCTTGCCCTGATTTGCAACCTGTCTGGCATTGTCAGTTCAAGCAGTGTAGTTTTAGTAATACTTTTTTCTACTTTTTTTTTCTTTTTTTTTTTTTTTAAGTTCTTCCCTGATGGATTTTTTTTTTTCTATTTGGTGGCAATTTCCTTTTAGATTCCTGACGTATTTAGCCAGCAGAAATGAACACTGCTCTAAAACTGTCAGGCCTTGTTATGGCATGGGGGGTCTGACACATGCAGGGCTGTCAGCTCAGCTGTTGGTGTGGAATGATTGGATGCTGGGCACAACACTTAGGCTTTCCTCACTTGTTGGTAAGTCCAGGGTGAGGACTCCATCGGAGTTATTATGAATACACACTCCTTAAGTCATGCCTTTGGCTCCTTGGCACACAAGTTTTGGAAAGATAAAACACCGATATTTTTGAGGAAAACTATAACAAGGACGCTGTGGGAACATGAGCTGTGACATGCATGAGATATTACTCTGAAAGTTATGCTCTCATTAAATACTCATTATGAGGGTTGGTGAAGAGAAAGCTGACCAAAATCACGGAAATGCTTGCTATATAGATTCTTAGATTAAATATGAGATAACTGACATAATTTTGCTTAGTACATCATTGGTGTCAGTACTTGTTCATCACTCAAAAATATCTTACATTCTAAGCGTGATAAAATGTGTTAGTTTTGGCTGAGGTAGAGAAAACATTCTCCATATGAAATGTTATGGGGCTTCATTTTGGATTTGTGCTGGAAACTGTGATGATAAAACAAGGATGTTTTATTATAGCTGGGCAGGGCTTACACAGAGCCAAGGCCTTTTCTCCTTCTCTCATGGCCCAATGAGGAGGCTCAGGGTGCACAAGGAGTTGGGAGAGGACACATTTTTAAACATGTGAGTTCCAGAAAGGAAGATAGGAACTATTTTTAGTATGACTTTAAGTCCAAACTAAGCCCTGGAGGTTAGTTAAGAAGAGTCCGAAAAAGTTTAAGAGTGGTGATAGAGATTTAGACATATTCCAGTATTAGATATGTGGTAGTCTTGCATAATAGTTAAACAAATTTCTCTTCTTATTGCTACTCCACAAATGCTCTCCGCTCTTCCACTCCCCTTATGTGTAATTTGGATACTGTCTTCTGTTATACATGCTAGCAAGGTTCATCAAAGCCATTGTGAATGACAGACCCTGCCATCTGTCACTTCTTCATCTAAAAAAGAATCAAAAATACTTGGGCCAAACAGCTCAATTTACAGACCAAAAAGAAAAAAAAAAAAAACCAAACCAAAAAAGCCAACCAACAACAGCAAACACCAAAACAGTGGGAAATGCTATTGCTGCATAATTGTGGTTCTGAAAAAAGCAGTGGGCTTGCTATTCAATAGTTTATTTGTCCTTTAAGAAAGCCAAGCAGAGCTGTTCTTTCCTATATATATTTTCTCCTATGTGTCACAAGCAAACACATATATTTTATACATATATACACATACCTATTCACTCAGAGACACACGAAGAAGATGCAGAAATATGCATCTCTCCATAAAAATCTAGATGTAGCATTATCTGTCTCCATGGACTCTGTAACACAATTGTCCTGTATCAGCAAGTGCCTGTTGACTCCAATTAAACACTGCTCAGTGGTACACATAATATAGCTCCCAGGTCTAAGGGGTTCAGAAGGTTTTTTGTGGGAAA
Source organism: Rhabdornis inornatus (assembly GCA_013397075.1). Classification (NCBI taxonomy): domain Eukaryota; kingdom Metazoa; phylum Chordata; class Aves; order Passeriformes; family Rhabdornithidae; genus Rhabdornis; species Rhabdornis inornatus. The sequence continues at coordinate 370,437 of VWZS01004325.1, read as the reverse complement.
ACAGATTACTGCATAAACTGGTGGACCATAATTGATTTGTATGAGATTTTAAGGGAGAGTCTGAAATAAGTGTCTAGTTGATCTGATGTTCCTGTGTTTTCTTCAGCATTTTTTTAAATTTAGCATATGTTAGATATATATTTACAAACATGAAGTGTTAGTAGTTTATTTGCAATGTTTTGTGCACTGCATTTTAATTTCACTTTTGCTCATGTGCTGTTTCTTTTTTCTCTTCTTTTGCTCATCTATTCCCCATGTTGTACAAGTGCTAATAATAATAATTCAACTTAATAACATCAATCCTTGCAGAGCACTTGAGCCCATTCGCTCCTCAAGGGCACCTAACCCTTCATGTCCTCAACTTGTAGCTTCTTTATCACACTTGAACCACCCTCATAAACTACATCTTCTTCAGACCTTGTCAGGAAGGGCAAGTCCAACATAATGGAAATGAACTGAGAAAAATACAACCTTCAGGTATGTCATCTCTTGATATTACAATTTCTCTTCCTTTTTTTTGCTATGGGGACTGAAACAGGTATTCTTGTTTTTCTGTTCAGGCTTTTAGGATCTCAATTTTGCTGTCACACTTCTATCACAGTCTGAGCTAGAAAAATGTCCTTTCTGTCTGGAGTTAGGGGAATTCTTTGAAAGCATTTCACTTGCCCGAACTTCTAACATGAATCTGATAAAGTTGCTGGTATAAGTCATGTGACTTTTGTGATCACACAGGGTGCTGAGGACTTTTTTATTGAGGTTTTTTGGGATTCTATCTCTATTTTGTCTTCATGTGAGAGAATATTGTGTGCAGGCAAAGACTGGACTCTCCACAGAAATGGTCTCCTAAAGGAATTAAATTTTGTGCCAAGCCTTACACTTTTTTAACTTCATTCAATAAAAATTTTTAGGTACTTCATTTATGTAGGCTGTACATTAATTTACTAAGTCTGGAGAAGAACAAAACTGAATGGATCTCAGTTTGTTCCATGTTTTTGTTCTGTTCTTTTTGCTTCTCCTAATTTGCACCTTATGGTGCAAAGTTAAAGACAAAGAAGATTGATGTTAGGAATACTTAGGACAGTCTTCATTTTGTCTACAAGGTGGGCTGCCTAAGAAGAGCTGCTTCTTAGGCTCTTGTAACTGCTAAGCATCTCTAGAGAACCCTACCTTATTTATCCATTAAAAAAAAAAATCAATAAAAATCTTGATCAGAGGATAATCCTGATCGTGTGTAGCAAGTGGGATGCTAAGGTAGGCAAACCATGGTTCAGGGAATATTCCACAATGAATACATCCACCCACAGCATGGTTGGATCATTTCTTAGGACAACAAGGATGTAATGCCATGGTAAATTGTGTTCAGCCTGGACAAGGATGTTGGGGAAAAAAGGTCTGAGAGAAAGGGGGAACATTAGCATCTGGAGTAAACACAGCAACTTAAAGGCAAAATATTTTGAATAATATTTTGAATAATATTTGCCACCCAGAAGGTGGTTGGGAACTGGAACCAGCTCCCAGGGAAGTGGCCACAGCACCAACTCTGTTCAAGAAGCATTTGAACAATGCTCTCAGGCACAGGTTGTGACTCTTGGGGATGATATTGTGCAGTGCAAGGAGCTGGAATCAATCATCCGATCAATCATTGTGGGTCCCTTCCAACTCAGGATGTATTGTGATCTGTGATTTTAAGTTATACATGTATCTGCCTGTGTATTGTACAACAAGAGGGATGAGGGATGGAACACCTCTTCTTTGAGGAAAGGCTGTGACAGCTGAGAGAGATTGTGCAGTCTGCAGAAGCCTCCTGGGAAACCATGTTGTGGCTTTCTAGTACTTTAAGGGGCCTTATAAAAAGGAGGGAGAAGAATTTTTTATGCAGGCAGATAGTGACAGTAAAAGGGAGAATAATTTTAAATTGAAGGAGGTCAGGAAGGAGGTCACATTAGGAAGAAATTCTTTACTCAGAATGTGGCAAAGAGAGATCAGAGGACTTGTGGACACTGTGTACTAAGAACGGTTCAAGGCCAATTTGCAAAAAGCTCTACACAACCTGTTCCAGTGGGAAGTGTCCCAGTCCATGGCAGGAGTTGGAAATGAGATGGTCTTTAATGTCCCTTTCAACAAACCACTCTTTGATACTGTGAAAGATCAAAATTTCTCCACATTTGTTTTTGTTAATGTTATGGATTCTTCATTTTGTCTGCTGGATGTTGTTCCAGCTAGGCTCCTTAACCTTAGCACAACTCTGGGTTTTTATGGACTTGCATAAGTTAATTTTTCTCAGTTAATTTTTGGGCTTTATGCTTTCTTTTATTTTGTTTTGTTTTTGAAATGAGACACTAGTCACACTAAACATTAAAAAAAACAAAAAAACAAACCAAACCAAACAAACAAAAAAACCCCACCAAAAAAAACCAAAAAACAACAACAAAAAAACAACAAAAAACAAAGAAAACAAAAACAAAACAAAAACAAAACAAAAACAAAAACCAAAAAAAACCAAACAAACAAAAAAATGGAAAACAAAAATTGAAACATACAGCCAGAACTGTTGATCTAATTTAAGTGTCTAATTGTTAGATGTGTAGGTCTCAACAGCAGGTTATGCTCTTGTTATATCTAGTGAAGAGAAACCAGCACGTTTCAAATATGTTCTGGATGCTCCTGCTTCACAGAAAGACTCAAAGTTATTCAAGTTCTCATTGTAAGAGAGTGACTTGTTAAAAAATCATGCATTGTATTAATGACAAAATAAAACCCAGATTCCTTGAATTCTGCATCTGTATCAAAGTCATTAGGGCAGGCAGCCTAATGACTACTGAGTAGAATAGAATGCATTACCAAACAATCCTACACAGACAAATCTGTTGTTCAACAAAATTATTAAGATATGTTGAAGAGTAAGGATCTGGGGCATAAAATTAAAATAAAATTCATAAATGCCATTTTGCTCGCCTGAATTAACTCAGGGTTCTGCTATATATAGCTAGTTTAATCAGGTAGAAGGTACTTGCTGTAGGATGTTAATTGTGTACATTTGGATTTGTCTCACTTGCAAAATTTCTGAGGGTTTCAGAAATACTTCAGAATGTGTAAATATATTGTTTGGGTTTCTTGTTTGTCTGTTGCATTGGTCTGTATCCCTACAATGCATAAAACCACACATGGATGGAAAGGGATCTCTGTTACAGAATTCAGTCACATATTATCACAGGAAACTAAGGTATATAATGCCATCAACAAAGTGGTCACAATTATTTTTAAAAAGAAATAAAGAACCAGCAAAATGAGCAAAGAAATTTCAGATTACCTAAATCATTTGCATTCATTGTTCTTGATAGAAGGCTCTTCCAGAATAAAACTTCTCTGATGGTTAGGAATTTCTTTAACTTCCAGCAGAAATACCTTTGGATAGTCGTTTGTATTAAGTGCAGTATCTCCATTTACCAGGACATTATTAAAACTGAATGAACTTCCATGTTGGTGCTTATTTCTCTAACAGGAAATAGTTAATACCTTCTCTGCCTTTTTTTTTTTTTTGCTGAACTAAACCAGTCAAATTAATTCACTAAAATAAGTACTTCTTTCCTAGATAATTCTTGGAGCTTTTAAATTATTTGATCCAATTTGGCATTAATGTTTCTTGGAGAAGTGTGGTCACATTTTTGGGCAATATTACCAAATGTTATATGAGTCACACTAATGCTCTCTTTACTTTGATTCCTCCTGCATGGATTCAGAGTGTATCAGTTCTTCCTTCTTCCCTAAAATAAATCTCGTTTAGCCTATGTTTGATGAATCCAATAAAGTTAAAACGTTGAGACATCACGTGAAGGAAGTATGTTAATTGGGAACATAATTGGGTCAATTTTTAAGGACTGGCCAGAAAGGCATTAATGAGCTTCAGCAAAAGGGCCTGTGGGTTATCAGAATGTGAGTTGAAGACTAGAGATTTGTGTCTGGACAGGAAGTTCTTCCACTGTTTATGGAGCCACTAAAAGTTCCAGAGATCCCCTAAACTTTCATGTCCATCACCAGCATGGTTATCTCTTCCTCCTTCAATTTAAGTGCTTGCAGCCTCATAAAAGTAGGGACAACATCATGTGAGTGGACCCAATATCCTGCCCTGCTCTTTTTGGCTGACTCTAAAGGACATTAAAAAAAAAAAAAAATTGTCAAGGAAGAAAAAGAAAAACAAGGTAAGTTTTAATTCCCTTATTAGAAACAAACCTCAGCCAGCATGGGAGAATGTAGAGAGGAAAAGGATGGAGCAAGCCCTTTAAAGTTTCCTCATGCCTTAGGTAAGCTTGAGATCCTGACAGGCTTCCTCCTCTCATGACTGCATAGGGATGGAACACCTAAACACTAACTGAAACCTACACATGTTAGATTTTTGCAGGGAATACCTGCTATGTGCAGGTACCTGATTGAATTCCCAGCAGATGCCTACCAAGCCATTTCAGTTTGCAGCCCCGAGCAGGTAATGAGAATTCATCAACTCTTCACATTCCCACCTGATCTCTCACCAGTGCGTCTCCATAAATATTGCTGTTATTTATCCGGGTGTATTTTGAAATAGCAGTTTATTTTATTTCGCAGTGTTTGTATTTATTTGTAGTATTTGTATTTATTTGAAGTATTTGTTTTGTTTTGTTTGTTTGTTCGTTTTGTTTGTTTCTTTGTGGGTTTTTTTTTAGTGTTTGTATTTATTTACACAGGCAGGATAAATAACAAGATGTTGTTTATAACTCTGTCCTCATAAGTGACACTGTGGATGGAGACCTCAGCAGAGCCAATGCTCTCACTGACGTCAGCAGCAATAATTGCATTAATGGTGAGACACATCAATCTCATCAGTATTTTGCCCAGGAAAGATAGCATGGGGCTGAGAGCTGTTGTTTCATAAAAAATAAAGAAACCTATAATTTTATTGAAAACAGGAGGGTACAAAAATGATATTGTTTAGAAAGTACTTGAAATAATAGCTGTTATGTCACCATGGTTATCAACCTTTTTGTCAGCTGAGGAAATCTGCGAAGAAAAAATAAATCTATAAGTGCTCAGACAATTATAACATCGGACTTGAGAGGCCAGATGAGGTCCTATGAAGAATCTTAAACTCCTGTATTTTTGCAACATTTTTCCCATCTAAATTTAAGTTCAGAGATGGGGTAGGGAAACAGTAGGAAGGTTGCTAAATAATGCAGATTGGATTTTAAATTTAAAATAAATAAAATTTAATTAAATACTTTAGATTGGTGTTCTATGCTAAGGAACAATATTAAGTATCAAATCTGTTATGTGGCCAATCTGGAACTATATTTGCTTGGCTAAAATAATGATCATTTCACTTAATTTTATTCAACAAGTTTTTACTTTCTGTGGGAGAGGTAAGTTTTTCAGCCTATTTTGTAGGAAGAAAAATGGCTTCTACACAATGAATTCTCCAAACATCTCAAAAGTCACATTTCATTCTGTTCTTCAGAGCATGGCATAAAAGGCCTAGGATATCTAAGAGATTTTTCCACTCTCCTGTATGCTGCATTGATATCTGAGTGAATCTGGAGATTAAGAGAAGGATCTACTTTCAAGTGAGTGAAAAAACAGAATGAGACAGATAGGAAGAATTGGAGTTATTGCCTGACTGTAATTCAAGTTTTGTTGGAAATTAAGAAATTACGTCTTTTAGTTTTCATGCTCATTTTTGGTTTGCTTATTTTTTGGCATTAAATAAATTTTAATCGAAACTTTAGGATCCTTCTGCCTGTTGACATGGATACCAGCCATAGACTTTCTCTCTATCAACACAACCTTTGCATTTTTCTTAGCTGCTGCAGTGACTGGATGGGTGTTTACCTAGGGTTGGGAAATGAAATTCTTGTTTGTACTGTTTCTATCTAAGCCAAAAGATTAGGTAAAGTTCACTTCAGATTCACTATGAACTTGGCCTTGAATTGAATCAAAAAAGTATTTTTCTGTGACTTTCAATAAATTTGATGGATTTTATTGTTTGGGACATCAAAAAAAAAAAAAAAGGACATAGAGAATCGTCTCAATACTTCCCATCATCAAAGAGGAAATAAAGAATGAAGAGGGTCAGTTTATGACTGACCCACTTCAACAAAGCAGAAATGAAAGTGTGGCATGCCTTTCTTTTCAGAAACACAGAGATTTGAAGAAGACTCATAGAATCGTCAAGTACTATCTTTTCCCACTATAAATATAACATTACACAATCCTTTGAAAATAGGTTTACTATTCTTTTAAAAGTGTTAGGTATTATGTCATTCTTTCCTATCTTTGTTTCTCCCATTTGAAGGCTGATTCTTGAAAACCTCCTTCTAATGTTCAATTTCAGTAAGTTATTCACAAAATATTGCATGTCTCCCCGTGACCCACCAGCACATCCCCAAGTTACCAAAGCCTTGGCAACTTTTACAAACTCAGAGATACTTTTCAGGAGATCAGCAAAAAGCTGAATGATGGATGCCATGGAACTGTTGCATTGACATAAATCAACAGCAGCACCAACAGTAATTGTGACATGTCATTCTCAGCCCTTGTTATTAGAGTGGTGTCGCTGTATCCGCTGAAACCACCCCCAGGCTACTGTGGCTCCACAAATTGCTGCTAATTCCATTTTCTAATGATACTGGGACAAATTTAATCACTTCAGAGGCTGAGGATAACAAAACTTTATTTAACCTAGAGGCACAGAGATCTGTGTGTCTCAACCTCTAACTCTTAGAAGCCACACAGGTTGTTTTGTTGTTTTTTTTTTCTTTTCAGCTTTGAGGTATTTATCTGCCTACATGCCTTGATTTTGTGTGCAAACAAGAATTAGCACCCAAGAGCCCCACTCTCCTACTGCCCTCTCATCAGTGATGGTCAGTGCTTGATACTGGAGAGGAACTGACTCTGACATGCAGCCAGAAGAAACAATTGCTCACTATTACACTTCGGGGTAAAAAGGGGTGAAAATGCCTTTCATTTTTCTTAAACAATTCATGCCCTGAAGCGGGAGGGTTGAGGTCCCCTGTTGTTTTATCCTTGCTAGTGTCACTGATTCACAGCTACTGGAATTTCCATGATGCTTCACCCTGTGAGATGGCACTCTGACTCCCTAGAACACACATCCTGTCCTGGCAAAGGCAAGTGTTCTACTCGAGCTCTCAGACAATGACTTTACTGCTGGTGACCCAGGCTCTCAGTCAAGTATTGATCCAAATACTCCTTATTCCAATCACACCCAAATGTTTCTCATGCAACTTCAGCTGGGAACTCTGAGTGTAGCTTTGGTCTGGGCTTGGCTCAACTTAAGTGTTAGATCTTGGAAAATTCACACCTTCTTCTCTCCCAGACTTGATCTGCATGCATAGTGGTTTCCAAGCCGGTTTTCTAATGAACATGATAAAATAAAATCCTGTGTTTTTGTCAATGAGGGCATATTTCTTTGTTTCCCTCTATGCCAGCACTCCTTTTTCAACAACTTGTCAACCTGTAACTCAGTTTTGTGCACAACTAATAGCTAAGATATTTACAGCTATTAAGTTCCAATATGTTCCATGAAAATAATGCTTAAAAACGCTCCAAAACAGATACCTTATTAGCTCATATGATCATCTGAGGTGTAAGATCGTGATATCTATCCTTAATAGTCCCACTAGAGACCACATGGAAAGGAGGAAATATGAGGCTTTTTTCCAAAATCCAAATAGTTTTCTTGCAACCCATGGCAATAAACCCCAGAAAGAGGAAATACTGCAATGGATGGTTTTACTCTACAAGACTTCGTAAAGTTCAGCCATCTGACATAAAGCCGTGTTATTTATGCTGCCCACGATTTTTCTGTATCGACTGACACAGGATTCAAGACCAGATCTTGGCACACTTCCCTCAGAGATCAGGAAACAGGAGTGTGGTTGGGACTCACATAGCTGTGTAAAGGGAGAGGAGAAAGTAATCTGAGCTGTCATCTTTCTTTAGCCTGCTTGGGATCAAACCCATTATAGCAATTTTTGGTCTTTATATAGCACTTTTCACTCTCAGATTTCACAGCACATTTCAAGAAAATAGAAGAATCTCTGACAAAACCACATTTCCATCAGCACTGAGCAGTTCACTCAAAAATTAAACACTTTACAAAATTGGGTCAGATTCAATATAACATTGTTCAGAAGAAAAATGGGATAAAAGCTCTCACAATTCAACACACTACATTTTGACATTGTTTGAAATAAGCTATTTCTTTCTTTTTTTGATCTTTTCTGAAATTACTTTCCATTTCTGTGTTTTAGTATTACATAACACACCATACAATACCATTCCATAACATCCCACATCACAATACAAATGATGAAATGTCAATTGAAATGTTTCAAATGTGTAGTAAAGATATAAACCAGATTTTTTTCTTGATGAGAAATTAACAATTTCAGTTCTTTTCTCAAACCATATACAGCTGAAATTGGCAATTCTGTCAGCTTTCATTAAGTTGTAATTACATCTTCTGTATAACCAGAGCAAGTGTACTTATTCTTGTTTTACAAATGAGAAATTTGAGTCATGAAGAAGAAAAGAACCAAAGCTCAGAAAATAAATGTTGACAGATCTGGAGGTAGAAACCGTAGTTCTGAATAGAGCTAAACATCCAGAGGTTATCTTTGCGGACAGATCTTTTATTTGTCCAAATTTCAAATATTTTTTCTTTCAACCCAAGCAATAAAATCAATATTTATACATTTATCCATGTATTTTTTACTCAATATATCACTAAATGTATGAAATCCAGAACCTCCAGAGGCCAAAAGTTTGAAATATGGACCTAATATGTCAAAGAATGAAAGTCTGGATAAATTCTGCCTGGAACAAAGTGGATTTGCACAAAAGACTCAAAGAGAACTACAAGGTTTTCAAGTTGATGTATGAGTACATTTTTAAGTGAAAACCAATTTAATCTGAATATTTCCGGCTATATTCCCAACTCTTAGTACTTTGTTTCCTGCAGGGTTTAAAATCATACTTCTCTATCTTGGTAAGAAATAAGGTTATCAATGGAAATACATAGTAGGAGCTGATTTGAAGGTGACCTAGCAATTGCAACATCAAAATTCTGGTATACAGTGATCTGATATTATTAGCTTATCACATTTTATGAAAACTGCAGAAAAGAACCTGGGAGTCTTGGTGGGTGACAGGTTGACCATGAGGAGGTAATGTGCCCCTGGAGGGCCAATGGGATCCTGGGGATCTCTTTTATGAGGAGAGACTGCAAGAGCTGAGCCAGTTCAGCCTGGAGAAGGGACAGGAGTTTGGGGGCCTCACCCATGCATTTAAATATCCCAAAGGCAGGTGCTGAGGGGATGGTGCCAGACTTTTCCATGCCGCTCAGTGGCAATGGCATTGCTCAGGAGCAGTGTCCATAAATTAAAACACAAGAACAGCTCAACACGAGGGAGAAGTTCATTATGTTGAGGGTGGCAGAGCCCTGGAACAGCTGCCCAGGAAGGTCCTGGAGTCTTCCTCTTTGGACATATTCAAACCTCACCTGGACATGTTCCTTTCTCATTGGCTCTGGGTGACCCTGCCTTGGCAGGGAGTTGGACTGAAAGATTTCCAGAGACACTTTCCTACTGTAATGATCCTGTGATTCTCTGAAAATCCAGGAAAGTAAATCAAAAACAATAGAGGGGGGTTCCTCAACATTCAAGAAGTGGAGCTGAGAAGTGTAGCTTCCTGAATCTTCAAGAAATTTTTGAGCTCACATGTTAATAAGAGGATTCAGATTTTCAGCAGTAAACTGTATTGCCATCATTTCACTTATGCTTCCTTGTTTTGTTATTTCATTGCTGTAAAAAAATCAAGATGTTTATCATGGCTTTTTTAAAGAAAAAGTTAGATTTTGTCTTCGAAAAGCCTATGGAAAAAAAGAGTACTTGAAAATGTCTCTTTTATTTTTTTTTCTTAAAAATGTTGAATATGTGGATGAAAACCCACATTTACTTCAATTAAAAATAAGGTTTTAACATTTCACTTTATCAACATTTTCAAGCAAAAGCTATACTTGGATCACTAAATATATCTTCTTCCTTTCATAAATTTTGTGCAAATAATGCTAAACAAAAATCCATTGCTTTCATTCTTTTTTTTTCCGATTTTAATTCCATTTTTCTAGTCTTACATGTCCTCTATAATGTCTAAACTGAAGAAGAACAAATCCATCACTTCTTTAATTTAAAATTATACATAGCCTATACTTTTAAATCATGTTTTGGCAATGTGAATCTATGCTGAATGCATGCAGCAAAGTATATATTAGTGTTTTATTGCATGTTTATGATATGCAGGCTATGTTAACTGTGTGTAGAGTCAGTGTAAGGGTTCAGATGTTAATCTGGTGTTGCTCTTTGTCCTGCAGATATGTAGATGCAGTTTATAAAGTGTGCCTTGCTTACACAAAGTGTGGTAAAAGACTCTGAGACGTTATGGGGTAGACCCTCAGTATGTGTAATTTCTGGTGAATATACTACATCTTTGTAGATCTTAATCTGAGGTGTGAAGGGACAGATTTCATTTTGAATTCTGTGTATTTGGGCAACGGATTTTCCAGCAATTATTTTTTGTTCATCTGCATGTGCTGTGTAAAGAATGTTGGCAGGGTATTGCTCTACACCTACATTTTCATTGCAATACAAAGGAAAAGGAGAAAAAAGAAAATAGATTCTGTCCTTTAGATGACAATAGGACCCCTATATTAGAAAGAAGCATTAAATCTGTCTTTACACATGATGCAGGTGATATTTACAGTCTAAAGAGTGGTGACATTTGTGGAAGAAGGACGGTTTAGCCACAGATCAAACCCTTATGCTGGAAGACATTCTTCCATCCTGAGCTCCCTACAGATTGTATCCAAACTTCCTAAATTCAATTTCAATGCCAATCCTCTTCTGTACAACAGGTATGCAAGCTTCAAAACAGGCATAGCCTTTTGAATTCTGAAAAGATCATGGTGTTCATAGGGAAGATTTAATTCACTCTCTGGCTCAGACACTACCAGGCCTTCAGCATCTTTCTATGCAGCATTCAGAAATCTGGATGTTCCTGCTCTCCTTTGGTAGCCAATGGAAAGAAGTTAATATCTCAGCCAAGAGTTTTGAATTACTTGTATGCTGTTGGCATTTGGAGGCTTGCAAAGGTCTGAACAAGCTAGTAATATTCCTTCCTTTTAATCATAATTTATTCCCTGACATATAGAAGATTATTTTTCATGTCATAATGTCCATACAAAGTAAATTAGTCCCAGATATATTTAGCCTGTATTTACTTCTAACACATGGTCTAGGAGTACAGTTGAAATTTCATTTTTAGCATCTCTCACCCTTTTCCTCTTTTCTTCTCCTCAGCACCCGGAATCAGATTTGATTCAGCATGGTGGCTTAATTCCTGAGGTTTCTTGCAATGCCACCTCTAGTCTGTCTAGATTGTAAGAGCCAAATAATACAAAAAATTAGAGCACAAGAATTTGAGTAGTTGGTGCTCTGAGGTCTGAAAACCCACACTGTACCGTGTCTCCGAGTCTGTTTACGACAGGATGTTAAGGTTTTTAGGAGGCAGCACTTGCTTTCTAAATTACTTTCTTGCACAGTTGTTCTCCTGCTCAGGGGTGTGAGACACTGCCTGTGCAATCTGTCAAAGCCAAGGGCTGAGCTGTGGTAGGACTTCCCTCACTGAATGCTGTTCTGAGGCAAGAAAGGTCTCACCATAGAAATGACACTGCTGGCAGAGTCCTCCATTTAAGTGCATTAAAAGAGGAGAGGAGGATCATTCTGTGTCACTCCTTAAAACATATCTAAAATGGTGTAAAGGAGGATGATTTTTCGCTAAGGTAATTCCTCATCATTGCCTCTTTATTTTATCATCTTTTCTTAGCTATATGGCCTTCTTACAGAGATTTGTAGTTTACAGCATCACAAACTGAAGGTCAAGTGAGCAGGACACGCTAAGGGTCCTTCAGTTGTTGGAGGAAGGAAATGGTAACATCCATTCAAGTTATTCATCCGCTTTTAAATCAATTTCTAAGTTAAATAATTTTCTGGAGGCATCCATTCAGTTCCACTGACCATAGATGGGAATAGTCTTCTCTTTGCTAATGCCAGGTATATATAACTTTGATGACTAAATTTAGGTGAGGTGAAACATGCCGTCAAGAAACTCCATGATAATTCTATAAACCATATATTTTTATGCTTCCTCTCTCCCCTGCTGTTTCTGTTCTTCACTTGTCACTTCTCATTTCCATGTCAGGTATCTAAACTTAGACAGCAAGGTCTTTGAAGCAGAAACCAGGCCTGAACATTTGTCTCAACACTAAATAACCAACTTAAACTACTAGTAGGAAAGGCAGCTGTAGAGTGTCTAAGGCACTTTAAAGAAATTAAATATAACTTATCAGATTTTTGTTAGAAAATCTGCTCCCTTTTTCCAATAAATCAGAACAAAAAAAAGTCCAGTAGTTAGTAGATTGTACTGACTTTTGTTTTTTTACACTGAGTAATGTTTGAATTCTTTGGGGTTTTTTTACTATAAAATCACAGTTTATAAATGTAACAATATTAAGCAATAAAGGATTCCTGATCCTCACAACTCACCAAAACACCCCACTACAACTGAATGATGCCAGTAAACATGGGACCGTTAGGAAAAATTGATGGGTCAACGTAACACTATGAAAATGAGTAAAACCTAAGTGGTTTGCAGCATTATAACTAAATTGTCATTACTGTTGAAATTTTTGGCACAAGAAATATTTTTTCTCTGCAATAATTAGATCTGAACTAATAATTACAAGACTGATAAGTTTTTAATTACACTAACAATAAATTCTTATAGTAGACAGATATAAAGAAGGTATGACTTTTTCAGTGTTCGGCTTTCTTTAGGTTAGCTGAAAGTGCTGCTATAAACAAAATTGTGATTTCAACATAGCTAATCACTGGTGTATTTACTCGCAAAATCTGAGAAAATTCAGCAAGTAACATCCACCAGTATTGAAACTTAACATAGTTGCAAAATCTTACTGTCTACTTAGTTCCCCTCTCCACCCTGCCCTCAATATTATTTTTACTGTAAGATTTATCAGAGATCGGTAAATATCTGCCCTTGGTTCAAGTAACATCTGAATATAAATCTAAATATCTGCTTTTTATCCATTAGGCACCTTTATGTCAACATCTTATACCCAGAAAATACCTTCAGAACATAGACGTTGTTTAAAGAGCAAGTGAAGAAACAGTACATTTCTAAAGAAAAGGTTTTGTCACTTTTCCTTCTGAATAATGAACTTTTAAATAATAAAGACTGTTATTGCTCTGAAAACAGTATTTTTATTCAGGTAAAGGAAGTCCCACACAATCCTCCAAATCCACCTTCACATGCCACAATCTGGACCAGGCAACATGTTTTATATCACACCAGGCAGTGTATTTTAGAAGGAGAGTTGAGGATGCTTAGCTCAGCAGTAGCACCATGGCTTTACATGCCAAAATCTAGGTGAAAAGAGCTCGAACTGAAACAGAGTCCTCTCTTGGCTTCTCAGTTGGACTTAAGGGGCAAGGAAAACTGCTTCATCCATAAACAGGCCCAAATAATGATACCAGCTCTAGAGATCAGGAAGAATATTTCCACCAGAGCACAGAAAGTTTGTGACCTTCTGTGAGGTTTGGATTCGAGACATATCTCAGGTAAGCAGATAAATTTTGTCTGCTTCCTGGAAATAAGTACATGTTTTTTTCCACCACAAGTGCACTTCTGTTTTATCTTTCAAATATCCACCAGGCATTTCTTGCTGCCAGAGGACACAAATATGGGGTTAGAGAGGTATGGAATAGGGGAGGCTCAGAAAGCCCATAACAAGCACAAAATTTGACCTAATCACAAGCCAACAAATTTTACCAAGTAATTCTTGAATGAGGCCTTATCCTGGACGAGCTATAGGCAGTCTTTCAGAAAGACACCCAGGTCACATTGTCACCAGTATTCTCTGAGGCTCCTCACTGATTTTCACATTTCTGACCCCCTACAATATCAGCAGGGGCTTTGGAAAATTATCAGAGAGTGCTTTCACAAACCCAGATGCTTGCAGTGTGATTATAGGCTCCAAAAACAGTGATGCAGACAGCAGGCAAGGGAAGCAGATCCACCCGTATTGTCTGAAAGTCTCTCCATAGAAATATTCTTGCAGAGTCTCTTCGTTGAAGAACAAGAGATATAATTTAGAATGTAGTGCTGCCAGGAAGGCAAATGACTAAAAACTAATTGTTTTTCCCATTACAGAGAACACCCATGATTGTACCAGTGTCAGTCTCTCCCAGAAAACATTCTAGACAAACATTCTTTGTTATGTGCAGCAATAATAATAGTAATGATACATTTTGTCTATGCAATGACATCCATCCTGATGAACCAAAGAGCTTTCAAATCTTGGTGATCTGTTTCTTTCAATGACTGACCTAGACCCTGGATATTTGGATAACAAATTGTTATCTTAGCTTGAAAAGAATTGAGAAAACATCCCCAACTTTGCTGATTTTTACCCAAAAACTTGTCAAGGCTCAGTTGTTTGTCTTCCTCTGCCATATATTTCCCCTGGGGAACATGGATACTTAAAATAATTTAGCATCCAAATCACCTAGGATTGGAGAAGAGACAGTTTGTTCAGTACCACCTTGGTTCAGCTCTTCGTTTTAGTACAGTGTGAATATTTTAATTACTACTGTCAGTGGTTCTTCACAGTTTTGCTACTATGATATACAATGATCATTGTTATTAATTTGGCAATGAATATTGCTCTTATTCAACTTAGCATTTTAATTCTTGTTTCTGCAATGTGAATGTTAAAATTAAAATTTTAATAAAACTAATGGCAACATGAAATATAATGACAATAATAATGATGTTCTATGGAGGAACATAGTTCATTACAGAATCTTAATACGGTCTCTTTCAATAAGAATTCCTAGCAATCGAAGAAGCAAGCGTGCCCTCAACTTATGATAAATAAACAACCAGATTTGGGCAGTAGCATAATATGTTTTCAAATGCCAGTGACAAACTCCCCTTAATTTCAACAATACAGCACTATTGTTTAATAATTCAAATTATCAATTATATTTGGAAAAGAAAAGGAACTAAAATTAAATTTATAAGCAAGGTGGTATATACTTTCTGTAGGTGAAAAAGCTAGTCAGTTATGTGTTTCACCTCATCTACTCTACATTGTAAATACTAGATGTTGAGTCCAAGTTGGTCATACAGGCTCCCTCTATTTGCCATGGAAACACCTCCCCCTAAGAAAACCCTGTCAGGTGAAGCATCTCTGACATCTTCTTCCTCTACTGATTTGCTAATGACAGAGCCTAAATACACACACCTCAATTCTGCAGAAGTTACAGAAAGCAACTTGAACATCTTGTCCTGAGTGATTATGTGCTTTCAAGGGGATTTAGCAAGTGTGTCTGTATAATTCTCATTTTTTATCTCATTCTTGGTTTTCTATTTAGAGGCAAAATAACACAAAATGTTATGTGGTACTTGTGCACCTGAGGGGTCTGAAATAATTTAAGGGATTCAGGCAATGGAATGAAGGGTTTTCAGCTAAAGTCAATAAACTTAAAATGGAAGACACCTCTAGGGGTGATTGCCATCTGAAATATCCATTTCCTATACCACCTTGGTCCTTTTTCTTTTCCATTAAAGCACTTCACCAGCCCATATCTGAGAGTAGAAAGGACCAGAAAATCTAGCAATGTGACAGTTCAAGGAATGAGAACATTTCAGATGTTGTAACTTTTGATCTGAGAAGGGGTGTTCAAGGCAAGGACCCCCCTAAAATAGCTTTTTTAGGTGCACATTGATAGATAGACAAGGCAAAACTGAACAGAAATTGTTGAGAGGGAACTTAGTCTCTCAGGTGTCTTGATTCATAGAGTTTCATTCCCTCTGTGTTGAGATGCAAATCTGTTGTTTTAATATGATGCTGCAATTTTTCAAAATTAATTTGGTTAATAACTATACCTAATTTTGATAAGTAACAGCTATACCTCAGTTTGGAATTTTGAAGTACAGTGTAGGTTTGAAACTACCCTACCAGGAGCACCAAGCAACACGAACTAACACCAGCACTCAATCTCCTGTTTCTCTTATTCCACATGCTTAAGGTTAAGGGTTTTTAGGGTCACAATAGAAATCACTTTTTCCCAGATACTGCGGAAGTCTGTGCTTGAAATGGAGACTGAATTTTGCCCTAGGTGCAATTTCAGCCTCAGCCATTCCACAATGCATTAGAGGAAAATAGGAAAGGAGAAAGACACAAGCTGCAAAATGGGAAAAGGAGAAGGAATAATTACTTTTTTCGGTCTTCAAAGTTTCCAAAATATGAAAGGCTTAGTCAAGAAATGTATTTAGAAATGTATATGACTAATACTTCTTGTATTAGTCAAGAAATGTATTATATATCTTTTATATATAAAGATATATAAATATATCTTTAGCAAGNGAGACATCACCCCTAAACTTAAACAATATGCAAATGTTGTGATCTCAGGTTATCTTGATGAACAGATGAGTCTGAAATTACAAAAGAGAATATTATTAGGAAAACCTCTTTTCATGGTTGTGAACAACCACAAAGAATAAACAAATCCTGTCTGAAACTCACAACTCAATTTGGGAAGAAAATATGAGCTGAATGAAAGAAAAGACAAACAAGAAACATTCTACGTGCTGGTTTGAAGACATAAAATTTCGTCACCTCCTGCAGGAAGGACTCTTCTACTTCGGCAATCAAGACTGCCTTTCTATGGCAGATAGCTTAAAACTAGGTGCCTAAAATTTTGAGAACTCCAGGTTAATTTGGGGGCTCCAAGACAAGTTACCAAATTGAAAGTCTTGACAAACTGAAAAACTATCCTAAACTGTCAGTGAGAAGCAATTGCAGTATCCTACACTTAATTTACTTTTCTCTTATGTTTGTGTGTTATGAATTCTAAAGGAGATATTGAATAGAGTGCTTCTACAGTAATTTTGTGCAATTGTCTTTAAAGAACATGGCTGGTATGACTAGACAAGCTGAACCATGGATTGTCTAAAAAGAGAGGAGACAAAACAAGACTTTGAATTATAGTCTAAAAAAATGGCTCAAGTTATAGCATTTGCAGATTCACTGAGTTCAGTGGGTGGCAGGTCCCTTGGATTTCTTTGATCGTTATTTAAACTTCAATTAGTGAAGTTTAAAATCCAGATGATGTAAGTTTCGCTAAAGTAATGAGTAGAATAGAAAGTCCACCTTTGAGTGGACACCAAGAGTATGAAGTGATTATAACTACAAATTTTTTTTTTTTTTTCTCATACCCATGCTCTTTGGCTCCTGGGAACACTATTTATTATCATAGTCAACAAAACAGAAATACCTGTAGTTAAAGTCTGTTGAAGAGAGGTGCTCCCATGAAAAAAATGTTCTAGAATTATGTGATTTCAGAAATTGGTACCCAACATATTGATAGAGCTAAAATGTTAATTTTAAATATTCTCTAGAAGCTGGAAATAATCCAGACCATCTTTACTCTGAATCATCTCATAAACATGCAGTAACATAGAGAACTTCAAAAAATAAGATCCTCAACAAAATCAATTTGTTCAGAAAGATCCAGAACTGCTTATGATCTGGCCAAATAAAAAAGCAAAAATTAATAAATATGGTGAAGACACAGGGCTACAGCTTAGGGGAGGGTATCGAGAGAGCAAACTCTTGCATTTTTGATGCAGGAATTCTGCACATCATAAGTTAGCTTGAGAAAATAAGCTTAGCTTTTCCTGTGAAAGAGGATTCAAATGCCTACCCATTTTGTCTAGATTCATTTTTATGCTTATGACTTGCAGGCTTAGAAAAATGCAATCATTCAAGTTCCTTTTAAAAAGAGATATTTGAGGGAAAGTTTATTGTGCAGAATGGCCTTCTAAAGTTCTTTTTCTTTCAGTGTCTGTTAAAAAAGCTTAGATGACTTATTTTGATTAGACATCACCAGATAGATCTCATTCAGACTTGCCTAAACAAAGTCATCAGTCTACAGCATTAAACACAGATGGAGGTTAGAGTAACAATGTGTCTCCGTTAAACACTTAAATTCAAACTCTGAAGTTTATGTTGGTTGAAAATGCCAGCTTAGGGAACGATGTAGAAACAAATATCCCCTAATTGGCAAAACATCATCAAAATGCTCATCAAAAATGCAATGCAGGTTCCAGCATATAGGTCATTCCCACATATTAATTTGTTTATGCATATGTAGATTCTTAGATATGGGGGTCATGAGGATGGGATATAATCTCACCAAGCTGCACTTGTAAGACTATTCCTTCTCCTAGATAGTGAGCATACTTACTGGTCAGAAATACACCTTTCATTTCTCCACTGAATTTATAATCTTTTTATCTGTATTTAATCAAAATAATATCTCTTGAGGAGGTGTAGTGAGTGTAGAAATGTGGGTGTGTGAAAAGCCAAAGTATGGAAAGATCCTGTGTGTTGGTGTAGGAGAGGGACAGGCAGTTTTGTTTGTGCAAGGAAGTTTGTGATGAGTTTATGGATAAAACCTGAGGTGAGTAAGTTGTTTGTGCATGACAGTTTGCTCGTGCGCAAACCCCAACTTTTGTCTGCGTTAGTCTGTGAGCACAAGAGAGTGAGTTAGTGCACATGAACTACAGAAAAAGTAAGAAACAGCACATGTGACAGAAGGATACATGTGTGCAAAGGCACATACTTTGCCCTAGGCAAGTTCAGCTCTTAGCTGGAAACTTAAGAAATTGACTTTACTGGGATTTGAAAGAAATCTCAGGTGAACTAAATTTTTCTGCTTTTTTTTCCCACTAGTGCAGCCAAAATGGATTCTCAGTCTAATAAGGTTTGACAAGACCTGGCACTGGAGGCAGGTGCCAAGGAATTCAACTAGTCAAAAGCTTACAGGCGCCATGGGCACTAGAGGACAGAGGTGTTGCCATGGGAACAGAACAAAAGATGCTCCATGGTTAGGAGGTTTGTTTAAGAGGAAGCCAAGCAGTTGCAGCCTTGCTATCACCCTGTGCTTGAACAACGGTAGGTAAATTGCATTCTCTTCCATTCTCTGCCAGGAAGTGAGAAATTTAATTCTTCCTCCTTCCGTGAACCATGTTGAGATCACTGACATGGCTGCAGACTCACAAATGGTTTGTGCTGCAAGAGAAGATGGTTTGGTGCTCAATGCTGCAAATGCCCGACCTGCAATGAGTGATTGAGGGCATGGAAGATTTTTCTTTTTTAAAGAATTAGAGGACAAAGTTTTTTTTACAAAACTATGAATCTTCCTTTCTCTGTCTTCTTCTCCCTCTTTCTGTTGCAAATCTTTCCCTCATTCCTTAAAAAATATGCAGCCCCTTCCAAGGAGCCAGAGAAAGAAAAACTTATTATGAAATCAAGGTCTACTTCAAGAATTAATTAAAATATTGTCCCTTTCAAATGACACATAAAAGGGCTTTCTATTGTTACTTTCTTTTGTTTTTTCATCCTCAAATCTATAAAGATGGAAACAGTATGTGAGGAAAGGAAAAGGGAACTTCTCTGGCTCCAAAATAAAATACCAGCTGAGCAGCTGCAATACTCTAATTATAATAATTTACATTTCAGTGATGTCTAGAATCATCTGATAATACCACAACTTCATGGTGCTAGGTGCAGTATGTAATGCAGCTGGAGACAATGGGTGGGCAGCAGTTCTTCAAAAGAAGATTTTAAAAAAAACAACAAAACAACATAAAGCTAAAAGCCGAATCTGAAAAAAAAAAAAAAAAAACATTCATTTTTGTATCACATCAGAAAAAGGAGGGGGAGGATTAATAAAGAAGTGATTCCAATTATTTATTAAACAGCACTTAAGGATGATGTAGCAACGTTAAGTAAACAGCCTCTGGATACAGCCTCTCATTCAAGTCGTCTGTTTGTCAGCAGCAAGAGTCTCAGGTTAATGATCATGGTACACAAACATGCACATCCATACCTCAGTCCCTCTGTGGATGTGTGTGTGTTTCTGTCTGCCCATTTAACTTCTGATAAATTCTGCCTCAGAACCAACCACAGCCAGAGACAAGACAGCTTTTGCTCAAACTAGTGCAAATATTATTAATTAAATGGTTGCAACTTCTGTTTATGGAGCCCTACTAAGTACATCATGTTTCTGCCCTCATTTAAACAGCAGTTTGTAATAGGCTAGAACACCTAGAAAGTCATGGGTTCAGTAACAAGCAAATCAAAACAAAAGCAGGATGTTGAACTATCTATATATTTAAACTTAAAACTGAAGGATTGCTTTAAAAAGGGTGTATTCACTCATAAACGAAAAACATTTACCTCTATACAGTTTATCTGCTGGACTTGAATGTTTCTGGCTTTTTTAAGCAGTTTTAGGTCCTGAGGACATACGTGACTTCTAAGTCCTGCTGCTCTTAAAGTCTGCTTTTAAAGGACTTAGCAAACTTGGGTCTTCATGGGCTTCAATTGTCTGATCACTGAATTAATGTTGTCTTTTGGATTAATGTTATTTTTTGGATTAATGTTATCCTTAGGGATGACATTTACAGTGGTGTCTAAGGCAGGAAAGTGTTGAGTATCTCTTAAATGTCAAAGAAAATATATGTATTTTTTTAATAGTCTGAATGATAAACTGTAAATTAAGCTCTATTATTGTAGGCAGCCAAGCTTGCATATGTTGGCCAGATCAAGTTGCTGCTGTAATGTCAGTATATGCAAGACAGATTAGACATGACCATGGGTGGCATGGAGAAGGTGAATAATAAACGATTCTCATAGTTTTTTCCAACTTATCTAATCTTAAATTAAAATTTCATTACATTTTACACATCAAGGAAATTGATGGGTTTTTTTGCAATGTGGCATGCTTGTCTATAAATGTTAAAATGGTTTCAAAACCAGAAAGAAATTATTAAAGAATCATACTTTTTCAAGGTAACATATGAAAATATATCACCTCTCCCAAAACAAATCCCTTAGTCTCAAAATTTTGGGGGCCGGAAGAGTATTGGGGTCAAGTACCATTCAATGACTGACATGTTTTTTACCAAACATCTGCAGTTGACTGTGTTGGAGACAGCTTAACAGGACGGTCTGACTTGGTAGATTTTTTTTTTTACCTCAGTTATGCATCCATTCTGAGAATAAAGAGAGTTACTGCAATTATGCAAGGAAGTAATAGGTGACTGCAGACTCATGTTTGGGAGCTCGTAAGTAGACAGAATTTTCGGAAGATTCAGAATTTTCTAAAGATTGTTTCTTCCACCAGAAATGCAGACAAATTCAGTCCCTTTTCTTGAAAAGAATCCAAGTCACTTTTCTTCTGCTTGCAGACACCTAAGTGCTATCCATTTGCTGACCTGGAATTGGGTCATTTTTGATCCTTGACATTCTCTCTATAAACATGAGAGACCTTTCCTAAAGCAAAAAAACATCTCAGGTTCCTTTCTTATATATCTGAGTGAACTTGTTTAATAAATTCAATGTTGACAAAATAAATAAAACCTCCCCAGGATCAAAACTTGTAAAGTAGCATTAAAAAGCTAGCTCCATGCAAGTAATTTCCTATATGATTTTGGGGAGAAGGGGTGGAAGAAGTTATTAGAATTAGATTTATAATGAGACACCAGTTACACTTTGGTAGCGTAGTCACCACTTCATCTCCATTCTAATGTGGTGACTCAATGTCTGGGTTGCACTATTTGCTGTTAAATAATGAATATGCCTGTATCTATGAAAACTTGGAAAGGGTTTGATTTCAATTTGTTTGGGATTTTTTTCTGGTTTTGGAAGTCTGATTCATTAAAATTTTATATGTCCTTTATGTAGTCAAGATTTCATAAACAGCAAAGAATTAATATCTAAAAAAACCCCAACCAAATAAACCCCAAAAAACAACAAAACAAAACAAAACAACAAAAAAACCAAACAAACCAAAAAACCAACAAGCAAACAAACAAAAAAAAACCAACAAAAAACCCCCACAACTAACACAAAACAAACAAAAAGAAAAAACAAGCAACCAAACGAAAAACACCACACCAGAAAAAAAAAAAACAGAAAACAACAAACCCCAAACTGAACCAACCACCAAACCAAACTGCAAAAAAACAACCAACCAACCAACCAGAAAACAAAACAAAAGCAAAACAAATCAAACAAAAAAATCCTCTGTGATGTACTAAAATGGCAACATAAACCCACTTTTGTTCCAAAACAAATTCCATCACTCTCAACCTTTTCTTACTATTTGTCACAAAGGCTCAGTGCAGAATGCATGCAAGCTGTGAAATTCAATTATGGATGCCTCTTAGTCACTTGACCAAAGAGAAAATTGAAGGGATGTAAACACATCATTCACAGGAATAAAACACAGGTAACATCACCTAGAAATAATGGCTTGCCAATAACCTCCAACACTTAGAATAGAGGCTAAGGGCGATGTCTAGGAATTTTAATTAAGTTCTTGGTCAAAGAGAGAAATAATTGCATAGTTAGAGTTACTTGTCCATTGATGTAAGTGAAATATAGACATTGTTATGAATATGTATTCTTCTTTCAGTCTACTGAGGTTGGTGAGGTTGGTGAAGTTGATGAGGCACTGGCCCATAGGTTTTCCAGAGAAGCTGTGGATGCTTCGTCCCTGGAACTGTCCAAGGCCAGGATGGATGGGGCTTGGAGCAACCTGGGATGGTGGAAGTTGTCCCTGACCATGGCAGGGCATTGAAACTAGATGATTTCAAGGTCCCTTCAAATCCAATCCATTCTGAAATTCTATTATTCCATTTGTTTCATAGATGTAAATTCAATTTGTTTCATAGAAGTAAATAAAGAGTTCGTTTAAATTAACCCACTTCAAGTACATTTTCAAAATCCCCACTTCCAATTTGTTCTCCCCACCCCCCCCGTTTTTAATGGACCTTTAATTTCTTATCTGTAAACCAGTATCAATAACCCTGCTTTGCACAGCTAGATGAATATATAAGTACTGACTATTTTCGGGTTGTGTACGGAGTTATAATATTTGTCACTATTTCATTTTTCCTGGCTCTTCTACTAATCCTCAGCTTCACACACGACTACACTGGACATCCTCTCAGATACTATTTCATCAGCATCTTATGGCCTGAAAAAAAACAGAGAATTTGTATTATTTTAAGAAGCTGAGGTATGAATACATGAAAGATAGCTGATGACAGATACGCAAAGTTTGGGAAGACCTGGAAATGGAATTCTCATTGATAATGGACACTTTTGTTATTTTCATACCCAAAATGATTCCTCATTAAATCACAGAATACTATAGCCTAAAGAGAATTCAAGATGGGCTGACTCTGTGGCCCAGGCATGTGCCAAATCTAATCTAAGCTATTCAGAAATTCTTCCAAAGCTGGAACCCCCACCATTTCTGTATGAAACTGTATTCTGGCCCCTAACTAGCCTCATCATTGGCAAAAGTTCGTATCTCAGAGCTGGAATCTCCTCTGCAGCAATTTAAATGAGCAACTTCTTGTTCTGTCATAACAGGAAGGGATTATTTCCAACTTCTGTAGGACTTGACAGTGTTATTGCACCCCAAAGACATATTTCTAAGCTCTCCAATAATTTCTTCCAAAATCTCTACAGATGGTGGATCTATTTCTTGAAGTACATTACTGAAAACAAGGTGAAAGATTGAGCTAAACTGCAAACTTCCATGTTACAGAGAGAAAATCAACTATGTTTCTGATGTTTTCTTGACACATTGCATTATGAGAAGGTGTGGAAATCGTGAGATTCATATATTTGTTTTTTCACATCTTTGGCACAAACTTCTAATATATTTCTTTTTTTTTATGGCTTCATTTTTCATATTTCATGCAATTTCTTGCCAAACTACTAACTACAGGCTGTGTGTATTTTGCAACAGAAAGCTCAAGAACTGTTTCAACTTTTAATATTAAATTAATATTTAAAAATATGTAGATGGAAAAGATAGAAACCTCCTTAACTTTTTCTTTCACTTGTTTTTTTTTCCTACTAGTATTTCACTGAAAATATTATTTCAAATCTAAAGCTCAAAAGATTTTCTTTATAATAGACAAATTGCTTAAAAACAGCCTTCATTTTCTTTTTTTTAATATTTACACTACTTTACCTTTCCATACATATGTGTTCTGGGTGAAAAGTTTTATCACTTTCAAACGTATATATGAAAATGTGATTAAAATATTTTTTTAAAGATAGCGATTTCTGACAACAAACATTGCAAACAATTTTGGGTTTTTGGTTCTTTTTTGTTCCTTTTTGTATTTTGGGTTTTTTTGGTTGTGTTTTGTTGTTGTTGTTGTTGTTTTTCTTTTTTTTTCCTTTTGGTTTTTTTTTGTGAGGTTTTTTTTGTTTATTTGTTTTGGGTTTTGTTTGTTTGTNAAAAAAAAACAAAAAAAACCCCAAACAAACCAAGAATATAAGATTATTTTTTGATGTTCATTTTTATGGGCTTCAACAAAGCCCTGTCAGCCAAGTGTGTATTCAAGAAGCTTCTTTGCAGTTTGTTCAGGGTCAGAGCAGATCAATTAATCTGAAATTAAATCCCAGTCATCCATTCACAGCAACACTGTAAAATGTACACAACATTCCTTAGCCTTGTCCATCAGGCAACATTTCATTGCAGAGCTGGTCAGCCAAGCCCAGGGAAGGTCTCTGCAGAGGGAGCTGCACTCAGGGGACAAATTGTAGAGGTTATTTTGGGAGCTACACTTTTCTCCTTGTTTTCAGCACTTTCCCCACAGAACAGCTGGAAAGCCCCAGAGAAAATGCACATTGCAGGAAGGCTCCCAGTTTTGTGGCAGGAGAGAGGGAGAGAATGGGATTTTTTCTTCCAAGAAGTCTGACATAGATTCTGCTATAGACACGGATTTTGGCTTGGATTCATCCTAGCTAGCCAAGGGAACCCAAGAGATCCCAAAGTTAGAAGCCCAGCCACAGTAGGCTCCCTCCATAATCGATGAAAACAAAAAGATGCCTCTCAAGGTTGGGCTGTCTCATGCAGGGACTCTGAAGTATTTTTATCTTTCCAGTGATGGTGGGAAAAATCCTGAAATAATTATATTTATTGCAGATATATTTTCTTATATCAAGGGTGTGTAATCTGGGTCTTAATATGCTGCTTACACAGACAGCAAAATGTTGATGACCTAAACAAGTCTCCAGAATAATCTAGATGCATATTTAACACAAAAATGCCATTTTTAGCTGCAGCTTCTGTTTTATTTGTTTGCTTGTTTGTTTGTTTGTCTACATGTTCCATTTCTCTCTCAGACATGAAAAAAAAGTTACTGTTACCTTACAGTTTTAGTGAAAGATTGGACAACTTGTTAAAGGGTATTTGTATGTCAAATGAACTTAAATGTTATAGAACTAACATGAGCATCTTCCTCAGCCTACTGGTCTTGAGTTGCCTATTCTAGCACTTTTTAGGAAAAAATGGAAGTTAAAGAAGCTCCCTGCATCCACCCTACCCTCTTAAAGACCCAAAACAAATGAAACCAAGTTTTTAATTTTCAATATGGACTGTCAAAAATCCAAGTGCTCTCCTCAGGCCTTTGCTGGCCAAGCACATGATGAAATCAGAACCTCTCACTTTTACTTTTTTATTTTATGCCCATAATCACACAGTCCCAGTATTCTTCAGGCTTTTGAACATTGTTGGAAAACTGTCATAAATTACTGAAAAAAACTGTCATAAAACTTTTCTTCAGAATTCCAAAAAACAACTGAAAAAATCCCGGAGAAAACACATCCTTTATTTGTCCTTTCCAATATTTTATACTTTTATAAAATTTGGAGAATATTCATTGTGTCTTTTCGCTTGTTCCTTCTTTTTGTTGCAAAGATGAAAAAAAAAGCTCATTGAAAACTGTGTTTTAAGAGACTTTTTGGATTCTATACGAAAATCAATGATGAAAATAATATTTATTCTTATTGGAAATCTGGCTCTAAATAAAGACAAACCACTGCTGAGTTCTGTGTCTTGAAACTTTTTCCAACTTCTTTGGATGCTTTGTGAGTATAATCTAGTGGAAAATCAACAGGATTTTCTCCTTGACCTTGATGCATTGAGAAATTGTAGATTTACATGCACAAAAATCATAGCCTGAGAAGTCACTCCCCATCAGTAAATGCAAGAAATGAGAACCAGAAAGCTGCAAAGGTAACTTCTTTCAAACACCCTCACATGCAGCAGAGTATTCCAAATACTTGATTTCTTTGTGGACATCTGTGTTTCTGTGCAAACAACATTGTTCCTGCTCTGGGATGATGTTGTTAGAATGGCTTAGTGCAGACTGAACAGAAAAAGGAAAGTGAGGGGAGAGAGAAGATCTAAAGGTGGGAGGGGGAAGCTTTATCATTTGTTTCACATACTCTAGGCTCAATTAACACATCTTGAGGATTCTTATGACACTGCCAACAAAAATTAATGCAGAAGTTATGCGTTGTACCTTTTATCTCAATTGTGTTGCACAAGTCTGGCAAAGTTGAAAAGCTGCTAATTTAGTAGTCAGCAGTGTCAAATAAAATTTCTAAACTGTATGTCTATAAAAGAACATCTTTGCAATAAGGCATAGCAAATATGCTTGCAAAACAGTTCAGTCAGCAAACCTGTTTTAGGTTTTGAAATATTTGGCAATGACATTTATTAGAAAAAACTATAATATATCAGTGATATAAAGAGCTGTCTCTTCATCACTGGTGCTTTATTATAGGTACTAATTTTGTGCAAAATCCTTTAGAATCTTTGCAAAACACCTGCTGAACTTAAAGAAATATGGTTACTGCTTGTGCTGAGACAGATGTAGCTTAATCACATAATACTGAATTTGGCTTTTCAGTGCCTCACAATAAATGAACTGAACATACCAGTGCAGGAGATTTAAATCTTGCTCCAATTTGAATATCACGTTTGCTGACTGGAGGGCCTAAGTTACAGCCAGCTTCCTCAGGTGTCCAACATTACTCAGAACGCTCCTGTTTAAGCCACTCTATCTCTAGTTTAATTTAAAAAGGGGGGGAAAAAAGAAAAAAAAAGGCCTCAGAGAGCATACTTAAAAAATGCTGAAATTCATTGTGGATTATTTTTGTTTCTTTTACTTCCTTGCCTGTTTCAATCTAGCCAGTACTGAACTTTCCTCTATCTGTATTGTTTCCTTTAGGCACTATTTGTCAGTTTGTTGGGGTTGGGGTTTTTTTATTTATTTTTTTTTTTTTGCGTGGGAGATATTTGAAGGCTCTATTTTTAAAAGGAATTTTACTCTGGAGGAAGCTATTATGAATGTCTTGACCTGAGAATGGAATAAGACAGGCTATTTTCTTCCTGTGTCATTAGCTGCACATGATTAGTTTTATATATTGACTGATTTTTGGTGGTAGAATAAGTCGATTTCTATGAATTTCCGTCACCATGTAGTGCCCAGGTTGAGATTCAAACTTGTTTACTCTTTTCACTGTTGTATTTATAGATAAGGGAGATTCTGAGAATATGTGCACATATGTTTTTTAAGTGCAGCAGTATTATGTGTTGTGACAGTATGTGCTTGTAAAGGAATGTGTAATAATCCAACTATACAGTCATATATATATGCACATAAAATGGTTTGAGCTGGAAGACACCCTAAAAATTATCTAGTTCTGACCCCCAAAGTCTGCACACAATGTAGAGAAGTACACAATCTAGCCCAGAGCACACAATTTCAAATCCACAGATATCCATAAACATAGAATATGTATGTTACATTTTATAGTGTATATATTTTTGTCTCCCTCTATTGAGTCTTATTTACACTGTAATGTTAAATAATAGTACTTTAATTTTACTTCTTCAGATAAGCTGTGTGCTTCATAAAAAAGCATAAAACAATGAAAGCTCATGAATATTTATATCAATGGCTACATAGCATTATACTCATAATCTCTCAGACTGGTTCTCACCAGTTCAGAATTAATTATCAAGTTCAGTTTTAATTGCATTCTTCTAAATTATAACCAAAA
>VWZS01004325.1:318392-340933 GCA_013397075.1 Rhabdornis inornatus | reverse complement strand
AATGAATCAGCTCGCGAGTACTCTGCTGGGCCTGGTATCCAAGACTGGTTTCTGTAACCCCATCCTTTATGTGCAATGATGAGCCAAAGAGGTGATTCAGAGGCTCCTCTTGAAACCAACTTGCTTAAATGTTAATGTCTCTCCCACTTTAAAGATAAAATAAAAATTCTATTTCTAGTTCCTTCAGCAGATATGTTGAACTGAATATCCCTTAAAATAGCCTCTTTTTTTCTCTTTAGCTAGTTTTGATATATGATTGCATGCTACATTACATACTAAATATATTTCAGTAGTGCTGGCTGAAAAAAAATCTGGGGGGAAAGTAACTTTATAGAGAGAAGAACTCTCACCATTTAAGCTCTGTCCATCAGTAGTTTTCTGCATTGAACTCCAAAGGATCCCTGATTGTCTTTAAACTTAATTTTTAAATGAAATATAGAGGAAAAGGGCATACTCTGTCTGATACACCTGGAAGTCATGTGGCCTCAGCAGTCATTTTCTTTTCTTTCCCTCTTCCCATCCACACACAGCCACAACTGGGGTCACTGGTTACCCCATCCTCAAACAAGACTTCCAAGCAGCCTAGAGCAATGCCACACACCTTATGAGCTGAATTTCAGCCCTGAACTTTATCTCCTCATCTTCCTTCTGTCTAGGGAAGGCTTATAGTGTTCTTCTTCCTTTAATTCGTCATCTCCAGTGAGCACACATGTAAAAAATAGTAAAAATCAAATGCTTTTTTAGTTCTCTCTGGTTCAGTCATCCAAAGATCCTATGGCCTGTTTCCCAGCTGTGTAATCAGAGAAAGTTTGCTACTCTCATCATTCCTTGCAGATGAAGGTCCTGACAGCACCTCAAGCTATTACCCTGTTCAGGCCGAGTGTGAAATGGAAGATTCAAGATTCATACTCCCTGTGTATAGTTGCTGATCTGTATCCAAAAGTCTTGCAAATGATCTGAGCTCAAGTCCATCTTTTAAAGAAAAGAAAAGACGAAAAAGTAAATAAATAATTATAAATAAATAATTAAAGAAAAAAAAAAGAAAATAAAATTAAAAAAAAACCAAAACAAACAGACCAAAATAGTATCAAATAAAAACAATTCTATATCTTTCTTCCTTTCCTCTCAACTGCCTATTTACTTTCAAAAGTCAAATCTTATTCAAGAGGAGTCACATTCCCTCCTGTCTGAATACAGGGAAATGACATCACTTAAGCATTAGCAACTGTTTTTGGAGATAAATCGGGAGATTTGTTCCCAGGATGTTCACAAGACATTTCACCCACTCAGCTACTCACTAGGCAAACAGTGTAACCAGGTGCCTAACTCTAAGCATATGAATAACACATTGATTTAATCAGGATTCCTCTGACTTATGGGATACCTGTTCAATCCCTGAATAGAAAAGGATCTAAATTATAAACAGTGGAGGAAGCACTAGTCAGTTTTTAATTTTAAGATAATTTGAAGGAAGCTGAACATGAGAGTATATATCAAAAATCAAATATGTATGGTAATATCCGAAAAAAACCACTAATGCTGAAAGCAACATCACTTCTGAATTTGTTACAGAGAAGGAAGGAGAAAGGTAAATTTAAAAAATAACAGAGTTGTTGGCAAATTTCACTGGTCAGAAGAAGAACCTGGATAAAAGCCGCAAACCACCCACACAAATGTCTCAATTAAGTACCATGAGAGATAGCCAAAAGACCTGTTATCCTGGTAGTAGTCTGGCACAAGAGAGTTAGAAACAGCATCAGTATCAACTTGGTACTGCAACCTAATGATCTGAAGAAAAGCAGGCTATGAGACTTTCTTATTCCTATCAAGAAAGCACAGCAATACTTGTTTCAAAATACCCTTTAATATATTCACTTTCCCTCACTAGAATAATATCTATTTTCCTCCTAATTTTAGATCGCTCAGGCTACTTATTTTTGTTTGATTTACTGGTTGTTTTTACAATGTATGGTGTTCTTCAGAGAAAGATAGAGATATTCTTTATATTAATGCAGAAACACTTGTTGCACATACAGTTTAACAGGCCTTTTTCTAACTACCTGAAATTCCCAGGCACTACCACGGCAAAAAGAACAGCCACAAAAATGGAAAGATGGGAAAAGAAAGTATTAAAGAAAGAGGGAAAGAAAAGTCCAGACTAAAACTATAGGTGAAGCTGGAAGGTAAGTTGTGTCCCAGGAAGAATCAATAAAGGCAATCATGTACAATCAACACTTATGTGGATTTAAGTCACGCGGCTCTAAAGCTTAAAATAGAGATGCATTACAGCAGATGGCAGCTTGTGGAGAAAAAAAATATAGGTGCAAGAAATGCTGTCCTTTGAGGACATTTCGTAGAGGTGTTATTGGCAGGGAGAATATAATTTTTTTTTTTCTCTTGCCCAGAAGTAAAAGAAGTAAGTTTTTGAGAAAATCATAGTCCAAGACAGTAGTAAGAGGTTGTATGAGCAAGGAATTTCAGAGATGTTTAGGTGCATTTATATGCAGCATGGCTGAATGAGAAGGAAAAAAAAAAAAAGGGGGGTTGAAGGCCTTCTGTCAAGCAGTTCTCTTTCCTTTCTTTTTCTTTCTTCTTTTTTTTCCACCTTCCTTTCACAGTCAATTTGCTGCAAGTTCGGTCTTGAAAAGAATGCTCTGACATCTAGCAGTGTGGCTAACCTGTTAGGGAGCTTTTCAATATTTATGTATTATAACCCCTGATAAAATTGCCTTTTTTTTCCAAATAAAGTCCTACATCCTTCCTTGGGGACCTTTTAGAACATTTTTGTAACTTAAAATCGGCATTCATCTTTACATTTATTTCCATTCAATAATAATTTACTTGCTTTCTTTCTCTCTTTTTCTCTCTCTCTCTTTCTTTCTTTCTTTCTTTCTTTCTTTCTTTCTTTCTTTCTTTCTTTCTTTCCTTCCTTCCTTCCTTCCTTCCTTCCTTCCTTCCTTCCTTCCTTCCCTCTTTTCGTAATTCTTGATGTTTCATCCCCTCCATGGAATTACATCTGCCTGTTCTTCTGCATTTTTAATTTGAAGAAAATAACCACATAGCTTCATTGTGGTAGGGGGAGTGGGTGTGACTATCAGCGACCTCCTCTTGGAGATAATGAGGGAACAATTAAATGGTCCTTTTCTGGGAAGCAGCTGAAACAATGGAAGCCACAACAGGTCGCACACGAAATAAATCAGAGAGGTGGACCATGTGGGTGGAAAAGTTCATAGTGGTCTGAATCTGAATACAGCAGTGGTGGGGAAGGAGGAAGGGTGAATTTGTCTGCAGCTGTTCAGCAAAGGGGTGGGAATAAAAGGTTTAAAGGGCAGAAGCAGAAATAGAAGTAATAGAAAAGGGGTAGTCAGCAAGAAAATGCCTGGATATATGGGTAAGAAAAAGAAAGGGAAATAAAGCCAGAAAACAAGAAATATAACCATGGCCTGCCAAAAGAGAGAAACAATCAAAAGTTTTTTCTGTGACGCCAGACTTTCTGTGCTCTGAAGTCAAACTTGTGCATAGGTTCAGATCAAATCACAGGGAAAAACTAACATTTTATTTCCTATGTTTGGAGTTTAGCAAGGTTCAGACCTGCCCTGTTACTTTCTGTATCTATCCTTATGAATTGTTTGGATGAAAGAAATTATAATTTTCATATTTTATGAGGATGGATATATGGGCTTCTAGCTATAGGGTAGTTCAGTAATTTGCAGAGACCTATTCTGTGTGGACAAGTTGGTCTCTAATCCCTGAGAGGAGAGGAAGGGAAGCCAAACCTCTGAATTCACATGGCAAAATCCTCATCCTGGGTAGGTCTTTCTGAGCTTGCCTGCTTACAATGCACATTGAAAGATTTAACACAAAATCCTTTTTTAAAATGCAGGAGTTTTATTTATTAGAGACATGAAATTGAAGAGGACCTTCCTGGCCACTAAGGTCAATTCCTTAGCTTCCTTTTTTGTTTTCTTAATCAAATTGATAAAAATCCTCATGACCTGCTTACCAGGTTTGTCTGGGCTTGTTAGCTGCCCTGGTCTGGTTATGATAGAATTTCCTTTCTTTGATGGTTTGGAACTGTTCAGTCTTGCATCTTGCTAGTTTTTAAGATTTTATCAATAAACCAAATGGAAGCATTGCTTCTTTTATTTTCCCCTTGGATTTTCCAGAGATGCACAGAAACAGAAACTTCTCATTTTGAGTCTGAATGTAATTTTGCCATTTTATGTATATTGCATTTCATTTTTCTGTCCTTAGATCAGATAGCTTCTTTTTCCTTCTTTGTTATGTTAAATGAGAAATTGCTCAATTTTGTCACTGGGAAAGTAACAGTCCCTGTGTTAATTTCTGACAACCAGCTGGTATTTAGCTTTGGCTGATATGCACTATAGTTCTTTGGCTACACTGAATTTCAAAATACATTAGAAACTAGGAGGAAAAAAGAAGAAAAAAAATCACACAGAAGAAAACAAAATAAAAACATTCCAGCAAATTATAAAGGAGAGTTCTAATATTACATGGCATAAATGACAATATCTGAAAGCCATTTGTAGTCTCTTAAGCCATTTCACCTAGAAAAGAAAAACTCAAACTAAAATATTATGAGTTAAGCAAAAGTTCCTATTTATCCAACCTTCAACTTTTGTTTGTTTTTCTCTATGATGTTTTTAACTGAGATTTTTACTTCTCAAATGAAAAAAAAAAATCTCAGTCCTTTCTTTGATTTTTTTTTTGTTTGTTTGTTTTGTTTTTGTTTGGGGTTTTTTTGTTTGGTTGGTTGGTTTTGTTTGGTTTTTTTGTTGATTTTGTTTGTTTTTTTGTTTTTTGTTGTTGTTTTTTGGGTTTTTTTTGTTTTTTTTTTTTTTTTTTTTTTTAAATTTCAGGATCTTTTCTTACTGTTTCTCACTTCCCTCTTATCTGTATTGATATTAGGAATGGAAAGTGAGGAAGAGTAAATATTAGAAGAGCACCAGTGAAAGGAAAATGGAAAGTCACTCATATTCTCATTACTTTGTCTTTCAGCAACACCTCCAAGATGTCACACTCTTCACATCACATAGCTCAAAACCAGAAGCAAGCCCAAAACCATTATTTTAAACACAAAAGACACATCAAATGTAACCAAAAAGAAAATACAGTATTTCATTTAATCACCACAAGTGCCCAAATGCTGGAAAGCTGCAGGTTAAGAGGTAGACTGGTAGAAGAGATACCACACACCAGCTTAGAACACTCTGGCTGGGGCTTTTAAGGCAAAACTCTTACAGAAGGGTTGCTTCCTTTACATTTATACAGTAAATTTATTATTACCCTCCTCTGCACAATGTGGAATCAATGTCTCTATCTTCTTTGGACCTTTGGATGAGCGCTGGGGTTGCTACTTTGGACATCATGGCTCTCACAGGAACAGGAGCAAGGTATGCAAGGAGTCCCTAGAGGTCGGCTTTTGCTTCAAATGAAGCATTCTGCACATCTATCCCTCTGCAACAAGAAGATGTGTTTCTATTTCACTGCTATTTGAAAAGACACTAATTCATAGTGCATTTCCCCTCCCCACTCACCCTTTTATCAGGAGAGTGATAGATTTATTGAGCCAGGTCTTCATCTGGTGTAAATTGGCATTGCTGCATTGATTCCTGTGGGCCTGCCTTGATTTATGCCAGTTGAGGATCTGGTCCATTTTCATGATATTTGAACATCAATCCTTGCATCTCTTTTTCCCATCCGTAGGCTTTTTCTGTCACGCTTCTGAGAAGAAAACGCAAATGAGTTAAGGGGCTGTCACCAGCCCAGGGAAGAATTTGCTGCTCTTTCTTTGTGACTAGGGTCTCTCCTGTTAATTTCCATGGCAGGTCCCTCTCAAGTTTCTCCAAAACTTGTTACCATGTCCTCCTGAGGATGTCAGCTCCTGTTGCAGACTGAAACATTAACAGGGGAAGTTATTAGCTATTCTCTTTACATACTGCCTTTCTTTATATCTGAATTAATAGAAGTATGAATGCTGGTCATCAAAAGAAATAATGAGTTTTAGAAAGTGAAAATGACACTGACAAAAACAAAAGAAATCTGATCTCAGCAGAAGGGTCCACAGAGAAGAGGAACAAAGAGGTAGAAGATAAAAAAGAAAAATTGAGAACCTAAAAGGAAAAGAAAAGAAAGAAAGGGGAAAAGAGAAGAAAAGAGAAGAAAAGGGATGCTTGGAATGAAAAAGAGCAAACTAGTTCTTCAGCAGAATTGAAAGCAGCCATCATGCAGGCAGAAGGAAGAGAACTTATCAGATTTAAAGAGACTTTTTTTCTTCCTCCCATTTGACTGAATAATATAAATACATATTGTTAAGCCTGTTACTGGATGTTCTGTTTGCAAATTGCCTTTGATTGTTCCAGGCTGGACAGAAGACCACATGCTCAGAAGCAAAATGCCACAGAAGCACAGTGTTCTATACCCACATAAAACCTGAACAGCCCCGTTCCCCTCTTCCCCTCACAGCCCAAAATTCCTGCCCACAGGAATAGCAGTTAAAACAATGCTGGACATCAGGTGTGCATTTGCTGTGGCCAAATGGCTTCTGTTTAATGAAGGAGCACAAGAGCGACAAGAGGAAAGGAAGAATGGAGGGAAAAGGGGAAAAAAAAACCTAATAAAAAGGAACCCAAAAAAACCCAGAAAACCAACCTGCCAAGCAATCTTTTTTCTCCTGTCTTCCTTAGTTTATAATTGATGAAGGCTTGTTACAGCTTTCTTTAGAAAAAGGGTTTTTTGATCACTTCTAATACAGATACTTTTTTTAAATCCCTTTTCCTTCATTCTGCTGATAAAATAAAAAGCTGAAAGGAGTAAATAATTAATGTGAATATTTTAACTATACTTATGCATCTACTCTCAACAGTTTAAGTAATTGATTTCCTCAGCTTGAGGCCAGACAGGCTCCTCTTTATGCACTGTATCTCTAGTTTACTTGTTTGACACCTGTCTATCTGATGTTTCAGAAAGTAGAGACAGTTAGATCAGCAGTGCTGTAATCATACAAGTGTTAAGGTTGGAGAAGACCTCTATAATCATTGAGTCCAACCATGAGCCCAACACAGCCCTGTTACCACTAAACCATGTATCCACGTGCTATATCCACACATTTCCTAAACACTTTCAGGGATGGTGATTCCACCACTTTCACATGTATTAACATTCTTTCAGTGAAGAAATGTTTCCTAATATAATTGAAGTTCCTGCTTTGCCACGTGTCTTCTGGATAGTCATTGCTATGCAATTTACTCCCTCTGGCCTGAGTTTCTTTTTATCACAAATGTCATGGTGGTTTGCTACCTTCTAAGGAAGACAGGGAAGAAGTGTGAAAATAGTCTAGAAGTGCAAATTTTCCACAGGGGCCCTTGATTTAAGGTTGTTTTATAGAACCAGAAATGACCATTGAACTTCTGAATAATAGGTGTAGTTTGATATTCCTCTGGCTGACTTTATCTATCTCCTTCTTTTCTACAGTATTCAGAGTGTATATCTCTAACCCATATTTTATTACTAGTGATTAATAATACTTGAGTAATTTGTGTGAAGACCAAATGTGATAATGGAAGATTCTCATGAAAATAGAAAACTATTGGTTTTGTACTACCTTGAGTGCTCCACTCTCCGTCTTAATATTTTACACCCTTATACACTTTAGATTGATTCTGGGAACATTTCAAGCAGTGCAGCATGAAATTTCTGGTTCTTCCCTACTGGGGGATGATGGAAATTCCTCCTGGAGGGCTTTCCATGTGTGGCTATCTATATCTCAGTCTCTGTCTATGACATTTTTGACTGCCCCTAAAGCCTTCAGCTTAAAAGGTGTCATGCTGTTAAACTTTAAAACAGAGTCTATGAGTTTTTAAATCTTGAGTGGACTTTTTTGCCATGGAGAAATAAGAATGCACTGCATCATGTCTACATATTTGAACCTTTATCCAAATTTATGGAAATATATTAGTGTGACATTCGAGACATTGAGAGAGACTCAAGACACTATCTTTTCCATGGCAGTGGTTCCTTCATAATCCTGCTGGGTAATTCAAAGAGTCCATTAATGAATCTTGAGGAGGGGTTATCTTGATTTTTTTTTTTCCTTCTTAAACTCTTCTTCACAAGATACCAGATATTTCTTGTTTCTGAACCTACTAATTGATGTAAATTTGTGTGATATCCTCCTGGGAGTCACTTACCTTGTATCACAGATGATCTCCAGGGAGATATGGATCTCAGCTGCAGTCCTGTGAAGAAAAGCAAAGTGAGCCTCTAGTGTAGAAGAACTGTGATCAAGACACTCTATAATACAAAGAGAAAGAATCTCAGGACACCTGATACAAGCTGCATAAAATAATGAAATATGGAAAGGCAAAGTAACTAATGTAAATTATAAAAAATACACTCTTAAGACTGTTTGATACCTCCCTTTGAAGGTTTCAAATGAGAAGAGATAAAAGCTTGTTGGGAAAGTCTGCTTTTCAGTATGACTGATTTTAAAAATAATAGCTATTTTATTATACTCTTCATGAAAAGTCTTCTTCAGAATTGCTATCTGTATTATAAAAAAAAAAAATTAAAATCCATAAACCTGCATTCTTTTTGTATGATCAGGAAATGAAGGGTAAAATTATAAAATTAACTGGAGTTTTAGCAACCACAAATCATACTGATTAAATTAAAACAAAACAAAACACAACAAAACAAAAAACCAAAACCAAAACCAAACCAAACCAAACCAAACCAAACCAAAACAAAAACCCAAACAAGCAAAAGAAAACAAACAAACAAACAAAAAAGACCAAACAAACAAAACAAAACTAGTGTCCTTTTAATAAATATTGAATTTCTAAGTAACTTTTCAAAATTTTAATATTTTATATAAAATATTTATGACAGAGAAGGATTTTTCTTTATTAATTACACCTTAATAAGCCTGAGAAATATTTTTAATAAAGATAAAAAAAGCCAGTTTCTATCTGTTTTTTGTCTATTTCAAATCAGAGAAAACAACTTTGCAGAATGACAAACTAGTTTAGCAGCCTCTGACCCATGATAAGGCAATGACCAGGAGCTATTAGGAATTCAGACCTTTTGACCCTTTATCTTTCATCTCCAAGATAAATTTTGTTCATGAAAAACCTGTAATTTTATCTCAGAGCAATATTTACTACACAAACAAGAATTATGTTGATGGCT
Organism: Rhabdornis inornatus; assembly: GCA_013397075.1. NCBI lineage: Eukaryota > Metazoa > Chordata > Aves > Passeriformes > Rhabdornithidae > Rhabdornis > Rhabdornis inornatus. The sequence goes on along the minus strand of VWZS01004325.1, from coordinate 331,723 downwards.
ACATAGCTCTTCCTTGATTTTGATAGGGTTCTTTTCATTCCATTTTTGTTACTGGTGAAGAAGCCTTTCACAGGATGTCTTAGTGAGATGTTGGCCCTCAGTTTGCAAATAATGTTTTGGGTTTTTTCGTATTTGGTTTGAGTTGAGATGATCAAATGAGGCCAGCACTGACTTCTGACTTACTTCAAGAAATGTGATAAGTTATTATGATGTGTCACTTAATCATACTCAAGGGTGTTAATATTTTGTGACATGTCAAGAATGAGGAGGTGCTGTAACTCAGAAGTTGCCTTCTGTCACAGCTGTCAAGCAGGACATGAAATCTGGTCCCTCTGGTAAAATTTACTTATCTCCCTACCTAATTTAGGACCAACACTTCAATATGCCATTCCTGTACTACCCCAGAGAGGTGCTGTGTTAATGAAGAAGTTGAGGAAAAGGTTTTTCAGTTTCTATACACATCATCTGTGAGTTTGGCCACTGAATTAGTGTGTGCTGTTGTATGCACCAGATCGTTTCCTTCCACCATTTAGATGAAAAATCCATTCATCAGAGAAAAAAAATGCCAGCTCTCATATATTCCTCTTGAAACCAATGAGTTACAGATTAGACTGACACCAAGATTTTCAACATGGCAGAGAAGTACAGCCAAGTGCAACAGCATTACACCTCCACAGATAATGAAGCAGCAGCAGAAAGTTTAAAATAAAACTCTTACAAAGACTTATAAATAAAGTTATTGTTCTTCCTCTTAATACAAGATCCATGGAGTGAACAGTGAAATTATTAGTCACTTGAGAGAATATATATTTACTTTTTTCCAATCTTGTGTAACTCTTTGGCACAGGCTGTAACAGAAAACAAAAGTAGACTTTAGCTACAAAGCAATTATATTAATTTCCAAAAAATGCATTTCCTATGAAGCTAAATTGTTGATGAATATTGTTGTAAGTCCTATTAGCAAGACCTAATTTCAGTAGCATTTTAAGGCAATTTTAGGCAATGCCAATGGCTAATCCAACCATTAGGTGCTAATGCAATAAAAGGTAGACAGAGGCTTCTTTTCCTGGAAAATCATATTTGCTGTATGGGAGGACTGCAGGTACGTAACATACTAATGCTCTTCATTAAGAGATTACCAACATTTATCTGGTAAGGCCAGTTCAATTCAACAAACACTTTTTGTGTGGTTAATATGGAAAATTTGGTCAACCTACATAGCAGCTCTAGTTTAAGTGATCTTCTCAGAATCGTGGAAAACTTTGGGTTTGAAGGCACCTTAAAAATTATCCAGTTGCAATGTCCCTGTCATGGGCAGGGTCTGTTTCCACTAGACTAGGCTGCTCCAAGTCCCCTCCAACCTGGCCTTGGACACTTACAGGGATTTGGCATTCACAGTTTCTCTCGGCAGGCAGTGCCAAGGCCTCACCACCTTCACAGGAAAGAATTTATTCCTAATATCTAATCTAAACTGCTTTATTTGAATGTGAACCCATTCCCCCTTGTTCTGTTACCCCAGGTCCTTGTGACAAAGTCCCTTTCCATTGCTCTTGTAGCCCCTTTAGGTACTGGAAGGTTCCAGAAGTTCTTCCCACAGACTTGTCCAGGCTGAACAGAAAAATGCTCTCAGCCTGTCTCCATAGCAGAGGTTCTCCAGCCCACAGATCATCTTTGTGGCCTTCTCTGCACTCATTCCAGCAAGTCCATGTCTTTCTCATGCTGGAACTCTGACTAGTAAAGACTGAGGCAAAAGAAGTGGTTGAGCACCTCAGCAACTTCCACCTATCCAGTCCCAGGTAAGCAGACCTCCAATTTCCTTCCAGAAAGGACCCACATTTTCCCTGGTTTCCCTTTTATCACCAATGTACCCAGAGAAGCTTTTCTTGTTGCCCTTAACAGAATACTGTTCAAACTTTCAAATGTGTTTTAGTCATACTGTAGGCCAAAGAAAAGTCCCAAATCTATATGTTTTCCTCACACTGTCAGGGCATTAGGATATGGTTCCACGTTTTCTTGTCTACACCCATCTCTCTTCCAAATACATAAAAATAATAGAAGGAGGTCAGAGGCCAATTATTAGAATTAGTCACCAAGGTCAGAACTAGAAGTAATAGGATGAAGCAGCAACAAAGGGAAAATTTTAGTTAATGATTAAGACAAACTTTATGACTATTAGGATCCATGGAACACACTGCCAAGGGAGGTCACATCACTTTCACTGAGAAGCATTCAAGGGCAGACTTATAATCACTCTCACAGTAATGTCTTAAGGAAAATTAATTCAGTCTTGCTGTGAAGCACAAGCACAAGATATGCCACTCACTAGGGTCCCTATTCCAACTCTAATCTTTCAGCACTGAATCTGTGCAAAAAAACAATAATTCTCTGTTCCTATAAGAAAGAAGTTTGAGTAGAGAAAGCTGCTAATGTATATATTGACTAATATTTTGCTAATGTTCCTAGCATGTCTGAGTGCCTCTATACATAAGAGATTTTAAAGAATATTAACAGTGATTCCGCCCAATATATATTATTTTTATCCAAGCATCTCAAACCTCATTGCAAGCTTTGTGAAGCTCAATTAACCTATCAAACTTCACCACAGGAACATGTTGTGCCCAGGTGGTTGTTGTGACAAAAGCATCTGTGTCATGAGAATTCAGGATTTATTTCTAAATCATAATAAATGGCTTGAAGCAGTGCCAAATTCAGGATTGAGTTGAAAAGGTTGAGTGTATGAGGGAAAATAGGTGCTATTTTGAAGGCAGATAGACAATTAATAGTGTACCCTTGATCTTCTGGGCCATGTCCTGAGAGCTAGCTGAGTTGGGCTTGAAGCAAAAATACATGTGGCTGAACTCCTCGTGGTCACTTTTCTACTTGGTTAAATCTTGGCCCAAACAAAGCATTGCTGACAGTGTAATTTCTTTAGCTCTCTGGATAAAGAAAAACCTCTTTCTACAAAGAAAGCCTTAGGAGTCCCTTATATAATTCCCACATTGAGTCCAAAATCCCTGTTTGAAGTAAGAAAAGAACAGGAAACCCATTTAAAGAACACCCAGAAATCATCATCATCATCTTTGGTAAATAGCTCCCATGGTTAACAGTTTTACTGCTTAAATCTGTGCTTTATTTTCAGTTTGAATTTCTGTAGCTTTAATGACCAGCCACTGAACTGCAGCAGCATTGTCCACAACGTTCTTTATGTAGATATTTACATACTAATCAAATCTCTACAGATGTTTTACCTCTGTCAAGTCAAATCAAATACTGAATTTTTATGGGGATGAGTAAGAAAAAATCATCTGAACCCTGATGTGAAAAGGCTGTTCAAAGCAAACATGTTTGAGTAGCTGTTATAGCCATGCCTAAAAATTACTAATTCCTTGCATTAACCTTCTGTTTGTATAGTGAGTTTCAATTCTTGTTCTTCCCTGGATTTGTACTGGTACATGTGGTCCCAACTGTTTCCTCACACCCAGTTTACCAAGCAATCTAGAGAGCTCCAAGTCAGTCATCCATTCTGCTCAGTACTTACTGCTGCATCCAAATTTATGTAATTTAAAAATGCTCTCAGATTTTCTGTTTATTCTTTTCCCCCCCATGTCCTTGTTAAAACTATGATAGGTATGAACCATGGCCTCACTGGAATTCCAACAAAGGAATTTTGATGGCTGATTGCACATTTTATATGATATTTGGGGATCCAGAACTCAGTATTTTTTTTGACTGTGCAAAGTAATCCATATTAATTATTCAAACCAAGAATTCAAGTACCGACTACCTCTTCCACTCATTCTTAGAAAAATGTTGTGACTTATTCTTGCAAAAATGTTTTTATAGTCAGACAACCTTTGTCTGGGACTTTGAAGCTTTTGTAAGAATATCATTCTTTCCAAGTTATAATGACTAATGCATTAAAAATGAATTTAGTCTACTTCGCAGTGTCTGGTCATAAAAAAATGAATTTAGTCTACTTCACAATGTCTGGTCATAAAAAATCCGTTATTAGTTTGGTTTTTTGTTTGGGGTTTTTTTGCTGTTGTTGTTGTTTTGGGTTTTTTTGTGGTTTTTTTGTGGTTTTGTTTGTTTGTTTGTTTTTGTTTGTTTTGGGGTTTTGTTTTGCTTTGTTTTGTTTTGTTTTGTTTTGTTTTGTTCTATTTTGCTTTGGGGATGGCAGAGGTGGGGGGAGAGTTATGCGACAAATACCTTTTTTCAGCATTCTTCAAATGACTTTATTTTCCCAGAACAAGTTAAGCATACATGAGAAGCATGAAAAGTGTCAAAGGAAACTTATTCTGGCTATTTCACAGCAGCAGTAGAAGCCAAGGAAGAAGTATCTGGAAACAACAGTTTTGGTAAGCACCAAAGCTAGACCATATAAAGACAAAGTCTGGAAAATATAGACCAATTAATGTAGACTATCCTTAGACCAGGAGAGTGAGAAATTCTTCCTTCCCTTTCATTGTAAAAATTCTAATCTTCTTTTTAGCATGCAGCAGAGGAGATGGAGAGAGGATCTTATCATTGTGTGTGTGTGTCTGGAGGGAGGGTGCCCAGAGGATGGATCCAGGCTCTACTCAGTAGTCCCAAATACTGGAATGTCAGAAACTGGCAGACCAGAAGTTCCATGTGAATTTGAGGAAGAATTTCTTTAATGTGCAGGTGAGCACTGGAACAGATTGCCCAGAAAGGTTGTGGAGTCTCTTTCCCTGTAGATGCTCCAAGGACATCTGGACACAATCCTGAGCAATGTGCTGTAGGGGACTCTACTGGAGCAGAGAGGCTGAAGAACAATTATGCCAAAATTGAAAGACTGGACACTGATCAGCAATGTGACAATTGAACCCATTGTTGCAGACAAAATACTGTTGTAAATGTTCAAAAGACAGTGAAGGGAGAGAAGAGGAGGAAAAGAAAGAGAGGATATTCATTTTTATCACATTAGGATTGATTTAAAGATTGTTTGGGAGCTACTTTCATTTTCATTTTAATATTATTAGGAGATAGCAGCATATAACAGGCTTTGACAGTGAATGCTATACTTTGCATTGTTTGCAGAAGATGCCTGGGGAAGCAGGGGGGAGCAGCAAGGAATTGATGAGATTCTTTCTTTCTTCATATGAGCGGGAAAAGTTGTGTGACATTTACAAAGTCAACTGTTACCTGAACAACAAGCTGGAAGACAAGTTCCTACATTTTGTGCTTCATGTCTTATTTTAACCCATACACAACCATTTCTCTTGGCCTGGAGTTAAAGAGAACACACTACTAAAAATGGTGAAAATAAGCTCCTTGCATTTATTCATCCATTATCTCTCTCTTCTGTGATTCTGTCTTCATTCAGTGCTCTACTGTGTTGTTCACTCCGCCTCAAACCTGTTGTCATCGTGTTTTGAGATGAAAACAAGCATTCGTACCTAGATTTTCACTAAGTTACCAACCTCTAATAAAATCTTGCAAATAGTTGTTAAAGCATTTTACAAATTACTGTTATAATGGGATTTCAGACTTACGGTGTGTCTTATTTTGTGGGTTTGATTATTTTTTGACAGGGATCAGACAAAGAGAGATATAGAATCTACTGACAGGTGTTAAATGGTGAAATAAGTCAAATAGGAACTGCTGTATCCCAAATCTGGGCTTTGCGGCAATTTATCAGCATACAGCAAGCCGTTTATGGTAGAAGAATGGTTGGACTATGTTCTTTTAGGGACACTGCCCTTAAGTTCTCTCTTTAAATTGTTTTTATTTTTCTATATTTTTTTTTCCAGTTGCAGATATTTATTCATCCATTTAATCCTAAATCCCTGAACAACCTGTCCAGTGATAGATCATTAAAGGCTGATCAAGGTTACAGTGCTTGAGGAAGAAAGGAGGCAACTAAGGATCATAGAATTATAGGATTGTTTAGGTCGGAAAAGACCTCTAAGGTCATTGAGGTAACACAGCACTGCCAAGTTGCCACTAAACCATGTCCTCAAATGACATATACACACTTAAAAGGAAAAAAAATAAATCAGGAATGATGACTCCACCACTTCCCCGAGCAATCTGTTTGAATACCTCTAACATAAAATCTTAATTTCCCCTGCCCAAACTTGGGGCTGTTTCCTCACATCTTGCCTCTTGTTACCTGGGAGAAGAGACTGACTTTCACCCAGCTACAATCTCCTTTCAGGTTTGATCTCTGACACGGGTCTGTCAGAGCAGAAGACTATGGAAGAGCCTAAAGCACTGAAGAACCAGCCCAGGTGTGATGTATGTGTCACTGTGCAACACCTCATGTTCTCCTGTAAGTTTTAATTTTCTGCTGTTTGTGTCTTCTTAATGTAGACCCTGATGCTTCACCTGGCTATCAGCTTGGGCTTTACTTTTTGAATTGAGTAGTGAAAATGTTGCTTCTTTCTACGTTTGGAGTCTACAGAGTAGACAGGGCATGGAGGGGAGAATCTGGAACCTTTATGATATCATCATGGCCAATTAAAACTGGGGGAGAGCACAGTATTGATGGACCCAAAAAAATATATTGAAATGAGTACAGCATAAGCAGTTGGGATCTTCTGAAAGGCATTAATCTTCTCTCCTTTCCAGAAATATGGCATTTAGGGTAACAGATATACTCATGACCCCCCAACAGAGCTGGTCTGCAGCTGCTTCTTGCTTGAAATGCAGAACAGCTTCTTCAGTGACAACACTGTGCATGGCAAGCAGAATAAGAAATCAGTCAGTTTACAGATCGATGGTACATTTCCAGTTGCATCCCAGCCTGAGGGAACATGCATGTTTCTGCTAAAGTCAAACACCTTCCCAGAGGGAGCCTACATGTCTCATTCTCTCGTGGAAATCATAGGTCTCATCAGTGCAGTAATTCAGTATGTCTCAAATATTTCAGATTAGACAAGACAGCTATAATATTTTTCTTTTTCTTCTTCCCCAGAGGAGGGAAATGGCTTTATTTGCTGAGCTGCGTCTATGTCTGTTTCTCTACAGGTACTTACGTGAAGAAATTATTGAGGTAGAGTTGAGTTTTACACTTGGATTTGAATGTGGTTTGTCTGACAGCGTGGCCAGGCTAGAAAACAGCACAATCTGAAGGAACTCACTGGTCAGACAACATAGGAATATAGGCAACAATTATTGTGTGAGTGGTGGATAGAAGGCTGACTTCTTATCTTAATTATTTCTACATAACCCAGATGTCTGGGAATTGTGGTGACCAGAAACAATCTATTGCTTTCAGTTGACGGCAAGATTTATTTTGTTAGCAGGTTACATATTCATAGTTAGGTTTACCATCTCTCTCATTTAGCTTGGTTTAAATTCGAATAATCAACTCTTAGAGTTAATTTCTTCATATAGGTAGGATTTGCTTGCAAGTATCATCTGAAGAAGAATGTTTGGTTGGAGCCATGCAGGTCTAGCACACGCAGTAGAGGGATTACAGCCTACTGTTGTTGACTTCTGAATAAATAAGTTTTCCACGTTCTGACTTTCAAACAAAAGTGTTGGTGTCTCATCTGCCTGCTTATATCACAGACTAAGGCACTTAAATCCTGTTTGGATGGGCCCTGTCCTTAGCAGTTTTCGGGTATTTAATGTGTTTAATAATTTTAGGTACTTGGTTTTCTTTTTCAGATGTGACCTGTGGGATCATAACTCTGGGCTGTGCTTCCACTGCAGAGGGCAGATACCTAATCATAATTCCAGTGGCTCAGTCAGGATAAAGTGTGTTGTGTTGCCAGCTACTGCATACTGCACTAACCTCATACTGCACTAACCTAGGTAAGTTGAGTTATTTGTTTTTAATTACAATACCTGAAGAACATCTCTGTGATCAGTATTAAACTGAGTGAGTGATGAGAATCATATCCTGAGCTTGAATGAGATCTAGCATCTAGTTGAGCAACAATAAGCTCTGATTGAAGCTTCACCAGTGCAGAAATAGTTACGTCAAGTTTATGCTCTTGTAACTTAAACTGCAATCTATCCATCTGACTTTATTCCTATAAGAGTCAATCCTCTTTACATTTAGAGTTTAGATGACATCCTTCCCTTTGGATGACTTTCATTCTGCACTGAATTATTGCCTTTCAATGGAGCAGAATTAGCTCAGACTCTCTCCGTCAAAGTTCATTACAATTGTGTTACAAACCTCATCTGCAGACACATCCAAGCAAATGTAATCATTTGTGCTCCTAGCACTCTGAATTTAAAACCACTATAAATAATTATGATTGTGCTAAGTAACTGCAGCAAAGGCTGTTCAGGATAAGTTTTTACAGCTCTGGGTCAAATCTGTTGTAGGTGTAAATTGAGGAATAGAGCAAGACTTACACTAGCTAAGGAGTTTAGCAAATCTTGACAGTGAGTCTGGTTCCTAAGAGCAGGCACAAAAGCCTCAAGCCAGCTGTTGTGTCTGGTTTATCATGAACCACCACCTTTGATCAGAGAAGAGGGGCTGAGATGTGATGAGATGTGATGAGGTTTATTAACTGCAGGTGTAACATTCAAGTGTGTTGGCCCCAGAGGAACTTCACAGTCTGTGGTGACACCAGTGGGATTACAGAAGCAATACATGTGTCCCACCACCTTTCAGATCCATCAGGTAAATACCAGATTTCATTTCTAGTAATGACACTGCAGATAGATTGCTAAAATTGGTTGCTCACATGGGAGGACCAGGAGATGTTTATAGCTTCATGTCTCTGTTTCTTGCCCATGTTTTTCATGCTTGTTCCTTGGGACTATGCACTTTCCATTTCCTGCTTTTCCCTGTAGTACAAATCTCTTCCCTCAATTTGCTCCCTTGAACCACATTTTCTGCTATTTTAACTTCTGCTCTTAGCACTATCTATGCTTCATCAATAAATCTCTCCTACTCATTTATCACTTTTGCTCTTCACCAAGAAGCCCTTTTCTAGTGTGACATCCCAGCTCACTTAATCACAACATGGGCTAGGGAGATGCCTTCCTTCAGTGTGGTTGGCACAACCCAGAGAAAAATTTGTGGCCAACAATAGCAACTGGAGTAAACTACTCCAGTGATCATTAGAATGATGGAATGGTATATTTAGCACATCTGAGAGGTTTTAAGACACTTCAGAACATTATTAAGGAATTTGTGAAGTTGAAGGTTTCACCTGGATCATCAGACTCGGGTTCTATCTGCTCTGGAAAGTTGGTTTGTTTTTTCTTTTTTTTAGGAAAGCAAACCTGCAGACTGCTACGAAGTGCCAAACATGTTTTCTCCCTTTTCCAGCTATTAGTTTCCATTTGGGCCAATAGGGGACACAAAAAGACAGTTACAGGTTCAATAGCTCTTGAATTTAACATGCCATTATATTCAGTACTTTAGATTTCCCTTCTTCTTTTAAATGGTATGGCTGCAACAACTCAGTTACAGAGGAGTTTTTGTTTTGTACACCTTCTGCAACTCACTATACATTGTTTTGCAAGAAAAAAAAGCAGAAAAGAGTTAGCCCTCATATTTACACACATCCACACAGAAAAATATTTATAGACCTTCATGTATGTGTGTATAAATGTATCTTATCGTCAGAGCTCTGGGCTGAAAAAGCTTCATGTTGGCTTGGTTCATTATACCTTTTACTGCTTGTAACACCTTGTACTATTTAGGAAAAATATGATATGTATTGTCTTTTTCATCAAAATCTCCAGCTGCAGAAGATTTTCAATGGGTGGCATATACTCAATAGAATTTGACCAGCACAGCATTCTCAACTTTTTATTGCACATACATGGAAACTATTTAGAGATCTCCGGTTAAAAAAGATAGTATTCATTAAAGACATTTCATTCTTTATCTGACATATTCGTAAATGAATAATGTGCTGTATGCAGTGCTGTATTCCATCAAACCGAAACCATGTGGCTTCTTATCCACTTCTTCATGTATTAAAAAATCCCAAAAAACTTATTTACACAATCTGGAATTCACAAGGAGGAGGAGAAGAAACGTATGGATATTTTGTGGTAAAAGGAAGCTTGCATAAACAAAAAAAATCCCTATATTTCTGTAAGATGCAGGAGCATTTTAAAAGGAGAATATTCACCTAAAACAACAAATATAAGTCAGGATCTACATCAAATGCCTTCCACTCCTCTAAATGCACTTTTGTCTCCTTTGTTTACCAGAGACTGAATTGGGCTGGAACTGTATGCAATAATCAGAGACATCTAGTGGCTGCCTGACAGACTGCAAACAAACATCGTCACATCTCTCTCTTCACAAGCTTCCAGATCCACAAACAGCCGTAGCTGTGCTCATGTTTTAAGGATCCCTTTTCCCAGTCCTTTCAAAAGGGACACTAGGGATTCATTTCATTTTCCCACTGATGGAAATACAGCTGATGCTTCAGAGATACCTTCCTATAGTTTTCTCCGGAGAATATTTAGGGATCCTTTTTCACCTCTGTGGTCTGTGTTTTGCTTAATGTATTCCTGTCTCTAATCACTTACAGTGCACTTCTGCAAACAAACAATTAAAAATGAAAAGGCTACACTGAAGCAATGGATTTCTACTTTGACCCAGGAAAATAAAACAGTGGAGGTATACACTGCATAGAAATTATAGGATTAATTTACTTCCAGAATGATAAAAAGATCTGTGGTTTCCAATTTTGTCTTACTTTGAAACTTCCCTGATATGTTACTGTTCATGAGAAGAGCAAATACAAACTGATATTTTTTCCTTCTTTTTCTTCCCCTCACTCTCGCCCTGCTCTCTCCTAGCCACAAAAACTGGTCAACATTTTTGCCCAGGTTTTGTTGTATTCTGAGGGTTTTTGTTGTTGTTGTTTATTTATCTATACTCGTTTCCTTAGGGGCTTTACTAAGGAAATTTTCTTCTTAAAAACTGCAGTCTTCTCTACCCTGACAGGCCAGATGATGATACAAACTTTAGACTATACATAACTGACCCTAAATATCATATTTGTCAATTCTAATTTCCACGTTCCTCACAAAAAATAAATTTGTGGCTGATTTGTTTTTTTTTTCCATTTCACAGGTGCATATGTTAAAATATAACAAATTACTTTCATCAGTTTGTTGTCTGGGAAAAAAAAAACTAAAACACATGAAGGAATTGTTTACAGATTATCTTACAGGGAATTTTTTTCTTTCTTCCTAAATAATCATTTTTGCAATGGACCTGTAACAGGGAAACAAGTGGTGATCCCCTTCTGCATGATCCATTTTTACATCTGTAGAGGAAGAAAACAGAAACAAAGCTCCAGAGAAAGTGATGTCTGGAGAGAAGAGAAACTCCTTGTTTGAAGCAGCTGGCACAGTCACACCACAAGTTCCCATCTAGTTAAATCCCTGCCTTCCCTTAAAACAAACAAACTCCAAAATCACTCAGAACAAACACACTCCAGTCCAAACCAAGTCAAGGCAGCAAGCAAATACGCAATAGAAAACATCAGGCAATTAGACTTCTAAAGTCAGTTTAAACACAGGCACATCAGATCAGCAAACACTTCCTTCCCCTTATATGGAAAACAAACACGGGAGGCAACCACAGCTGGACGAGCTGGCAGTCCTGGACCTCAGCTCCTCAGGGGGAAGAGGGCCGTGTCTCTCCCATGACATATTGTTCTCTCTCTGTCTGGTTTCCTGACTGGGAAAGAAAATATTGGTATAATTTTGCTAATTAGAGTTGTCTATATGATTTTCTTACTATAATTCCATTATGTAATTATATTCTATTGGGCAGTTAGGGGTAGGAAACAGCTTGGCAGAATAGGGTGTGGAGTGGGCATGATCATGGGTTGACCATGAGACAACACTGTGCTCTTGCAGCAAAGAAGGTCAACAGTGTCCTGGGCTGCATTAGACAGAGCCAGTGGGCTGAGGAAGGAGATCCTTCTCTGCTCAACACTGGTGAGACATCTCTGGAGAGCTCTGCTCTCCAGGACATGAGAGACATGGGTACCTTACAGTCTAGGAAGGCACCATCCAGACGGTCAAGGGTCTGGAGAGCAACATGAACACAGAGAGTCTGATGGAGATCATGGCTCTTCACCCTGGAGAGAAGACAAATGAGGGGTTTGGGGTTTTATTATGTCTTTGATAAATTCATAGATACCTTAAAATATGAAATTCGGTTATTCCCAGAGATACCCAATGGAAAAATGAGAGAGAACACAGAGAAGATAAATATTGCACTCTCAGTTTCTGCATCAGGGTAACGTATGGTATATATCTTTAATTTCAGACTTAGCTTAAAAGAGACATCCCTGCTCTCTACAATTACCTAAAATAATGTAGTAGATAGGTGGGAGTCAATCTCTTTTCCCACATAACAAGCAATAAAACAAGAAGAAATCTTCTCAAGCTGCAGCAACGGAGATTTAGATTGAATATTAGGAAAAACTTCTTCACTGAAAGGGTGTTCAGGCATTGGAACAGGCTGCCCAGGGAAGTGGTGGAATCACCACTCCTTAGAAGTGTTGAAAAAATGTGTGGATATGGTGCTTAGAGTCAGATGGTGGTAAACTTCTCACTACTAGGTAAATGATTGAACTCGATTGTCTTAGAGGTCTCTTCCAACCTTAATAATTCTGTGATTCTGATGAAAAAATTGTCATGCACAATGTTAACAAGAGCTTTCATAATAGATGTAACAAGTTTCACTTTTTAACAGCATACCATGCACAACAGTACCATTTATTTACAACGGAAGATGCAAAACCAATTGCATAATCTATCTGAAATATTCCTACAGTCCTAGAAGAAGCAGGCAGGACAGGGTTCCAAATTACATAATGCATTTACAGTCTCAAACTTCTACTGAAGTTGCTAAAACCCTTTTTTCCAAAATGAGCACTGTAAGGTCAGCTACTAAGGCTGAGGAATCATAGAGTTATAGAATGGTTTGCAAGGAACCTTAAAGATAATCCAAATCCAACTCCCTTCCATGGACCAGGTCACCTTCCACTAGATCAGTTTGCTCCAAGCCCCATCCAAGAATCCATGTGTCTGTTTTTCTAATTTCAGGGGGTTTCCAACCTTTTTTACAAGCATCTAAACATCTGTGCTGTAACAGAACTAAGTTAAAGGAGCATTCACAGAGCTTTTATACTGAAGTTAGACCATATTTGTCTCATCTAAAGATATTTGGAGGAATAATGTTGCTGATGTGAGTAAACATATAGCAGGAGTTTGCATTTACAGGATTACTTCTACAGATATATCTTCATTACACTTTGGAAATCATACTCAAGCCAGAAGGCTCAAGGCATTTCTAAAACAGAAAAAAGCAAAACAAAACAAAACAAAACAAAACAAAAAAAAAAAAAAACAAA
>VWZS01004325.1:273828-289649 GCA_013397075.1 Rhabdornis inornatus | reverse complement strand
AAACAAACAAAAAAAAAAAAAAAAAAAGCCCCTGGATTACCCGTAGTTTAAAAAACAAACAAACCAACCAAACAAAAATGCAGATAACCCCCTTTTTCCACCACCTTTTTGGAAATCAGAAAATCAGAACACACATCTCTGAAAAATGAAAACTTTCCATTTTGCTGTTAAGTAAAAATATGCAATACCAAAATTCATTATACATATCCTTTTTTTTTTTTAACCAAGTTATAACACTTATGTTATACAAACAAGGGAATTTGTAAGAAGGAAGTTTCAGTCAATTCAATCAATAACCATAAGAAAAATTTACTTTAGTCATAAATTTTATTTGGAATTCATATGGAATAATCTATTTATTTTCACACAGATGCACAAAAAACCCATCATAAATAGGACAACCCTGTCACTTTTCTGCTTCGTAGTGCCCTTGGAAAGGAAGGGAAATTTTGACTCACTGTATACCAAAAAAAAAGTATACTGGGCCATTTTCCATTTTTTCCTCCTCCAGAGCTCAGTTGTTGGCACCACTTACAAATGGCCAAAATAAATCTCAAAAGTTTCCCCATAAACAGAAGTCACAGTTTCTACTACCTGCTTGAGTTCATTGATTAAGCTATTCTATAAGATAATAAAATAAAATAACCCCCCACACACAAATAGAAAGCATCACTTGCCCTGAGGCATTCCAGTGCTTCACTCTCCTGCAGAAGTTCATAAGTCATAACTGGAGGTGCGTAAAAGGTGTTGGGCTCAGGCTGCAGCGGGATAAGCAAAGTCTGGCTGTGGTGAGAGGTAGTGAGTGTGTGAGGCTCCATCCCAGGCGTATCTGCATGGCACAGGCAGACACAGGAGAACCTGGCAGGCCATGGGGGCACAGGCTGGACCCCAGTTAGGCACAACAGCTCCCCTTGCACCTGCACTCTCAGCCTGGGCTGGACACTCACCTGTCCTTTGACCCTGGTGTGTCCAGTAGGTGGCAAATCAATGGAACCCATTGAGGACAGACAACTTATATTCACAAGCCTTTTAGAAAAGACAACGGAGATGGATAAAAAGAGAAAAAAAATCCCTTTCCGGACTTTTTTTTTCCAGTTACATTGAGATCCCCACTGACAAAGGCTGAATGGACCAGTGCTGAACCCATGATCCACCCATTCATCCCAATCAGGGCTGTCCAGGATAAATGTTAACAATCAGGATATCACCTAAGGCTGCTTCTCACATTTTGTGCTAAATTTCCCTTGCTACAGGCACAAAATAAATACCTAGGATTACCTTATTTCTCACACAAATCAACTTTTTTTTTTTTTAAATGTCATTATCTTTCACGCTTTAGTCTATAGTTAGTATATAATGTCCCAGTAACGGGAACATACGGCAAATGTCATGCATATGACATAAGACCTCCTTACACATAAAAAGAAAAAAAATTCTATTTCTCTGATATATGGAAGCTCACATGCACAACCTAAAAAAAAAAAAAAAAAGGGAAAAGGAAACAAGAGCAGGCTAAACCAGTTAATCAACTTCATTTATAGAGAGAGAGCAGATGCAGATCATCTTCTTGAAAACAATTTCCTGACGTCCCAAAAAAACCTTTTCAGATATTAAAAAACTTTAACATAGAAAGTCTGCTTACATTATTCTTTTCATTCAATAAAAAAGCTGTACTTATCTGGGATATATCTATATTAATTTTAATTTTGTATGTATTAAAAATAAAAAGTAATTTTTTTCAATTTACCAAAACATGTTTGGACTTAAAATATATACTTTGTTCTTAGGTAAACAGCAATGTTTCTATTTAACCACTTCATTAATTTTGCTTCAGGTTTAACTATCACAAAGCACTTTTTCTTTCATCTCATCAAGAATTGCAGGTCCTCACAAATGTTTATAAGAGAATGTTTCCTGCACAAAGCTTGAACTACAACACAGAGAAATCCAGCAACTTTTCCAAGGTCATCTATGAAATGCAAACACTTTGTTTTCCCATTATCTGTTATGACTTTTGAATTGCTGTGAAAGCACAAAGAAGGAGATAGCCGAAGACAAATAATTTTTATTATTTGCAAAAGGTGTGTGCATACGTTTGTACTTTTATTATCACATAAACTAGTGTAATCAATAAGCTTAGGCATGTATTAGACTTCTGTTTACTGAAAACTTTGGTATTTTATATTGTATTATCATAACTGATGACTGAAATCAAAGTAGGATAGAAGTACTATTCTGTGTTTGTATTAGTAAAATTTTTCTACTGCATTGAGTATATAGTAGTAAAAAGTAATGCTGTGACAAGAGTGTGGGAAAGGTTAAAAAGGGGGATTTTTTCCTTGTTTTTAAACCTCCCTGAAAAGGTTTTTCTGTTATCTTGCTTTACATTTTTAACATCATTACGCTCCTATCTGACATGATAAGAGTGACATGACAACTAAGAACTTCTGATCAAGTCTTGTTCTCTGACTCTGCTTCTCTTTCAGTTGCATAAGAGCCCTGCCTCGATCAAACCTTTCCCACATTTGCCATTCTCAGGGTGTAAACACAGCCAGGTCCCTGCAGCTCATCAGATAACTGAGCATCAGCTGAGATTCAGCTGTGTTCAACTTGCACATTATGAGTCTGTAACAGATGAATCATAATGAAAGTTATCTGAAAGCTATTTCATTATCTCACCTTCACTAAGGACTTACGCAAGCAGAGACACAATAGGTATTAACTTGCTAAACTTTGGTAATTTCTTTACTGGTCTGAGCCTACAAATGTATCCATACCACATATATATGCCATGCTTGCAGACAAAACAGCTTCAAGCATAGAAAAGTGTACAAATAATTGACTGATAGAGACTTACAGTGTATCCATGCATGAGATTTTACTTAGGTCATAAACAGGTTGTGGTCTTACCCCATCTGAAATAGAGATTTATTGACTCTGTTGAACATCTCAGAAAGCTGTTTGAAAGGCTAATAAACCCTTAAATATCCAAATCTGAAAAAATTGAGATTTTCAGCAGAGTTAAAGACTTATTTTTAAAAGGAATTTTTCCAATTAAAGAAGTTAGGTTTACACAGCACTGTGATAGATAAGTTGTCCAAGTTTCCTTTGAAATTAGCATTGAACTTCTATGGGGTTTTTTTGATACTTCTTTATGCATGACTTTATTCCAGGAGTTTTGAATACTTGAAAGTTGCAGTGTTGCTGTTACTATTAACTGACAAAATGGTCCATCATCTCCCTGAATTCCAATCACAGTATTTCAGGATCAGAAATTCAGAAATTTCTCCTGCTTTAAAGGGTCATGCCAGAGCCCCTATTAAAGAAACAAAGCAAAACAGAACAAAACAAAACAAAAACCAACAAAAAACCAACCAACCAACCAACCAACCAACCAACCNAAAAGGAAAAGGAAAAGGAAAAGGAAAAGGAAAAGGAAAAGGAAAAGGAAAAGGAAAAGGAAAAGGAAAAGGAAAAGGAAAAGGAAAGCCAACTAACAAAACACAACTTCTTTAGGCAAGACAGGAAGGAAAGAGAAGGCAAAGAGATTTTGAGGAGAGTAAGGAAAAAGAGAGGAAATAAAGAGATCATTTTCTGAATTTTCAGAATTTTCACAGTAAGCTTCAGTTAGGCCTCCCTCTTAACTTTAAAAGAAGATGCAAGAGTATGACACAGACTTGGCCATTTAACTTACAAGATGCCTTATTTCAGGAGGATATCTGAGGGACAGTGAGAGCTTGCTACTATTGTACTTACAGAGATACCCTTTTTGTGAAGCAGTAAAAAAGACTTTCATGGTTGAGGGCCCATAATTTGCTTCTGCTCTCGGGACTTCCATCTAAGATCACTTGGTCTGTTTAGCCTGGGCAAGAGGAGACTGAGAGGAGACCTCACTGCAGCTGCAGCTTCCTCACAGGGCGTGAGGGGTAAGCGAAGCGATAATCACTGATCTCGTCTCTGATGACCAAGACCCATGGGAACGACATGAAGCTGTGCCAGGGGAGGTTTAGGTTGGATATCAGGGTGTTTGGGATCTGGAACAGGCTCCCCAGGGAACGGTCACAGCACAAACCTGACAGAGTTCAAAGAGCACTTGGACAATGCTCTCAGGCACATGGTGTGACTCTTGNAACCAACCAACCAACCAAAAAAACCAGCTTTTTGCTGAATATGGAAAAATCTTATGGATGTTACTCAAATAATTCTGAAAATACACACATAGACTTGTTCTTTTTTAGAAACTGACAAACAGAAACCTTGATCCTTTAAATTAAGAATATTTATCTAGAATTTCAGAGACTTAAGCATTAGTGGAACAGGTAAAGGCAGGGGGAGTTTTTCCCTCTNGCTACTATTGTACTTACAGAGATACCCTTTTTGTGAAGCAGTAAAAAAGACTTTCATGGTTGAGGGCCCATAATTTGCTTCTGCTCTCGGGACTTCCATCTAAGATCACTTGGTCTGTTTAGCCTGGGCAAGAGGAGACTGAGAGGAGACCTCACTGCAGCTGCAGCTTCCTCACAGGGCGTGAGGGGTAAGCGAAGCGATAATCACTGATCTCGTCTCTGATGACCAAGACCCATGGGAACGACATGAAGCTGTGCCAGGGGAGGTTTAGGTTGGATATCAGGGTGTTTGGGATCTGGAACAGGCTCCCCAGGGAACGGTCACAGCACAAACCTGACAGAGTTCAAAGAGCACTTGGACAATGCTCTCAGGCACATGGTGTGACTCTTGGGATTGTCCTGGCCAGGAGTTGGATTTTGATTATCATTGGGGGTCCCTTCCAGTTCAGGATGTTCTGTGATTCCACAGTCAGATTATATGGACAGAACAATGTTCAAATAGCTGTATCAGAAAAGGAATAAGTTAAATATTCCAGAAAATAACCACTAAAGTTCACTGTTGTGGACTTCATCATGCTAAGCCACATCTTTTCTGTAGCGGCCAGAGTTTTGTGCAATGACTTTCACCTCTCAAGTGAGTTTGACTTTATACACACTTATGAACGAAATACTGGGCCAATATTACCTGCTTTACATAGTTGACATAATTGAAGCTATTTTGGTTTACACTAGAAAATGGACCATTAAATCTCTCAGAAATTTTAAGGAGGCAAAGGAATGATAAAATAGCCAAAAGAAGTTATTTGACTTTTGAAATGAGCAGTATCTCTATATTAATCCTGTTAAGTTATTAAATTGAAATTTATATTCAATGTTGAAAGATCTTGACATGTCAAAAGAGTGTGTACTTGCTTTTGCCTTAACTCTGCACCAACAATTCCTAAGGGAAACAACCTTGTTTTATGTTATGGCATTTGTTCTTCTTGAAATCTAAAAGTTACCCAGCAACATTCAGTGAGGAGGAAAGATATCGTAGGCCTGGTGTATCAATTTATTTTATTTTATTTTTTTTTCAGTTAGCTATCTTCACCTTTTCAACAAATTAGTTCCTTGGAATTTAACCTTCCTCTCTAATCCATCTGAGGCTTCTTCTCATAACTCACTTCTGGAGGAACATTAATGGACGAGAGTTTTCTCCCAGAGAGGGATATGCCATATTCCTATTTTAAATGAAAAACTGTTTTTGCAAATTAGCCAAAGGAGACTGGCTTTAAGTGTCCTGAAAAATCCTTCAGTACACTCTCTGGGTCTTTTGCTCTGCTTGCTTTAAATTAGGTAGGGTAAAGAGGACTTAAAGGGAAAGGAAATAGTGACAAAGAACAGAATAATATGTGTTTCTGCCCTTTCACTCACAAAAGAAGTGGACAATTTGTACAAGTCACTCTTTGCTGAAATAATTATTTTGATCTTAGAATAGAGTGAGCTGGATATAGATAGCATGAGCAAATGAGTTGAACAATCCAATATCCAGAATGGTCCAACTAACTTTTGGCAATAAGAAACTTTTTCTCTACACATGAATATATACATATTTTCATCTTTCTACAAGACCAAGTTAAACTGAAAATTGTACTTTCTTACTGAACATGCGGATTAGGTCTGCTCAGACTAAGTTTATATCCTGTTTTCAAAGTCTTAAACTTCCTCCTGATAAAATAAATCATTTAACTGCATGTAGGGGGAAAAAACCCACACAATTCCTAACAATTAGAAGAACAGAGAGTGACTAAAGTGACTAGCAGAGTAGGATGCAAGCAGCTCTTTTGGATCATTTTCAGTATATTGTCTACAAGTCAACATTGCCAAACTATCATTGCCAGGTAAGGATATACATATATGTATTTCATTGCTTTAAGCAAATAAGGATAATAAATAAGTCATTTTTAGGAGAGATTGAGAAGCTAAAATGGGAGATGAGGACAGTAAGATGCCTGGTACACTTTTCAAATGAGAAGACAGGAAACCATGTGGTAATCTTCAGCCTAAAGACCAGACAGACGGAAGGGCATGTGCTAGTTTTCTACAATTCATCTATAATCATGAATAGTAAAGAAAGTGAAATCAGGAATGTCATTCCCCACATGAAAAATAATACAGAGCACTCAGTAAAATAGCCATCATAAGCCACTCTCTTATAAAAGGTACTTTGTTATGAAGATCATTGTGAAAATATGATGGTACACCCAAAATCATAAACCCTAGAACAGATGTAGCTTATTGGTTGTTAGGTGCAATCACTGAATAAGGTGTCCTGCAACTGCAGGTTCATGAGGGATCTACACATTGATAGAGGAAAAGTACAAGACCATATCAGTCTGTATGTTGTCTTTGCTTCTATTCCTGCCTTAAGCATCTTTTTCTTTTCTTTTTTTTCCCCCCTTCTTTTTTTTCCCAGGGAAAGTTGAGTCAATTGTTTGGAATTGGCACACGTACTGCAGCTGACAGTACCCTTTTTTTCTACTTGTACTATTAATTAAATAGAGGACTTCAGTCTGAAAGACAATCAGATAAGTCCACAGGCTGATCAATATGACTCTTCAAGCCAAGCCAAAAATATCTGAAATAAAATATAATAGAGATTAAAAAAAAAATTCACAACTACCAAGAGATTTATGGAAATTGAATGAAATAAATTGCATTAAACTTCTTGATTCTTATGCTTGATTGCAATTTAGGGACTGTCCATGATATGCAATTATGCATAAATTATTTCTTTCATTTTTACTTGAAAATAAGAACTTTGTTACTTTTAGTAACTACATCACACAGACTTAAAACAGAAAAAAGAAAGTATTTTTGGGGTTTTTTTTGTTGTTTTTTTTTCCCTCTCCTCATTTTTCTTATTTAAATACCATCCTGAATGTGAAATGAAGGCCTTTGCTTGAAAGTAGGTGAGTGTATCTCTTGAGGCCGAAGTCTGGCTTCTTAACTTTGATAACATCCAAACTCTTTTGCTGATATTTTGCAACGGAAATATATCTTACTCAACTTAACTGACTGTCTGCATATGTGGAAAAATCTAGGTTTTTTTGTCTCAAGTTACTGACTGGGCTTTCAATTTTTACAGGGCGTATTCTCTCATATTGTCTCATCTATTCTACAGTCAAAGGTAGATATAAGTTCTGAGGGATGGGCTGAATACTAAATGAACATTTTAGATAGGTGGATTAAAATATCAAAACATATAGCTTAGATAGTATTTTTTTGTCTTTTTTAAGATCTGTTAAATATTTTATTGATGATAAGTGAAATTCTGCTAAATATTAGGAGCAAAAGCATATGAGACCAATACAGAGAAGGAGAGGGGCAACTCCTTAATTATAATGCAGAACTCTACAAAATATCTTAATTGGAAAGGAAAGATTGACCACAGTCTCAAATGAAAGGTCTTGGATTTGATTAAATATTTAACAAAAACACTCTTCATAGGAAACTGTTGGCAGAGAAATTAGAAATTTTCTTCTGACTTTCAGCTGGTAGTAGCCAATTCTGTGAAAAGTACTTTTCTAAGAATTACATCAAAATTCATAAAAACTGTTATCACAATTCTAACTATCATGGTGTTCTTAAAGAAAACTGGAGCAGCTTTTTATTGGGAATAAACATGAAGTGCAATAATTCTGCTAAATGTAGAAGGAATATTCTCCTGTAGGGGATAGGAAATAGAGAATACAGGAAAGGAAATGCAGCAGAAAAACAACCATGTCTACAAGATAACTTACTGCTTTCACATAAGAAATATAACTTTCCAATGTTCTCATGAAAGTTCCAGGAACTTTCTCTCATAGTGAAAATTTGTCAGTCTTTATCTCCACTAAATAACTCTCATTTTTGTATTGAGATAAGTTCATAATATGAACTGGGTTTATTTTCTCCAGAAATAGAGGCTAGAGAATTTTTTATTTTATTTTCCACAAGAGTTACTCCTTGTACTATTTGAAATCCTAGTATTGCTTTCTGCCATAGAAATGGACTATATTTTCTGACCACTGTTAATTATGAAGGATCTCCTCAAGACCAGGCCTGGTGTCTGCAGCACACCACGATTCATGGTCAGCAGCTGCCACAGTCCCATGCAAAATGGAGTGCAATTGATTCTGGTGTAAAATGTATGTATATATAAATGATAACGGAAAAGTCAAACGACTTTCCAGCAGTATTTAGTTTGGAACTTTTAAAAGTTACTACAACAAGCAAGGGTAGACTTCATCTGCATTTTTTTTGTGTTGACATGAGACACCTGTCCTTCAGTTTCAAGAGTCCTTCAACCCTTTTCTTATGCCTTCATCATAATAGGTAATTTGAAAAATGAGGGACAAAAGAAAAAGTGGAAGGGGCTGGGGGGGAGAAAATTAGATTTAATTTCTCTAACCAGCACACTTCTGCCTTGCACAAAATGCTTTTAGTCATGACAAACAGGGTCTTGTAGTAGTTTCAGTTGGACAGAAGGCTAATGTTCAGAATTCTGCTCATTTATCATGTTTTCTGTTTATCTTTTATCTATTAATAATAAAAATAAAACACATGCTTATCATGATGACTGTGTGGAAAACAAAAAAGTAGACTAAATAAGAAGATATTTCAGAGGTTAAATCTGTTCTTATTTCTCTTTGCCTGGGTAAATTTTTCACTTCCAGCTCTGCATTACACTTTTTACTATGTAGAAATTTGATGAGGAAAAAGGAAAGGAACTATAATAATCATTTTAAAAATATATATATGTAGCCTGAGAATGTAGGCGTATATTTCAGCTGTTTCTTTTTTATAGTTGGTGAGACTATGCCTCCATTCAATCCTCATTCCTTCCAGCTCTAAGGTACCAATAAGGTAAATAATAAGTAGTAAATTATTAATTATTATAATAAACAGTGGCTGAGTGTGCATCCATATCCTACCTAAGTGTGAGACCAGGTGCTAGTATGAGATTACTCAAGTACTCAATTGCTCACAAGAGAACACAAAAATACATGTTTCACAGATCCCAGATACTCTTCATCATATTTCTGAGCATCTTGTCTACGAATCAGCTCTTTACACACATATATTCACTCAAAGAACACTTGCAACATTATTTTTTCTGTAATCACAGTAGAGACCATATAGAAATGAGCAGAATCAGATAGATATGCTCATTTTGTTCAGCTGAAAAGTAAAAACAATTCTTAGCCCTAACATGGTAGGACAAAACTGGATGGAAAGGGAGTAGTGGCACAGTTACTAGAATAAAAGGCTGATTATTAAAGAGTCTTCCATTCAGTTATTCATTTTAGAGCCTTAAGAAAACCAGTTTATTTTTCCCCTAATTCACGAGACCCCAAACCACAGCCAACTTCTGACAGCCCAAGAGCTATGGTCACTACACAGAACAAGAGCGTCCTTAAGTATATTCTAAATTGAATGTTCACCTGAAAGAACCTTACATGTTTTTGATGTGTAATAATTGCAAAAGGTCCCTGGTAACCAATGCTGAAAGTATTCCGTGAGGACACTAATGACCTGCTACTTCAAGGATGTAAATATATATTTCTTAGTTTGCATTTCAGGACACATTAAGTTCCTCCTGTCGCCTTGGTTCCTGAATCCAATACTGACCAATTTCTATTAAAAAGCGTTGTCTTTCTTCTTTGGAAGGAAAATTGCATGACAACATAAGAAAAAAAACAAACAAACAAACAAAAATCATCAGCTCTTCCAGGAAATATCTTTGATATCACAACTTAAGTTCAACCCATGGAAAGAACATGCCTAAAAGTCAGACAAAGCCAACAGCAGAAACTTATCTTGACTTCATTTTCAGAGTAGCATAGCTTTCAAATACACTGCTCCAAACAGGATAAGATGTTGGCACATTTCATCTTTACAATGTAATTAAAAATTCATGCAGGGTACAAAACTCCAGATTCTTCCCTTACAATACATTCTTTTGAGTGTCATTCAAACTCATCCCTGAAGTATATGTTTGTATGATGGTTTTGTTCTTTGCAAGTATATTGTACATCAATTTTATTTCATTATCTCACTACAACCTGTACTGATTGTAAACTCACAGATGCTTGTCTAATCATATCAAAACTTTTTATTGTTCAGATTACGAGTACTTTGCTAGCTTTTAAAATTTCTCCCCATTATCTAAGCCTCCTTTTTTTATGTCAACTCTGCAATTTTATTTTATATTACAGAAATCTTTCTCTAATTTGATGTCATTCTTTTTTTTTTTTTTTTTTTCATTTTAACTATTGTGGCTAATTATAAAGCAGATCCAAATCTGCATGAATTTTGCAGGCTGCTGCCTGCTTCTCCAGTTCTTTAATTTTCTATTATCAGGCAAATTACTCTAGTGTTGATTGTTAGTCCCTTTTCTCCCTGCCTTGGCCTCATATGCAGATTACAATCACTCAAGGTCCATCCACTGGGTCATTCTATAAATCTTTTCTCAAAAGACATTTCTTTACGCTTGATGGATTTCCATTTAACTCTTCCTTCAATGTCCACTGTGCCCCATGCTACATAAATCATTGAGAACAGTCCAACTTCTTGCACTAGCTATCTTGCAAGTCTCTCTGTATTCTGCAGCTTTAGAGTTACTCAGCACTCTAAACTGGGGACACTGGGTCTGTTTAGTACAGTTTCAACACTGTCATGCTTCTGAATCATTTGGCATCTGAATCACAGCTGTATGAGCTTCCATCTTTATAGTTCTATAAAATTCTGTAAGGAGAGATAGATTTGTTTGGTGACAAAACAGGAAAGCACTTTATCCCTTGGAGAAGTTATTCAGCCTCTATATAAAGTCAGGAA
Organism: Rhabdornis inornatus; assembly: GCA_013397075.1. Lineage (NCBI taxonomy): Eukaryota > Metazoa > Chordata > Aves > Passeriformes > Rhabdornithidae > Rhabdornis > Rhabdornis inornatus. Next base: position 278,445 of record VWZS01004325.1, on the reverse strand, counting down.
ACTATTACCAAAGTTATAGCTATTTTTACATTTCAAAGATTTTCGTAGGAAAAATAGATCTTGAAAATTCTGCAGTGTTTGCATGCCTCAAAAGCTGTATGATCACCTTCCTGCTCTCTTTCTCTCTCATTACCACTTGGATCATAACTAAATTCCTGAAAGTTCTGCATCACAGGAAGGAAGCAACAGCACCATGAACAATTTGAACACTACATAAAACTTCCCATGAGGTCTCTTCCATTCTCAGTTACTGAGATTTGCTCTTTACGCATGATGGACTTGATTCTTTACAATCAAGATTTTGGGGTAGAGACCCAGCAAAGTGCAAAGCACGTCCTGGCAGCTGTTCCACTTACTGATCTGAATGCCCTGGCTTTGAGATAGATTCAAGTCAAAGTAGGTATTCTGTCTTTCATGCCCTTGGAAACCCCTCTGCTCCAGTGACATGCTGAGAGCTGTGTGTGCAAGCATACTGAGTGCTTTTCATTCCAGGGAGGGAAATTCTCATATACAGAAACTGTAGCTTCTGAATCAGTGAGAGGATCTATTATCCTAGAAGGCAGACCAGTTGCTTCCAGCCAATAAATTTTGGACCTACTCAAAGTACAAATTACTATAAATTACAGGAAAAAACCCATCAGGCTGGTATTTCACAGAAAATTCTGGACTTCGTTATATGTGGTTTACAAAGGTTGAAATAAACTCGCTGTACAAATATGAAATAAATCATGCAGTGGTTCATTTTTCTTTCAACCTAAAATACATTATTGTCAAGGAAGCCAAATGTGTTTTGATGTGCACATGCTACACAAAGCCCTACAGGATGTAACTGAATCACACTGAAAATTGTGAGAAGCGTGTTATTCCTCCCATAAAGTCCTCACTGAAAGAAAATTGTCCAAAGTGGACATAATCAATGTGAAAGCATAGTTTACATTGGCTGTTAAACATGTCAAGCTCTATTAAAACTGATGTTTCTAAAGTTACTCGAAAGAGCCACTCACAGTAGTATTTCTTTAAAAAAGGAAAAAAAAAACATATAAACAAGAACTCCAGAAAACCTGTACTTAGGTTTTCAGATCCTAAGGGTAGTATCATACTTGTAGAAGACTGAAACAGAGCTAACCAGTGTGAGGGACTAAGTGGAGCTGCTGTGCCAAGCTGGGTTGTGTTCCACCTGTGCACCTGCTTCATTAAACTTGGCTGCATTTCAGTTTCATCATCACCAAAAGAAAGTAAAAAACATCTAGCATTGAGCAATTTTTTTTTTTCCACTGAGTTCATTGCTTGACATTCTGGTTCTTTCAGTGGAGGGAAATAGTCACTCCTGCCAGATGATTTACTAAATTTGTGTTAGGCATCTGACATTGCTTAAATGAGTTTTGCCATGAAATGCTATTTATTTATACTGCTGTCTTTAGATAAGAGAGGTGATGCCATGAACAGACCAATGCCTATGCTGTGGTCTTTGACTGTAGCATCTACACCAGCCTAAAATAGTTTGAAGAAACATCAAGGCCAGATTGAATGGAGCTTTGATCAAACAAGTCCAAAGACAGGTGTCCCAGTCCATGCTAGTGGGCTTAGAACTACATAGCCTTTAAGGTCCCTTCCAAGAAAAATAATTTGGAGATTTTCTGTTTCCATCACTGATTCAGGCCTCCAACTGGAGAAAACTGGATTACTCACAGCTCCAGTGAATGACACTGGTATTTAGCAGAGGAGAATCTCTCCCCTTTTTCTCAAAATCACTGGCTTTGCTTTTCCAATTCTCTTATTTTAAAGATAGATATGGTTTGAAATGGTTTTGATGGTCTGATCTCATAGCATCTATTACTTCCCCAGAAAGGGGAGCAGAGAGAGCAGGCACTGATCTCTCCTCTCTGACCTCCAGTGGCAGGGCCTGATGGAATGGCCTGAAGTTGTGTCAGGAGAATTTTCTTTCTCCCTATGACTTTCCTGATCATAGCACCAAGCCTGACAGAGCTCAAGAAGTATTTGGGACAGTGCTCTCAAGGCCCATGGCTGGATTCTTGGGGTTGTTCTTGGCAGGGCCAGGACTTGGAATTGATGGTCCTTGTGGGTTCTTTTCAACTTGGCACAAAATCATGCTACTGCTTGTCACAGTTGTTTTGAATGCTGAATACCAACACATTTTCAAGGGAATACCAGGGAAATCCTTCTCAGAGAATGGGATAGTGAGACATTGTCCAGGCTTAATAATTTTTTGATACCCAAATGATAAGGGTCTCAGAAAGGACTGAAAGACTTTCCTATATTTCCTCTACTTGCCCTTAACTTTTATCCTTGATGAGACATTTGCTTTACACCTCTGTCAGAGACAGGACACTGGGATGTGCAGACTTCCGGTCTTATTTATTTTAGCTACCCTGATATTCATAAGTATTCAGGTCACAGGTTGTGTTTGTGTGTAAGCACTCACAAACATGACTATTGTCTCTGAAATCTGGAGAGAGCATCTCCAGATTTTTGAGCTTCTTTGTCTTTTTAGAAAGGCTATAATTTTGGGAACATACAGAGTTTCCATATCTACCTGAATTTTGACACGGAAAAAATATCAAACAAATAATGTGGTTGCTTGTATAAGAGTTATAGGTATGCTAACTTCAAATATTAATCAGGTGATTAAACTCAGTTATCTTGAAGTAAAATTGTTTTAATTCCATCTCACTAGTTTCTCCTCTCAACTTCACTGGTTGAAAGCTGATGAGTTGGACAATTTTATTGCCACAGTTTTATACTAGAGAATTAAGCTAACTGTGAAGAAATACAGATAATATTTCAGTTAATACTTAGTTGGGAAGAATTGATTTTTGATTAAATTTAAAGCTGTTTCTACATGGCAAAAAAATACATTTGAGGGTGGTTACATACATAACGATTCACAATCAGGGACAGCATGCAGGCAGGGAAAGAAGGAAAAAATCATGTTCAGGAATTATTGCCGATTACAGGTATTCAATGGAAAAATAATACCTGAACACTGCCTTAAAGTGACATTTTCACTGTCAATATCACTAGTGGATTGTCAAGACCACTAAGATTAAGGGGTCTGAATTTGCTTTTGTACACACTTTGGGGAGAAGAAATGATTCTCTTAGACACTGAGAACTCAAGAGCCAGAGTTTGGGATGACATGACTCCATGAATATCCGCTGAAAACAAAGAATCTGCTCTGGCTACTGCGTTCAGCAGTGTTAAAAATTAGATCAATCTAGAAGCCAATTTTATATAGCAAATTGCAAATAATTCTATGGGAGAATATTTCACTACAGTGGTAGGGAATTGGTCTTATGAAGGGGATTTTAGTGTGATCAGAGGACTGGGAAACTAGAACTATGGGATCCTCAGGGATCCATTCAGTGTCATGTTCCTGCAGAAATGAAGCATTAAGATTGCGTGTAATACAATTCATGTAAAGTACCTATCCATAATTCCATGGCTATCCCTCTTTCTCTCTGGGAAAAAATAATCTAATAGATAGCTGTGTTTCAGCAACAAAACAGCAGGTAGGTATGTGTGTAACGACAATACAAAGGAAGATTTACCCCATATTCTTTCTTGCACCATTTCTTCCTTGTCTTTGATTCCCCCCCATCTACACAGTCTTGTTTCCATAACTCCTGTCTCCTCTTGGTTTCCATCTTCCTGCTTTGCTTTTTTTACAAGATCATCTATACATCTTCGGGTTTTTTTGTTGGTGGTGGTTTTATTTTTTTATTTTTTTACCTTGGCAGCAGAAACACTAGGATTAAAGTTCATTGTGGAATATTCCAAAGTATTTAGACCATTCTAATAAATGTTTTTAGGAAAATGCCTTTCTTTGAACACGCATAAAAAAAGATAATGTCCTGGTAGTTTTGCCCACATTGTATCCCTTTCTCCTGTCATATGGATTTGCTTTTGATTCAAAGATTTTTAAAGTAGCTTCTATCAAGCAGAGGCTGTTTTTCATCAGTGTTTCTAAGTGTTCCAGGGTTTTATTCCTTGTATGTTTAATGGGAATTTGACTCAATACATACTGTCATAAGAGTTTTTTTCATTTGCTTTTGTTTTTCTGTATTTGGCGCACTGGTGAGGGAGGGAGTTGTGGTGTACATGTTGTGTCATACATTTAGTGGTAAATTAGATGATAGAAGGCTTTATTTAAATGTAAAAGGAGTGCAGTCATTGAGGTTGGACTTGACTGCTCCTGGTCTGTTTGTTTGTTTTTTTCTGCTTCATGACATGCTCCAGGGGAGTGGGAGTGCCTTTCACCACTGCTGGGTAATGGACAGTTCTGAAGATGTAAACCCCAGATGAAGAGATGTTCCATATTGATTCTATGGGAACTGGGATCTAAATAAGATTCTTGAGTATAATTGCTATGAAATGTTGTGAATATTCCCTGTTTTAGTTACATTTCTGTGATAAGTGAGTAAATTAGTTCACCAAATCTGATTCTGAACTATCTGTAACTCTCTTTGTAACTCGTAGAGAAAATAAGGATTTGTATTTTGAGATAAACTAGACCTAGATAAATTGCCTGGTTTTGGGTAACACTTATGGACTTGATAGCTTAAGGAAGATACTATGTAAGAAGTAATTTTCAGTTTG
>VWZS01004325.1:252335-273763 GCA_013397075.1 Rhabdornis inornatus | reverse complement strand
TTTTTTTAATTATTTTATTTTTATATAAACTTGTTCAGTCTTTCCCATGAACTCTGTTTTAATCATCCGGAAAGGCCATCCATGAGTTGCAGACTCTGAGACCATCATCTTAAAGTCCTGATTCTTTCCCTCTGTGGCATGAACTACAGCTGCTCTAGTTTGTTTAGAGGTTATTTTAGACCAAATGGAAGGCACCTACCCACATGGACCTCTTCACCTACACTAATGACATCCTCTAAGGCCTCTTTGTCTCCAATGTACCTAATTATTCTTAGAAACATGAAGCGAGGTTATACAATGTCCCAATGCCTCCTTTTAGCTAGAAAGCACCTATTAGCTAATGCTTTTAGAGGAATTTTGGGTAGTATAATTCCACCAAAATTAGCACAGCTATGTAATTTTAGACCTACTGAGGATTCACCTGTGTTCTGATCAGGAGATAGTCTCAGGATCCAGGAGGTGAAAATCTGCAAGCATACTCAACAGTGTGAAGCAGCCAGTGTTTTATTTCCTAGAGATTTTTTCTTTCCACAGCGTTTTATTTAACAGTGTATCCAGTGATTAAATACTACAAAACAAACCTCTAAAGCTAATTAAGAACATTTGTCTGATCATAGAAACTCATTGTGGTGTCCATATTCTGTGTAAAGAATATAGTTGCTCAGACTACATTGTTGGTAAATGCATGATGGGACATATTCAATCCAATTAAAACATCTATATCTAAAATTCTAGGTTGTTTGACTTTCCCACCTTGAGTAGAGATTGCTTTTATGAGCCACAGTCGGTAAAATGAATTTACCTTCAGGTTCTGTTGACTCAGTGTGAATTAACTAGGTAGCAAAACAATTTTGAAAAAATTAATTTATATAGTAAAAAGGTTGGTCATGTCTTTAACTATTTTTCATACAAAAAGGGAAATATTCCTTATACAAACAGAATTGAAATTTTAAAAATTGCAAACTTACTTGTGCTACTTTGAGATCCATCAATCCTTATATGGCTCCTGTGATTAGACTTCATCCAATTATAAAAATTTTAAAAATTCAAAATGGGAACAACCTTGGAAGAAAAATGTAGTTTAAAGTTTGTAAACAAACATCCCTATAACCTGAAAACAAATAGATAGGCAAAAGTTGTGTGTCATTTTGTTTTCCATCTTGTTTGAGCTTACCATTGAAACCTTATTGCTTCTTCCTTTTTGTATCCCATTAAAATCTTCCCAGCCCAGTTCACAGTTCTGTGGTCCACAATCAGTTCTCTGTCTCTTAGCTATCTTATTTTAATATTTGCATGCAGCTGTTGTTCAGTCTTCATTTTACTAGGTGGATACATATTGACTTGCTATCACAGAGACAATAGCAATAAGTTCTTAAGCAAACAGAGTTCTTGGACCTTTCATGATAGCATATTTTAACAAACTGAGAGTTTTAGTCTTAATGCAGCAAAGAATTTCTTTTTCTCACTGGTACTGTAACATCTCTAATTTGTCCTTGAAGCTTCTTCATTTCTTCTAAGGAAATATGGGAAAAAATCCCAAGGAAGCTTTTGGTGTGGTGTATGCTTTTGTTTTTGTTTTTTTTTAATAAATGTAAATAACTAGAGTGCATATTATTTCTTTTGGTTTCTTTTGACTTACCCTCTTGACCTTGATTGCTGTGATACAAGCTGCGGGAGCGATGCCCTGGCTTCCACTGGGCTGAAAGCATTCTTGATTTTGGATGTCATGTTTTTAAAGCAGGTAGAAATTGTGGCCAGAATGAGGCAGCGGAAGTCCTGCACAAGGCTTGGGTCTACCCACAATATATCAGCATTTTGAACAATCATACTCAACAATCTTCCCTTTCACACCTCTTGTCAACTTGAAAGGTGCATTTAAATTTTCAGGCATAACTTGTGCTATGTCTGTCTAATTTACTTCCTTCCATACACAGACACATAGACACAAACATATCACTTGGGTGTTTTTTTATGCTTAGAGAAAACAAACCAGTGTAAGCTGTAATAGAACTGCTAATGAGCTGATGTTATCTACCAACCTATTTAAAATTCTGTTCTCTTTCTGTTTTGCATTTGGTGGGGTTGTAATTTTAATTTTCAAGTGCAGTCTTATTTCTTCTCCTTAGTCTTCAGCTTTCCCACACCACTGTGCACAGTCCACACACCCACACAGGCACACAAATCACAGCACCCTCACTGGAAGGAATCATTTATGCTTCAGTGCTTTGTCTTGAGTCGCTTCCATTTGCTCGCACCTGGTATATATTTATTTTTCAGGAGATGGGGATTATAATGCCCTCCAGGAACCTAGGGATGGTCTGGAGACAGGGAAAAAAAAGATATTTCCTGTGGTTTATAGTATAAGGATATGTTGTGTGGAGGACGACAATGTGAAGGGGGTAGGTGGCATAATTCCTCTATTTCAAATTGTGTATATATACTTTTTTTAAAACAGTCAGTATGAAAGTGTTTGACACTAGTGAACTAAACCATAACCTGAGCATTGAATTCATCACAATTTTGGTTTAATTATTCTTAGTTAAATATCTAAAAGATGTAATCTCCTGATAAATTTTAATCAAAGCTAAATTCCTACTGTTTATTCCATTTGATAATGTCTTAAAAACATAAAAATAAGTTACAAAGAATTATAGGGGATATTAGGATCTTCACAATATAATACTTAATAAAGGAGATTGAATCAGTTAATCTGTTCCAATGGCAATCTCATCCATTCTTTTGAATTATTATTCACTGCACTTGCTTTCCTATTGCTTTTCTAATCTAGTTTTAAATGTCTGAACAATGAAACATCTGCTGGAGAAAATCCCAACATTCCCTGGGAGAATCATACAAGCCAACCAAACATTTCCACAGTATACTTTACAGCTGATCATTTGCACCATGTCTTTCATCATTACTGTACTCCTCTATCTACCTTAATTTTTATTGCCCTTATTTGGCAAAAATATTTGTTTTTCAATAGTATGGTTAAGTATATTCTGGAAAGCCATCCCTCTGGTTTTGAATCACATAAAATTTTCTGAATTTTTTTACAATTTATGTTTCCTAAAAAAAAAAAAAAAAATCTGAACAAAATACTGCTAAAAAAACCCCTTCCTCACACTTATATACAACTAGTTTTCCAGACTTTAGTAAAAGATCATGCAAGATCAATTGACCCCGAGAAAGGATTTATTGTGATCATTTTGAAACAGCTCTAATTATAGATGTGCTGTCATGAAAGGCAAACACAAATGTGGGATCATTTCAGTACATTGCAACCAGTCTATGGCTGATTTCAGAATTCAGGGATCTGGTGGGAAAATAGCTCATAACTACTAAAAAATTACACTTGAGTAGTGGATTCACCTTCAAGTAATAGGTTCTCTTCTGTAGAGCACCTAGAGGTAGATACTGTGAAGAGGAAAAGAATGTGCTCTGTCTGTGTGTGGTTTTATGTGCATCACCTCCTTAAACTGTCTGCATAGGTGATTAATAGAGAGGATTATATTCTCAATTCCATGCAAATCTCTGGATAAAACAATGGTAACTGTGAGGCAGAGGAGATGAGAAGGTCAAATTCAGAGGGGAAAAAACAAGTGAGTAATGGTGGTGACATAGTTAAATGGGAAACATCTGGAAGAATAAACAAAATGGATTGACTAAAACTATCAAAAAATGGTTGGCACTCAAGCTGGAGTAACTTCCATGAGTCCTTAGAGAAAAGACTTGGTTTTTGAAGGAGACAGATGAAGATGGAAAAAAGGTCCATATCATCATAATGGTTAAATACTCCCTTAAGCTGTCAAGTTGTTTGCTTTAAGCCCCATGGGGGTTGGGAGTTTTACCAATACAATAGTCTAGTTGGGAACCACAGCCTCACTTCTACCCTAAAATGCAGGTGCAGCATCAAATACCTTGGCTCCTGAGCAGGCCATTTGTTTCATTAGTGGACAGAAAGGATGGGTAGAGTGCAGCAGCTGAAGGCTGTATGCAGAGTCAGGATCCTAACTGCTGGTTGACTCAAGGACCACTTGATTTTGTGTAAGGTCTTAGAACAATGGAAATAACTAAACTTACTGAGGAATCCAGTGATAGAACAGAAAAGAGAATTCTCTTGTTCATGGGGTAAGTTTTTTATTACCTTTACTGTTCTTTTTTTAGCAGAAATGCATGCAAATATTTAGATGCAAAGGTCTACCTTTGAACTACCTCTAGATTTCTCAACTCCTGTTACCACCAAGAAAACGCAGAGGTTTTATTGTTAAAAGAGAGGTGTGTAATTCATTCAATATAATATAGATAATTGCCTCTGACTTCCAAATTCCAGTCCAGTGCAGTCTAGGCATTCTGCAGTCCGGCCAGATCCATATGGATGTTTCTTACTGTCTCATAATCTCAAATGACAATCGATGGTTTACTTCAGTCAGTTGAAGCAAACTCTTTGCTTACAAACACAATAAAGCCTACAGAGCTATTCAGCTTATGAAGTTAAATGTGGGTTGTAAGACTGTGTGTAGTTTTTTGGACAATCCACATCTGTGGACTACTATGTAAACTTAAATATATGCTCTCTATCTAGAGAAGTTTACACCAATATCTTCCTTGTTTCCTGGACCATCACTACACTTTATCCAGTGTACCTAGACCTGTCTTGCACTACAAACAGGCACAGAACTTGAGGTGTCTCACCAGTGCTGAGCAGAGGGGAAGGATCACCTGCCTTAACCTTCTGGTAATGTTCTTGGTAGTATAGCAAAGGAAGCTGTTGGCTTTCTTTGCTACAAAACCAGAATATTTATTCAATTTCTAGCTCACGAGAAACCCCCAGGTCCTTCTCTGCCAATACTGCTTTCCAGACAATTGGGCCCCAGCTCATTTTGGTACCTGGAGTTATTTTTCTCCAAGGCTTTACATTTTCTTTTGTTGAAGAACTTTTGCTGTCTCTTTAGGTCTTCTTGTTCTAGAAATATTTCTTTGTCTGGACTTCAAGGTTACTTGAAGTAATCTTCCCAACTTGAATACCTTTGAGAACATTTTACACTTCATCAGGCTTATTTGGGAAAACGAAGTTTTCTCACTCCATGTGCCCAGAAATGCATCAGTCTGACAGGCTTTTTACCTTTTTCTCACTTCATAGAAGGAATATCCCTTCCATAAGTCCTTTGAAGAATGAAATCACTCAAAGTGTTCAACTACAGTTAGAGAGTGCCAACTTTATAGCAGTATAACGACCCAGAGGATCACTCAAATTGTTGCAGTCCTTCCTGAAATTTCTTCTTCAGTCTTCCTGGGAAAGAGCTCCAGGTACTATCATTTCAGGGCCCTGCATTCCACAGGTGGCCTGATGGGGAAAATCTGGGTGATATGGCATCAGGTTACAGAGAATTTAATCCTTTATAAACTTTAGCCTGCTCATTCATTCAAAAATTATTGCGTAACGACATATGTGTTCTGAACTATGCAAGTCCTCATTGACTGTTTCCTTATGATAATCCACAGAGGCAGTGGGTAACCTCCTAAAGCCTTTTCTGTCCATTTTATTCCTGCATTCACTCTCACCTTCACATGCCTCTTCACATGCTTGTCCCCTCCTCCTTGTCTCCCTCTCCTTGTCTCCTCTCAAGGCATCAGAGCCAAGAAAGTCTGAGATTTACAACTGTGTGATACCTGCTCCACTGTGATGTCAATTTAATTTGTACCAATTTGACAACCCTGATACTGATGCAGGATCGGAGACCACAGTGATAGTACAACATCCGTCTCTTGTTAAGCTTCTTGCACCTGCTATTGCTTCCCTCTGTAATTGCCCTAGATCAAGAGACCTATTGTAAATGTGTTAAGTTTTGCTGACAGCACAAAGCTGGGAAGACGCAGGAACTCAGGCTTAAGAGGCAAGGAAAATTCAACAAGATTTGCTGGGCTCTGGGCTGTTACACAGCAAATGAAATCCGGTATTGACAAACACACATTAATGTAATTGGTCAAGGGAAGTGTGGGACTAAGAGGGAAAAACTGCTGAGTAGGAAAAGGAAAGGACTCTGATATAATGTTTGCATCAGGGCCGACACCAAAATCTCTGTTCAAGTACAGAGAAAGTCTTTGAACGTTGAATTGCTCTTTACCTGACTTAGAGTTCTACATATTCCCTGTTTATGCATTATTTCAAAGCATTTCACTGGTAAAGCTGTTTCCTAAATGAGAAACTGAGGCCTCATGACCCAGCCTTATAAAAACTCACTGAATGTTTGTAATAAGTGACTTTGATCACTTGCAACTTAAACACCAATGCTATTCCTGGGATCTGTGTTTATCAAATCAATATTCACACTGGTAATTAATTATTAGATACTTTTCTGAGCAACAAAATTACTCNTTTTTTTTTTTTTTTTGATAGAGTAAACTCCATATTCTTGATTGGACTATTATCTGAAAGGGCTGCGTGTGTCCCTTTGAGGTGGATTACCTGAGGACTAGTTTATCACAAATAAGTAAGGATGTGATTCATCTTCACTAACTTCAATTGTCTAAAATTTAGAGGCCTAAGTCTGATTTCATTACCTAAGAATTTCTTCATGACAGTCCAGAGTAGAGAGAAACAGACTTTTCCAGAGATTGATTCATATTAATCTAGGTTTGATATATGTCTCAAAGTAAGCCAATCAGTCCGAAAAGTATTTATTGATCAGTTCATCTATGTTTGGACAAATGAGTCCCACCTAGTAATCCAAACTGTTCCATCAGAAACATAGCTTTTTAATTGTTTCTTTTTACATCCCTTCTCTTTTTCCTTTTCCAGCCTTCATTCACATCAAATTGCCATTTTTCTTCTAATATGTACATGTCAGGTGAATTTCAGTGCCATGAGTCCCATGAATTGAAAACATGAAGCCATGAATATCACCTAAAAGGTAAGAAAAAAACACTTTCTTTCTTTGCTCTGGGTTGTTGTTCATAAAGATCCGTGATTATCACTGTCTCTTTGAGCTCTCTCACTTTTCTTGCCATGTTGAAAACTTTAAATTCTTGATAGCACTCTGATACAATATCACAAGTCCTTTCCTTTAGCTATTCTTCACTTAATTTCTAGTCCAATGCTCACTGCATCAATTTTCTCATGCTCACATGGAGGAGCTGAGCTCACTCTGTTTTGCTGAAGGCTTGTGTGTTTACTGCAGTATTTTAGACTTGCTCGTAGTGACAGCCATGCTCTACTTTACGTATGTGTCTGCAGCACTGGTCTTGAGATTCCCGTGTTTCTCCATTGTCCTCAGACTCCTTGAACCAGGGCACAAATTTAAAATGAAAAGGAGATGATTAATTTAGCCTGAATGCAGCACAGGGATATGAAAAACTTGGGAAAACACAAAATAATCTGTGATCCTTGAGGCTGTGAGTGAAATTTCTCCATGCAGGGGAGACTTTTATTCTTTAAAACCGTATTTGTGGCTGCATTTGGGAAATCATTAATTTATGACTATGCAAGTCCACTCCTATTACTTAGTCCTGTTGTCATGGTGAGACTGCAGCTCTACATTTATGCTTTTGTGGTACACAGGCTCAACCTCTAGATCATGCTCATCACTTATTCAAGCTGAGATGACTTGATTTCCATTTAGAATGAGCTGAGAGGTCAGCCAGATAGGCAAGCTCAGGCACAGGAATTGATCCAGATGCTGAGTATCTGCAAGCTCTTCCTGCTGTTGGAAGCATGGTTGATGAGATTGAGTGATGAGAGCTGAGTTAGAGTGCAGACCAAGCTCAAGCCTAAGACTATAATCACAGTAAGGTGAGCATGATGGAACTTTGTGCCTCTCCCCGCTAACAGTAACACCATGGCTTTAATCCTTCTGAACATTTAGACGTTTTCTATAAAGCATGAACAAAGTTCCATGATGATAGCTTGATATGACCTGATAAATATTCCATCATATGAATAAGGCATCCCATGAGGAAGAAGTTAATAAAGAAACAGTAGAGAAAATTGTTCCCCTTTCCTACTACTCACTAGGAATTTCTCTGTCATAGTAGTGCTTACTTCAGGCTTCAATGTAAAGCCAAGGTCTTGGGTGTGCAAAACAAACTTCTGCCTACTTCAGGGAAACATTGAAGGTGGGGGAAAAAATAAATGTAGTTTTAATAAGCAGGAAGTATTCATTGTTCATTAATGGTATTTTTTTTACTGAAAACACCAGCAACTTATCAAGGCTGCAGACATTAATTTTCTTAGTGTTTTAGAAGAGAATGATGAAGTTAACAAGCGAAATGGTAAAATATACTTCTATGTGACTCCAGCAATTAGATTCAGGACTTCTGGGTTGGTATAATTTGATGGTAAGTTTGTCATCTATTTGAGGACTCAAGTCCTAACTCTGGTAGGCTTTGTTAACCCTATCTTGATAGATTGGGCAAATAATTGAAATTCAAACATTAAATTGAATATTACAAGGATTTTCATTATTGCATATCAACTTTTATTTGATATTATCAAATATATTAAAAAAAATAAACCTCAACATCTGCATTCACTCCCAATCCATTAATGAGTGCTTTTACTCTACTTCCAAATTTCATCAATTTTGGTTTCAGAATAATCAGCAAGAACAGAGGCAAGAGTTTAGGACGGGACATGAATTCCTTGGAAGATGTTAGCAAGCTGTGAAAATCAACTTTTGGCCTGCAGTAAGAGTTTACTTTCCTAATTCTCATTTTATATCACGGAGGGAGGTGAGACAGCATTTGCCCCAGAACAGAAGAAGATAATTTATCAGATGGATTCCTACTGACTCTTCAAGCAGCCTATTGTGACCTTTGGTTATTAAACCTTTTGACTGTTAGTTAATTTCAGCAGTGGGGAGGCTATTAGCTGGCCAGCTAGATTCCCTGCCCAGCATCTGCTAACCAATGACCTGTGATCTGGGAAATAAAACTGAAATTACATCTGGACAATAAATATATTTTGGCTTCTAACACAATGAGAGGTGCCATTCTACCTCAATTTATTGATTTTTTTAAAAGTATGCCAGACGTGTTGTTGTGTCTTAATGAAATAACCTGATTTTGGCCTTTGTCCATCCATAAAATATGTTTTTATATAGGCTATTGGTGCCAGGAATTTTGGGTGGTCTTGGGGACAGAAAGGAGGGACAAGGGAAGAAATAAATAGCAGCAGCAACAGAACTCACAAGTCAAAAGAATAAAAATGATGATTTCTATCTTGTTACAAAAAGAGAGGAAAACTTAGTTTTGGAAACAGCATGTGTTCATCAGCAGACATCACAGTGTTTATGCCCCGAATGGAGTAAGAAAGAAGGTGTAACTTGGTCAACAGGAAGGACTCAAACCATATGCTCAATACTGAAATTCGTTCAATAGTAGAACTAGAACTGATTCCTGTAAACTGTAAGAAACTCATAAACTGTGATATGTCTTCTAGCAACGTTGGTGACTAACAGGAGAATAGAGGATGAAATACAACCACTCCCTAGGTCTGGATCAGTAACAGTCTCGTAGGAGGAGTGCTTCAAGTGCATATTCATCAGTGTTGATATGTTCATAGGTCTGCAATGAGAGCTGAGACATTTAAAAAAAGCTACGTGAGTTTAGTGATCCAAATGTTTTGAATTCCACGCATTCATAGAATAATTTATTTTGGAAAAGCCCTCTAAGAACATCAAGTCCAGCCATTAAGACAACACTGCCATGTAAACCACAAAACCATGTCTGTAAGCACCACAGTTGTACATCTTTCAATTATCTTCAAGGCTGGTGACCTGACCACTTCCCTGCGTTGAGTCACACTGTTCTAAATGCTTGACAACGACCTTAGTGAAAAACCTTTTCCTGTTATCCAGCCTAAACCTCCCCCAGCACAATTTGTGGCCATTTCCTCAGTGTGGTGAAATTGAAACAGTCTAATAACATTTGTGATAGGTATGGGCACTGTAGTCTGAAGCTTTTTGCAGCTCTCCACTTTTAAGATTTTAAGGAACTAGGAAGAAAACACACAAGAAACCAGGCCAAAAGAAACCAAATCCAAAGAAACCAAATTGAAATGAACTAACTCAAAATAAAAGTGAGGGGGAAAAAAAAAAAGAGAGAGAGGAAAAAATATTTTTCTGTTTTTCTCTATGAACTTTATGATTCAGATATGACAGTGCAGTGTTTTAAAGTCAAGATCGCAGTTAAAAAGTGGCAGGCTCTTAAGTGCAATAAGCTTTCACTGAGTTTCAGCATTTCAGAGAAATGGTCTAGACCTTGCTTTATAGCTCTTTTGTGTTACATTAAAAGCTATACATCTTCCACTGAGACTTTCTTGTGTTACGTTTAAACTGTGATTATTCAACTGGTTTCATTATAGTTGACACCTGTCTGTGACAGCAGGATGAAACTGCAACCTAAATTCAACCCATGCAAGTTTAGGCTTTTAAAGTCATGGTCTCAAGTAAAAGCCCAATCGACTAAAACTCCTTCAAGCCACTGTGATGGAAGCCTGGGAGTTCAACCAGTTCAATCAACCTAGCATCCCTGTGATGCAGCAAGAGTGCAGATTTGTTTCTCTGTAAAGAAAGCCAAGATTGCTGACAATTTTGTTTAAAGAGGTTTGAGTAGGCAGATGGAGTCTCAGGTTAGGGTACATGACTTGGGCCCCATTATAAACTAAAAGAAAGCCCCCAAATCTAGGAGTTGGTTTTTTTTTTTATTTTTAATTTAATTTCCCATGGATAACATTTTCCCTCCACATTCTTTCTGTGGCTTTATAGTTTTCAGACTTTCCCCTAAGTTCAAGGTTGCTGATGCAATTGTGACTAAAGGAAATGCAGTGTTTGGCCTCTCTTTAGAGGCTTTTTTGGTAACACACCACATTACATTTCTTACTTGTCATTACATCCTGCCAGCTTTCTGGCACCACCTTTTTTTTTCTTTATTTTTTTTTTTGTTTTGCTTCAGTTTTACTGGTATGCATTATTCATTGGAAAGGAAAAAAAATAGGGAGAAAAAAAAAAAGAGAGAGAAGAATAATTTGCATTTCCTGATTGGAAGCCAGGGATTATTCATCATTGCCCTGTACATCTCTTATAAAAATGATAAATGAATGTATATTAACTGAACCCTAAAACAAAATAATGTGTTTTTCTAAAAGTTTTGCAGAGCTGCATTTCCATTGTAATTAGTTTACTTTTTTTTTAACCAAGTGCTGTTAAAGTATCATCAAAATGAAAGATGAATTCTGAACTGTTTAGAGGAGGTGGGAGAAAGTAATGGACTATTCAGTGGGTTTTTCTTTTCTCTTTCAGGACTACTGAAAATAATTAAAATTGGGGTCTAATTTTAAATAAGCTTTAAATAAATTATAGTAATAACATAATAGGAAAAAAAACAAACCAAAACAAACCAAACCAAACAAAAAAAAAAAGGAAACTACACCAAAACCACAAAGGCAAGAAAAACAATAAAATCAAAATCAAAATTCCACTTCATGGAAATTATTCTGGATAACCACAGTGGCAAGAAACTTGTTACACATTTTTTGCCTCATAAGAGGCTTAATAATCGTTTATACTCCTCCAAACAGAAATCAGGAAGAGACTAGTCTTTTCATCATTTTTTCTGGCTTGATTTATTGAGCTTGTCAAGGTTGAAACAAGGCACCTGGCCTCCAGCACAGGCTTGAACCCATTATGTTGTTCCCAGTCATTCCCTCTCTGTTCCTCTCCTGCCATGCTGTAGAGCTGAATTTGACTCTAAGCTAGGCAGGACATTATCCCATATGAGACACGATCTTTCAGTGAAGTAAAAGCCCTTTTGTACTGGTAAAATTGTAATAAGGAGACAGTTGGACCATGTAAGACCTGGGAAAAAAAAAAATTGTGCATAAATGTTATGAAGCATTAAGGCTGGTTAATTTTTTTGTAGTAAAATGTGTTTCCTATAAAAAATTTATCATTCTCTAACTGTTCTCATTTTCAGCAAACCACAACTAAAAAGATCAAACAAACTATTAAAAACAGGGCCACTGAAATTACTTCAATTAACATTTTTTAGAAGTACTCTTACTGTCTTTATATTCCCTTTTGCTCTTTCCAAACCTTCTCACTTCTTCCCTGTTTTTCTGAACCATTTTTTAATTTAAAAAAAAAGAAAGAGAAGGCAAATAACATCTAGTTTTTTAATGTCTTAATATTTTTTTTCAAAAATTAAAAAGTTTTTTTATTTAAAAAAAAGCAAGAACTGGAATTTTCATTAGTATTATTTATCAGTCTTGACAGAGTCAGAATTATGCGTTCTCAGATCATGATGGCAAACTGCTGTTTATTTTTCTTATCCAGATTTGGCAATTATGTCCTTGAAATGAAGAATTTCTGAGAACTTCCAGTAGCACTGATAGAATTTTGTTGTTTTCATTGTTTTGCAAAGTAAGGAAATAGAACTCAAAGACTGGGTTCCCAGCACCCAGAGGGAAATATCTCTGGTGCTATAAACAGTTCCCTGGAGAAGCTCAGCTCAGTGGTTTCACAAAGCAGGACATTTTCAGACTATTATTTCCATTAAACACCAAATTAACTGCCTGTAAACTTGTTCAGTTATTTGTTTTTACTGGCCTGTAAAAGCATAAAACATAAATACATATATAAATATTTATAATGCATGGATAACAGTGCTAACACATGCCATAAGCCATGCCAGGAAAAAGGAAATAAATCAAGGTTCGTGGCTGAGAGATGCCACTTGGTTTGATTTGTAATAAACAACTTCACTTATCGTTATGTGCCTTATTCCTATATATTATTTTGTACTAGAATTTTACTCAGCCTTTTTCATTGTGCTGGCCACTCTTCAAAGAACAATCACAATTTTTAGAGACTTGGCTCATGCCATCCAAGTTTAGGCACTTAACTGAAGTACCTAAATTAAGCTTTCTCTCTGGTCATTGCAATCATTTTAAAAAGTCAGAGGGAAAGCCCAAGCGCATGTGAGCCTCAGCCACATCTGGAATTAAAATTTTGCCATGTTTTCTGAGATGGGTAAGAGCTTATTCTGTTACCCTGTGTGTGACAAGGGTTTCATGTTCAAAGTAATTTTAACAAAATTAATATTTTCTAAGAACGTGAATGGAATTTTGTAAATATAACCTTATTTACATTAGTCTGGACCTTCCTGAAGAAAGACTTCTAGATGCTTGAATCTTTCATTTCTCCAGCAAGTCTTCTGTAGACTGCCTTTCCAACTGAGAAGCCTTTTGCATCAGAAATTGCAGTCACAATCCTGCTACTGAAACAACTTGCCAAGAGAAATATAGAATAACATCCCATGCTTCTCATCAGGTGTAACAGGCTGGGCTGCAGTAAGAAGGGAATGTCAGCTTAAGGAATGTGAGCCTGACTTTGCCATTTGGGAGGAAAGTCTCTGGAGAACACCTCGGGGCACTCTGTGAGCTAACATTTGCCAAGCTATGGTTCAGAGGAACGCACAAAGGAAAGCATTTACTAAACCAGTAACTCCTCCTCTGCCACTGGGCTCATTTCACATCCTCCCTCTTCTCTTCTTAATTCCCTAGAACTTAGTTTGGAGAGCAAAACTTTCCTTGTATCAGTAGTCAAGGAGTGGGCAAGGCATTGGAAAGCATTTCTTCCTGTCTCAAGCTTTCAGCAAGGAAAGCCTGATTCCAGCCCTGGATTGTGATTAGCATGGCTAAAATTCACTGTAGTTGAGCCTTTATGTGCAGTAATGCTTGCCAGAGGTGAATACCCTATTTTCCTGCAGAGGCATTTACAGTGATTTTTTCCTTCATATGTGTGACATGTTAGGTAATATAGCCTGAGTACTTTTATTATTACTTCCATGGGAAAACATTAACTGATTTATCTGATTAAAATTTGAAGTGGCAGCAATAAATAAACAAAATACTCAATAAAGTCTCGTTAATTGTGACACTTGTTTCTTTTGTTAATTTTAAAGCATTCCTTGACATCGTGTAATGTCACTGCAAGTAACACATGAGAGCTTTGGGGGTTTCTTTATTACTGCTTAGTTAAGAAATAACTTACTTTGTCCCATAGCTAGCAAGTTTCTTTCAGTATTATTCCACACAAGTTGCAGAGTTCTCTGAATACACCCATGGTCATTAGGTCATTTTTTTTTTTTCCTCAGCTTTTCCAGTAGTTGCTCACAAACTGATAATTGCTACCAAATAGATGCACTGCAGTGCTGGGCTGTCATTTGTTAGTACTTCCCTTCAGCTTATAGCCCTGTGGCCCTCTCTCAGGCTCTGTCTACATGGCAGTGTGCTGTAATGATAAATAACATTATCGACCTATAGGTATGCATAAAACATTAGATGGATCGTATGTTTTCCGGACTGCTCAACTTTCATGAACTGCATTTCAAGTTACTTTGTTCAGGTCCCTTAGCTCTGACACTGTAGTTTTGGAGTGGGTAGAGGGCAGAAATGGGCAGAAATAACTCGACAAAACTCAATAAAATATATATATATTATCTCTTCTCATTACAAACTGAACAGTTATTTCAACAAATTTCCTAGAAGGCAGGTAGAAAACTGAATTCAAAAATTTGTCATTAAAAACCAGAGCATACTGATAAGTTTAAAATGTCATTTTCTTCCCTTCTCATTTCATTAAACAGGTACAGTCAGAGTACTTAAGTTTCATAATAGAAGACTTTCATTTTAAATATTTTCAACTTGATTAAGCCTATGCAAAGTTTGAAGGGGTTTGTTTGTTTTTTTCAAAATTCATAAATGATTTTAGAAGGCTAAATTCAATTTTCAGAGGTAACCTAGCATTCAGAATTCTAAATCCCTTTTATTTCAAATGTTATGAGACTTTTAAGCATGAAAGACAAGAATGAAAGTTAAATTATCCCTCAATGCCTTTAAGCACCTGGGGTTTTTTATGCATATAGCTTCTTTGCACCTCAAATATGTTTGTTTTCTGACATACCATGTGCACATGTGTATTTATGTCTATGGTATATATAAGACAAGTAAATGTAAGGGGGTGTATAGAGGTATAAATTTATGATAGTGAAAAATATTCTTCATTATTTTGTTTTCATGATGAAAAAAATGCAAATTATGCCTCAATTTTACAGAAGGTGGAAAATGTAATAGAAAAAACTCTGTCCAATTTATTTTTTCCTAGTTGCAACTCAAATTAATTACTCTCATGTACAATGCAAAAATTATTGAAAGAATAGAGATTCAGGATCAGACCTGAATTTCTTCCCAGAAGACTATTACTGTCATTAATGAAACAAAAGAAAAAGAAATAACTAAAGGAAATAAAATAGGTAACAAATCTTTAGATGAAAGAACTGCCAAACAACCAGAATAATTTATGTTAGAGGAGTGGGAGGTCATCTGGCCAA
Organism: Rhabdornis inornatus; assembly: GCA_013397075.1. Lineage (NCBI taxonomy): Eukaryota > Metazoa > Chordata > Aves > Passeriformes > Rhabdornithidae > Rhabdornis > Rhabdornis inornatus. Next base: position 258,373 of record VWZS01004325.1, on the reverse strand, counting down.
ATCTTCCCTCACAGCAGGACCTTAACACAATATGAGTTCAATATGACATGAGGTCAGTAACCCAGTTTTGTATTAATTCTTTTAGAAAAATAAATTAGATGGGTCTAGGAAAGAGATATGGACAGCCCAAGTCTTGCATTTCCAGCCACAGAGAGATAAACTTAGCCTTAAACTGGCATGCTAGTATTCAAAAGTTAACCTAAAATCTTACTTGTACATTTTTCTTCCCTTACACAAATAATTAGATTAAAAACTTATAGGCAATTCCCATGCAAAAAAAATTGTTAAGAGATAATTAAAGTGAAGAGCATATACACAATCTCTTATTTAAAATTTCATCACCAACCCCAAAAATATCTTCGTTGAGCATGAATTGAAAAGCTTTCATTCATTACAAATTCATTAAGAAAGTTGCATTCAGCCATTCCTTCTTTGGAGATATAGTCCCTGCCCCTCATGAAGTAAAGGAATTAAAACTTCTAACAGTTTTAAAACTCTGGAAATATTTTGTAGCCCTTCTTCTCTAGTCAAAAGATTTTTTTTTCATTGTTTTCTCCCTGAAATCAGAAATTTTGTAGCTGATATTAAATTTGGAATTCATTCAAATGCTATCTGCATTTGATAGTCCTCTCTGCAGCCTCTTGGCTAATTAAGAAAAACTTATATGGCTCCTTTTCAGCTGAAGAATCCATCAGATTATAGGTAGATATATGTCTATATTTATTTATATATATTTATATGTGTGTATATATATATTCAAGGATGAATTAATGAAAAGAGACTTACATCTCATATTAGTCTGTTAGGTAAATAGGAACAAATGTTATTTTTCAGCTGGGTCGTTTTCCTTCCCTTCCTCTCTCTATTTTACTGCCAAAGCCCCAGTAGAGTATGAATGCAGAATATCAGCCCATCTTCTAATATATGCAGCATAATCTTCTTAAAATGAGTTTTCACTTCAAGGAACAGAAGGGCTTAGAGATGAGCAGCATGGCTTTTTTTTGTATTTGGCATCTCATTATACTTAGTACCATTTTTTCCTTCTTAGAACAATTGAATATCATTAGTGAAAGAAAATTCTCCCTATATATTATTAGGACTTTTTGTTTTGTTTCAGTTTGTTCGTTTGTTTGTTTTTACTTTTTTCCTTTCATGGGGCATGGAGAAGGGAGTGAGAGGCAGAATAAGGCTTTTTATTCATGGTGAAAAAGAAGATATTTCACATTCCTTCATCACAACTTAATGTTTTTTCCCCTTTCTGGACAATTCCACCTCAACTAATTTATGCAAACTTTAACAAATTGACATTTGCATGAATTCAGGTTGTGGAAACAAGGAAGTAAAATATTGTGCAATTTTTTTTTTCTTTTTAATTGAAATAACCTGAAATGTCATTTGAGGAACTGAGAAATTCTTCAGCATGTTTGAATATAGTTTAAATTTATCATGGCTTCTTGGCCAAACTCAAACACAGCATCAGTTTGAAATCCAACATCTTCCCTTGGGAAACCTCAGCTGAGTTCTTTACTGATTAAAGCCAATGAAGCTGGACCAGCAGACAATTTGCCCAAATATCTATTTGCATGGATAGTTTGTACTACATTAGTGTCTAGTGGAAATTCAGTGATTTAACATGTCTCTTACATGTTTAATTATTTATTTTAAATAGGTTGGTTGGAGAAGGTAGGAAGCGTACTCATGTCCAGCATAATATTGTTAGATTACAAACACTATAAATCTAAGGAGTTGATGCTGGTGGAGCAATAATTAATTATTTTGTCCTATCCAATGTACAGCATCCATAATCAATGTCATGAGTTCTCCAGACCATTGGCCATCAATTATCTTGTGGAATACCCAAAAAAGACAAGAAGAACTAGGAATAGGAAATAATATAAAAATACTTAAGAAAAAAACTAAGTCTCTAATCCAATGCTGTAACCCTGTGTTAAAACAGTGAGAATGGCCACACAGAATGTCTCATTTTCTGGTGATGTCCCTGGTAAAGATGAAATTAAGACACAAACCTGAAAGACTTTAGTACCAACAACTTTTATAAATAAGAGGACACTGAAGAGAATAGGGCCACTGGCACACCTGTAGAGATCAGCACAGAAAGGTCTCCTTAGCAACAGGGATTTAGCTGGTAGGACACTCTATTTTTGTGCTTAATCCCTTCCACTCAATGCATAGCCTTCCTGTACTTTGGAGATCTGCAAGCTGCGTGAGACCTACTGCCATAAACCACCACCAGATGCTAGGTTATGCTAGGTTCCAGTTCAGCTCAGCTTGATTCAAATGGGCAGCGGGCCAAAAATGGCCTCAGCTTCATTTCAGAGCCTTGAACTGTGGTACTAACTGGTCTTGGCACACACTTTTCAGTCAGCTAGAACACATTCAGATGGCAATGGAAACCATCTCTGAGCTAAGCATTTTCTGTTTAGTTTTTCATAGCCACTACCACCTGTGTTCATCCTTCCAAAATGTAAACATCTCTCAAGTTTGCTAAACTTCCTAGAGAGCGTCACTTCCAGGGAATGATTTCTTAATCTCAGTTTTGATTCACTATTCAAAGCTGTGTACATTCCTCATGGATCATAAGCATGGCATGCTTCCTTAGAGAAGTGAGATTCAATTCACAGCATAAAACAAATTAAGTCACTGCATAATTTCCTACATGTGAACTAGTGTTTCCAGAGGAGCTGTAAATAATATATTTAGTGGAGCTTGCTTCAGTTTATAAAACACAGGTCATTGAAAGAACCATGATGCCGTAAAGAGACTTTTATATGGACTCCAACTAAGGATATCCCATAACCACATATCATATCTGTCAGTCCCATGTGGATACCTCTGAAACCCTAACACGCCTCAGATGCTCTGCGTACAGTTTTGTGGTTAAATGAACTTTTTGCCTGTACTGAAATTGGCTCCCTGGAATTGTTGAAGGCCAGGCTGGATGGGGCTCTGAGCAAACTGGTCTAGTGGAAGGTGTCCCTGTTCATGGAACAGGATTATCTTTAAGGTACCTTTGAAACCAAGCTATTCTATGATTCTGTCATGAATCCATGATTGCGTAGACCTTCCAGAGACTGTACCAAAAGCTTAGACGCCTGCTGTTTTTGTAGAAAATTGAGCTTGCAAAACTTAGTCTGGAAGCCCAGTCTCACTCTGAAGAACACATGAAGGGTTTGGAGTTTTTTCCCAATGAAAGATAAAACTTATTTGAGATAAAAAATTTAATCATTCCTTCCAAGTCTTGCATTATTTACAAGGCCAGAACAACAGTGCATAAGCTTCTCGTTTCCTTACCTCGTGTGCTAAATAAATATCATCAGAAGCAAACTGCGGTGCTGAAGTCAGAGATTATTTTATGTGATTTAATCCAGTCTGCTGTGGCACCCCATGTCCATCCCGTGCCATGCAGTGGGGCTGCCACATGGGGCAGAAAGGGAGAGGCCAGCTTCTCCCCCATTGGGGAGCAGGAGAAAGCTGCAGAGGCTGATTTCTGAAGAGTAGAATAAAGAAAATGAAGTTTTAAAAAATGTGCCTCTGTCTCCAAGAATTCTCTGCATGCAGCAGAAAGGAGGAAATTGAGCTCAGGAGCTGTCAGTTGGATTGCAGTAAAAACTCCGATAATGATGCCCTGTCCATGGAAGCTTTACCAGCCTTTCCTGTAATTGAATGTTCTGACCTTCTCAAGCCCCTTTCTATAAAATAAATAAACCACAAAATTAATACATAATCCTTCCAGTTTGACTTTAGGAACAAACTGAAAATTATATCAGTTAAAGTAAAACAGGCTTCATTTAAGGAATACAGTAATTGCAAATGTTTCTGTCTTGCCATGAAAATAAGCTGCATGAAAATAAGCAATGGAAAATAACCAAAAGAGGAAAACAAAATATAGTATGAAACTACCACTTTTAACTATTTTTTTTTTCTTCAGTGAAATTCTAGTGGTAAGAGAACTCACAATTTGTGTGATTAATTTAGGGAACTGCACACTAAAACTTGGCATTTGGTAGTTTTCATAAGAGGCTACAAAGACAGTAAATTAAATGGAGGCAGATGGAGAACTAAAAAGAACAGTGAAGAGTGAGGAGCAGAACTATTCATGTCTGTAACTGGTACAAAATCTCCTTGGACTTATTTCAGTAGTTGTTTTACACAGTAAAGAAACAGCTTCAAAACAGTGACCTGAAATCACAACAAAAGAAAAAAATATATGCATCTGAAAGGTAAGACTGTAAGTAAGATGAAGAGATTTTNTTAACATTTTTTTTGAAAAATAAAAAATTTTTTTTTTTTTTTTTTTTTTTGGTGAGAAATACCACCATTTTCTCATATTCCTACTTGTTTCATATTATTAAAAAATCCCTTTTTACTTATTTTTCCTACAATTGGCTTTGAACATGTTTATTCTTTAGCCAAACTTAATGCTGTGTTTTGATTGAGGCAAAGTGGGTCCTTCTGTGATTAACTTTTCTCTTTCAATGAACAACAAAAAGCCTTTTAAAAAACACCCCAATCTTTAATATAATTTTTTTAGTTTCTTGAAACATTGCAGCATCACATCCTTTTCCTGCGTAGACGTCAACTGAGATTTTGTGCATGAAAACCACACAGTATTCCTTTTTAATGTCTATATGGGGAGATATAAAAACATTTTCTTGCTAATCAAAGACAAAACCCAAACCATGTGGATATGAATGGAGATCCATCACTGCTTCAACAATATCAAGTTACTCCAGGCAGGAGCCATTTCAGCAGTTAATAGACTTACCTGTAGTGAGCCTATTCTCACTTTAATCTCTGTAAGTCACATGCAGTTTTAAGAGGCCAGGAATGTGAATTTATTCTAGTAAATGGACTTTCTGGAGAGTTTTACTGCTACCCAGTGACACTGCTCTCTGCATTTGTTGAACAGGTAGTCTAAAACAATGGTCTGTACTGCAGGTACACTTGCAAAAAGGTTTGATAGAGCAAAGGGAGGTCCCCAGGGTGAGTTTAGATTGTACCCAGGGTCCCTATCCTGTTTGTATGTCACTCCTGTCAGAGAATTAGTTTTCCTCAAGTGCTAAACCTGCTCATAGGACGAGCAAAGGTGAGTGGTAAAATCAACCACAGGCTCTCAACATCACTCCCCTCAACTGTTCTGGGAAGTTTATTGCTCTCTCTCTGGCTTAAAAACAGAACAAATGTGGCTGAAACCTCATTTCTTAAGTGCTGGGCTGTGGTCTTGGGTTTGAAGACTGTAGTATGGGAAAAAAATCTCTGCTTTCTCCTTGGTGATCTCACAAGTCTTCCCTGCAGGTGTGAGAATATGTTTCATTTTCTGTACATCTTGTAATGGTCCTAATTTTCCTTTTTTTTGCCTTTATGCAGACCATAAATTTTTCAGAACAAGCACTGTATTTTCAAGCATCCTTCTAGACTCTTATCATAATGGAGGCTCTGGGGCTTACAATAGAATGAACAATAATTGCTTTAATTCATTGTGCAAATAGAAAAGATCTTCTCAAAATGGCTGTCAGAATAGGTTGAAGTCTATTACGCATATTTATTTCTGCTAAGATTTGTAAATATTTTAATAGGCTTGGGTTTTATCTGGGTAAAATTTAGTTATCAATTACTATGGTTTATGTGCAAAATATTGTCCACAATAAGTGTGCAGGGCAGTATTAGTCACTGTTATGAACAATGTAAGCAAAGTAATTGAAATAAAAGATAAGCACAAATAAAGGTTATTTTCCTTGTATTTTCCTGTACTATATGACGTAGGATTTCTTCAGTTATATAGTTCTCAAATAGGACTGTGACCCAAAGTTAATGCTATTTTGGAGACACTGCTTTTGGAATATGAGCAAACTGGTTTGGCTAATAAGAAAAATAATTCCTATTGCCTGTCCTCAGACAAATATATTTGATAACAATGGCTTCTTTTTAAAATTTTTCTTTTCAAAATATGCTTATTTTGTTGAGAAACTCTTACATGAAACTTCTCTTTCAAAAAAGTTCTTCAAAATTAGGAAAAC
>VWZS01004325.1:227729-244527 GCA_013397075.1 Rhabdornis inornatus | reverse complement strand
GGGCACCACAGAGCAGAGATCAGTGCCTGCCCGTCCTCTCCCCCTCATGAGGAAGTTGTGACTGCACCGAGGTCTCCCCTCAGTCTCCTCTTCTCCAGGTTGAACAGACCCAGTGCCCTCAGAGCTCCCCACACGGCTTCCCCTCAAGGCCCTTCATCATCCTCATGTCCCTCCTTTGGACACTCTCCAACAGCTTTATATACTTCTTACAATATATCACCCAAAACTGCCCCCCTCGAGGACTCGAGGTGAGGCCATCCCAGTGAAAAGCAGAGTGGAACAATCAAAACTTGAGCTTCTTAAACTCATGATCTTCAGTTGCTATCTTGTCATTAGTGAATAGTTTATTCTAGTTGACAACACCAGCACATCAGAAAGTCACGCTGCTATATTATGGCTCAAAATTGAACTAAACATCTAAGTTTGGAGGAAAACAAAACAAAAACCATTTTGAACTCTTTTTTCCCTGGCAGGAAAAAAAAACGAAAACTAAACTGAGTTTCTTCAGACCAAGACATCTTAAAATTTTAATGAAAAATCATTGGAAAAGAAAATCTGACCCAAATTCCAATGGGATATTCCATACCATAGAACATCATGCTCCGTATATAAACTGGAGGAAGTTGTGTGGAAAGGGCTGAATGCTGCCCAGGGATAACCTCAGTCAGTGTGTGGTGAGCAATTATATCAGGCATTGCTTGTCTTTCTGCAGTTTTATTCCTCTTTTTCTGTATTTATGACTATTAAAATTTGTGATTATTATTATTATTATCATCATCATCATTGTTTCAGTTATTAAACTGTTCTTATATATAAACTCATGAGTTTTACTCTTTCTGATTCTTCTCACTAGGGAGCAGATGGGAGAGTGAGCAAGAGACTGAGTGATACTTCCCATTGGGTGAAATCATAAAAATAGCACAGATGAAAGAAGACTGAACTTCCAACTGTAGTCTGCAGCTTTTCATCAAAGGGATATTTTGCATCTGCAATTTCCTCATTCAGTTTTCCTGACTCTAGACCTGGTAAAACTGTTTCTAGCTAAAGATTCTAACTGAGTATCCCCTGCATTTTGCAGATAAAGCTACCAAGTTCAGCCCATGGTTATTCAGAAAGCAGAAGTTAGATACATTCTGGAAATCTGTAGTCACTTCGAGCATTTTTACATATCTGCAAATTTTGGACAAAAGGTGAAAACTCCAGAAAATTTCAGGGTGAACATTCTTGAGCAGAAAAACAGATAAAAAAAGATATATCAGTCTTTGGGACAGCACTGAGTAAAACAACTGGTAAATGATTTAAAGCATTCATAGCCTCCAGAAACTCATTAAGTATGCTGAAGTTTATTCTTTAAGTCTTTCCCTGAATTCAGAAAGTGTTCTGGTGTTCATGCCATTTTGTTGCTGCTGTTTCAACTGGAGTAACTCATTAGTCATTTTGCACAAATGTGATGGCACACCTTACAGAACAGTTAAGAGTAAGTAATCAATTTTCAAGTTCTATATTGATTCTCATTCTGTTAGTTATACTATTAACTAAGTTAAAATTATAAACTGAGAATATGAGTATTATTTCTTGCTTTGGGAGTTACAAGTGTAGCATAAGAATCTGGTATCTAGATATGATTATTTCTTTCCACCAACTATTGCAGAAGCCAGAGCACAAATATGTTGATAATTTAGGCAGCTCAGTTAGCTGCCAAAATGGAAGAAATTGTTATTCAGCTGTGATTTCAGTCTTCTGGGGAAAGACTGTCTAATGCCTTGTGGGATCACTCTCAAAAGTTCGCAGAAAGGGGATGAAGCCAATGAAGCTGGTTTTCTTTACTCCCTGACACTTTTGTTGCTTCCCAGTGAGAAGACAAATAGCCTTTGCAAGCTACTAAATAACTAGAGATTTTTCTTTTTTCTTCTCTCTTCTCTTCTCTTCTCTTCTCTTCTCTTCTCTTCTCTTCTCTTCTCTTCTCTTCTCTTCTCTTCTCTTCTCTTCTCTTCTCTTCTCTTCTCTTCTCTTCTCTTCTCTTCTCTTCTCTTCTCTTCTCTTCTCTTCTCTTCTCTTCTCTTCTCTTCTCTTCTCTTCTCTTCTCTTCTCTTCTCTTCTCTTCTCTTCTCTTCTCTTCTCTTCTCTTCTCTTCTCTTCTCTTCTCTTCTCTTCTCTTCTCTTCTCTTCTCTTCTCTTCTCTTCTCTTCTCTTCTCTTCTCTTCTCTTCTCTTCTCTTCTCTTCTCTTCTCTTCTCTTCTCTTCTCTTCTCTTCTCTTCTCTTCTCTTCTCTTCTCTTCTCTTCTCTTCTCTTCTCTTCTCTTCTCTTCTCTTCTCTTCTCTTCTCTTCTCTTCTCTTCTCTTCTCTTCTCTTCTCTTCTCTTCTCTTCTCTTCTCTTCTCTTCTCTTCTCTTCTCTTCTCTTCTCTTCTCTTCTCTTCTCTTCTCTTCTCTTCTCTTCTCTTCTCTTCTCTTCTCTTCTCTTCTCTTCTCTTCTCTTCTCTTCTCTTCTCTTCTCTTCTCTTCTCTTCTCTTCTCTTCTCTTCTCTTCTCTTCTCTTCTCTTCTCTTCTCTTCCCTTCTCTGAACTTCCCTGAACTTCCCTGAACTTCCCTTCCCTGAACTTCCCTTCCCAGAACTTCCCAGAACTTCGCAGAACTTCCCTTCCCTTCCGAGAACTTCGCAGAACTTCCCTTCCCAGAACTTCCCATTCCACTTCCCCTCCCTGGAACTTCCCTGAACTTCCCTTCCCTGAACTTCACTTCCCTCAACTTCCCTCAACTTTGCTGAACTTCTCTTCCCTGAACTTTGCTGAACTTTCCTGTACTACCCTGAACTTTCCTGTACTTCCCTGAATTTCCCTGCACTTCCCTGAATTTCCCTGAACTTCTCTGGACCTCCCTTGACTTCCTTTCTCTTTCCCTCCCTGCCCTTCTTTACCTTTTTTTTTTTTTTCCCACACCATACAGTGAAGACATAAATAAAATATCCAGGATGATTGATTGGGTTCTCATCACTGGTAAGATGTCCAGTGAAACATGACTTTGCCACAGGAAAGAAATGCCAATCAGTAACCAACTACTGCTGTCACTCAAGAAATCTTCAATACTTTGAATCCTATTGACCTCTGAGCAGTCTGAGCATGAAATAATCTTCTCATTTGGACTTCATTGGATTATTTCCTGCCCCCCCCCCCCCCCCCCCAAATTTCACTCAAGACTCAAAACGAAAATATATTCTTCCCCGTGAAACAAAATAACTGATTCATTAAAAGCAAGAGGAATGGTATGCTCAAAATATGACACTGCACCTTCACTTGCTGAACTGTGCATATGCACTGGGGCTTCTGGTAGCCTGAACACTTGTGAAAGAATCATAAAAAAATGGAATCATCAAGGCTGGAAAAGACCTCCAGGATTATCAAGTCTACCCTGTGACAAAACATGACCTTCAACTAAACTGTAGCACTGAGTGCTATGACTAGCATTTCTTCAATAAGTTCAGGGGTGATGTACCCATCACTTTCCTGTGATGGGCAGCCCATTCCAATACTTGACCACTCTTTCAGCAAAAAAATTCTCCCTAATGTCCAGCCTGAACCTCCCCTGATGCAGATTGAGGCTATGTCCTCTTGCCTTACCTCTGGTAATTCCTTCAGAGGGTTTGGAAGAGTGATATGCTGCCTCTGAGCCCCTTTTCCCCAGGCTGACTATCTCCAGCTCCTTCAGCCACACTTCATATGATGATGATATAGGTCTTGGTTTTAGCACATTAAGTGCAGTTCCAAACTGAGAGTTCTTGCCTTTCCCTTAATAAAGTTAAGGTGGATCTGATCCAAACATTCCTCATTGACTTTTGAGAGACCAGCATCACTGATGGGATGTTTAGACAAACAATTCTCTCTTCAGATTCAGAAAGCAAGAGAAAATTCACCTTGAAGACCTTCAGGGTTTAGGCAGGATCTAAATAACAAAATGCTTCACAAAGTAAATCATAACCTTGCGTTGTTGTGGCAGCTGGTTAGGTAGCAAACAATGCTACCTAACCCATGAAACTCAAACCAGGAAAGACAGCTATTGGTATTTTAGGACCCCAGTAAGAGCTAAACATTAGTGTATACCTGAGGTAGACTTGGGACACTGCTCTTGGTCTCAGTATGCTTTAGATGGATATGCAAGTGCATGGAAAACAATGAGGTACAAGAAGTTTGGAAGAGGGGTGACAGCTCAACACAAGATTATGATTTACAGGATTTTTTTTTTTCCTTCTCTGATTGGAGGATGTCTATTTGCCTTTTGTGATTTGATCTAAATTTATTGTGATAGCTGGAAGTGGAGATAACAGAAAAATACTTTTTTCTAGTTTGTTAACTAATGAAAATCACAATTCAGTATAAAGATGTTACATTTTAATGTTGGATGGACCAGGAGCATCTCTCTTTCTCTTCTTCCTTCCTTCCTCATCAGTTTTTTGTTTAAATTTTAGAAACAAGAGGAACATACTGGAAAGGGGTTTGTATTCAGCTCTTATAGAGCAATTCTTGACAGAACAAGGGAACATAACCTCAAAATGCACCTGGAGATATTCAGGAATAATTTCTTCACTGAAAAGGTGGCCAGGGATTGGTATGGGTTACCCAGGGAAGTAGTGGAGTCACCACCTCTGGATTTGTTCAAGAAAAAACTGGATGTGGCACTCAGTGCTATGGTTTAATTGACAAAATGATCAGTCTCAGGTTGGACTCGAGGATCCTGGAGGTCCTTTCTAGCCTAAATGATTCTGTGATTCTATGATTATGTGGCACATTGCTCTGTTTTATCCAGCTGTCTAACACATAACTGAGATGCCCAAGTGTCTTTAAGAATCAGGGTCACAACTGAGTACCGAGCACAGAACTTGTGCTGGAGAGCACAGAGTGCTGAGTTCTGGTGCAGCTGTTTGCAAGGATTTCTACAGCTACCCCAAATTTGTTACACCATTTCTAAAATTTAAGGATCGCATCTGGAAAAGCATGCTCAAGGAACTTATCTAGGGCACCATCCTCTTAAAAGTTAACTTTACTGTGTCCAATGAATGAAATACTGAACAGCAGGCATATTATTTTTAAAAGGGATATAAAACAATAGCGAAGCACTGCCTGATTATATTACAGCATCTATCTTCTCATGTATCAGCAAAAACTAGCACTGAAGTATACCTAATTATCATATTTACAGTGGTACAGGTAGTAAAACAGTTATGTTTTGCATTGCTCAGGATGTTCAGGTCTGAAATAGATAAACTATGTGGGAGATTAGTAATAGGTAATTATTCTCTACTTACATATTCAGCTTCATATTTCTAAATTAAGGTAAGTGGAAAAAGCTTATAAAATATTCAGGGCTCTTTTATCTTTCCTCCTCCCTCTTATTAGAAACTGTGCATGAATTTGCATAGAATAAACTGAGCCCATAAATCATAGCAGAAACTGCAAGAACGCTCTTTGTAAGTTATAATTTAAGGTTAACTGTAGCACATTTTGCTTACTGTATTATTAATGACTTTAGTTCACTCATGACAAGATTACATATTAAAAATTGTTGGTAGACAAAACTCCAGTTCATAATCAATTTGCTTCTTAACCTTAGAAAGCCACTCACCGTGTTTTGATACTTCCAAAGAAGAAACCATCAGGAATAAAATCTATCAAGCAATATGTTACATTGGTCCTGCTCTTCAGTAGCTCTGATGTATTGGTCAAGAAGTTTAGGTGCAGAGCCTCACACAGAGCTTGAACTGTGTGCCCATGACATATGGCAGGTTGGAAATAATCTATTGTCTCCTGTGGTCTGTAATTTATGGCTGTGCCCAAAGGGAAAATTCCAGCAGAAGCACCTGGAGAGCTTCAGAATAGGGTGTTTAATGTGCTACTTCTGTTGGTCATCCTAATCTCTGTTGAAGAGGCATTAACCAGATATTCTCAGGACCACATTCATTTACATTGCAGGTATTCTCACTCTAAGTTCTCTTCTACTTGCTAAGAGAAACCACTGCTACCTAGACAAAATAATTCCATATTCATTACTATCTTACCACCAAATGTCCTGCTGAAACATAGGAACTGTTGTGTTCAACACTTCTTGTGCTTGAACACTATTGATGATCGTCAGATATTTACAGGACTTGGACCACCACCAACACATGCATCTGAGTCTGAAGCCTACATAACAGCCCACTTTTCCTTCCTTATGTTGTGGAACTACATTAAAAGAATTCCGTAACATTAATTTGCTAGTTTAGGTCCTTCTTGGCTTTCATGAGCTGTTTACTTTGCTTACAAATGATGACTCTAAAAATGCTATATCTGACTTTCAGGGAATCAAAGAGCTAGTTTCTTCTGAGTACATCAATGGTTTTCCAAGATCCACAGTGAAATAGCAGACTATAAGTAGGCTAAAATAAAAAAGTCTAACGAATACAAAAATATGTTCATACTTGTATAAACCTGTCATTCTTATATAGGACTAACTTGCAGTCCATAAGGTCTTTGACATAGCATAATTTGTCTCAATTTTTGTGGGGGTTTATTATTGTGGTTATTTTATTATGTTACTGTTGTATAGTTGTTATTTTCTATGCCTTGCTAAGTAAACCATTTACAGTGACTTAATGCTTCAGTCATGACAATAGTCTGACCAGGCTTTTAGCAACACGATTTGTCCTTGATACCATCCAAAACAAGAGCTTCCTGAAATCAACCAAAAGCTGTTCTTGTCCTTTGAATTTTACAGGAACTATTCACTTTGTTTGATAAACCTGAAACCAAAGGATAAATGCAATTTTTCCTTTGAAGACAGTTTCAGTATGAAATTAATATTAACACTTTATGTCCTAGAAATCAAATAGTCTTTTTGCATTTGCTTTAAATATAATATCAGAGGGTATTACTAGGAATATTAGGAATACTAGGAATATTAGGAAAATGTGCACTCTAATAATTATTTGCTTGATATTTATCATATAATCTTTTTGTACTGTCCTAAAAAATAGGAATGAGTGTTTAAACTTTCTCCTGTTCTTTTGATTTTCTTTTTCTTCTTTTTGGTAGAGAATAGTTAACATTCAGGTGAAATTTCTTTGTTAAGCACATTTTTGAAAACAAACATTTCAAATACTGCATTTCGATGCTGCCAAACTGAAAATTTCCTATAAGAAAGTGCTTTTACTCAAAATCAGGTGAAATATTGCAGAAAAGTACTGAAGGTCAAGACAAAGCACTAATGTGTAAGTTAAAAGACATAATACTTTTTTGTCTGCTTATCTTAAATTAGGAAAAGACCTCTTAAAATGCTGACTTCTTATCATTAATCAATATAGGAAATATTTCAATATTTTTCAATTTTCAATTATTATATAACACAAAAACATGTTGATCACTTATTATTTGTCCAGACTAATACTTCCTTCCAAAAATTGGTTTGTATAATTTGGTTGGTTGAGCCTCCCAATGGCATTAATCGTATATTCCCACAAAATTTCTATATTTTTTCTGATATAAAAAAAGCTTTCTGTGCTAGAAACAATTCACTTTGCAATCCCATTTTGTGCTCTCTTTTCTGCCTTTTGCAACGGTTTACTAGCAGGTGTCTTAGTCATTGCAAATCTTTTGTAAAGTACCTTTCCAAACCATGGTCCCTTAAAAGAAAAGAGCTGACACTCTTGTAGGTGTTAGCCATTCAGGTGTTCAGCAAAACCAGAAGGAAATAACTTGCTGGTGTAAAATTATCAACTTTGAAGATTTCATGTGGACTATTAATGCCACAGCTGCTCTAAACTATCCCTCTATGAATCACAAGATTCCAGAATGGGTCAGGTTGAAAAGGACCGCAGTGGATCATCTGGTCCTACTTCCCTGTTTANCTTAATTGTACGTCAGTAGTCTTCAAAATTCATAGTCTTTAAAGAAACATAAGATTTTTGGTCATACACTGAAGTTTCAAGGAAATAAAGAAGTAAGTGAAAGCTTTCATCTATTACACAGAAAAAGAATAATATAACCTCCCACTAAAATAAAAATCATCACTGACCTGCAGACAAGTTGTTTAATGTTTGTAACACAGGAACTGGACATCAAAGAATCAATTACATTGCAAGTAGATTGGAAATTGTAATATCTTTAATGTCTACATTCAGAGGCAAAAAAAAAGTGAATAAGTGTCCNATATCCCCAGTGACGGAGACTCCATCCCATCTCTGCACAATCTGTTCAAGTGAACTGAGCAACAAAGAAGTTTATTCTCATGCTCAGGTGGAACTTGCATATCAACTTCTTTTGTTTCCTTTTGTCCCATTGCTGGGCCCCCCAGAGCAGAGCCTGCTCCGTCCCCTGGCCCCTCCCTGCAGACCCTGGAGACAGGGATAAGGTTCTCTCTCAGTTTTCTTGTCTTGAGGCTGAACAGCACCAACTCTCTCAGCATTTCCTCCCAAGAGAGATGCTCCGGCCCCTTACCCTTCATGGACCCACTCCAAGAGTTCCACCTCTGTCTTGTCTCAAGGAGCCTGGAACTAGACACAGTGTTATGTGCCTTAATAGTCATTTGAATAAAACAAGCTGTTGTTCCCTCAATCCCTTGCAGGGATTCTAATTATCCAAATGTATGCTTTTCTTCTCCCAGATTTAATGAGAAGATGGGGTCATCTTCATTCCTCTCACTTTTTTTTTTTTTTTTTTTTTTTTTTAGAAACATCTTTTATACATCATATAAATCATTATTCCTCATCTACAAGAAACGGTCACCTCCTGCTGTTACAAAAGAGTATATGGAACTCATTTACTGTTCAGCTGTGGTCAGAAGTTGCATCGGGGAGACATGCACAATCATAAAATTATATAATCATGGAGCTTGGAGATTACCTGAGCAGTTCAGCTCAATGCAAGCCCAGTTAAAACAGTATTCCAGGAATTGTTTGTCAAAGTTTTAAATATGTCCAAGGATGTAGCTCAGCGAACTTTTCTTTCTGGCCAGTGTGGTGTTAGAATTTATCCTTACATCTACTCAGAATTCCCCAGGCTCCAGCTGTTCTCCACTGCCTTTACACCGTCCCATGTGCACCTTCAAGAAAAGTCTGGTTCCATTTCCTCTACAGCCCCCCACCACGCAGTTGTAGATGATCATGCCGTCAGATCTCCCTTCAACTTTCTCATAAGTCTGAGAAAACACAGGCCTACAAGACTTCCATCTTCATAGGTAGCTATTATCAGAAAAATTGGAATAGACTAAACGTAACAGGAGGGAGTCAGCCAGAGAGGCAGAAGAAATGCTATTATTTTTTTTCTGTTTTAATACAAGTTTCTTCCATCTAAAATAGTCCTAAAAAGAAGTGACAATACATAGCATTTGGGTTGCAGAGTTTTAATCAATACTTGACTGCACAGGAATGTGACAAGGGAAAAATGCAATTATTTTTGAGTACTATATAACAAGTTTGAACAGTATGACTGCTTTCACTATTGCAATATCCTCTGTACCAGAAATTTTTATTCAATAGAACTGTTTTGGCATGGTGAGATCATATAATGTTAGACATGGATCAAGAAACAGTGACTTCAGAATATCCAGTTTCAGAAACTACTTTTTACAGACTTGCAAAAAGCATGCTCCATTTCAGGAAAACAGCAGGCCTGCTGAATTGATAGAGAATTCATTTCTCTCTGAACATTACTATCTTATCTCTTGAAATTCCAGACTTTGTCTGACTTTGTTTCTTTGGCAAATCTGGAGAAAGATATTTTTGTACATAGATACTTTAAAAGGTATTTGTCTGGTAGCTGAGAGAACATAAGACAGGATAAAAAGAGGATGGAAATATGGTCATGTAGGCAACCAGGAAATAGTGATTCAGTATCTCACACAATGTAAAAATGAACCGATGAAATAATTATGACGCCAACTGAAAACAATTTTTAAAAGCATGTAATTCTGTTATGAAATTCACTGCCATATTATGGGGTGGTAGCTAAAGCCAAAAATATATACAAAAATTATGAACAATAAAGATATTACTGTCTAATAATTTTGTCTGCTTGGGAAGTTTGTCAGAAGAATGCTAGAAACTGAAATGCCATAGCAGGAAAATATTAATTCTGTGCTTGCCCAGTCTTTAACATTATTTTTATTTTGACTTTTTTTTCTGCTGGTCATTTTCAGACACCCAATACCAGGCAAGAAGGGCCCTTGATTTCACGAGGGGATGACAATTATTCCATAATAATAACTATGATATGACTAATTGAAAGACTGCCACCTCTGGAATTTGCTAGGACAATATTGCAGTCTGGCTTGCAGTCTATGACCATGCAGGCCATTTGCTGTCCTGCAGATTCCTCAGGATGATGAGGCATGGTGATAAACAGCAGTGCATACTGGCAGGAAACACCACACCACGGGAGTATTCTACTAACAACCACCACAGGTTGGACAAGCATGTGCCATATTCTCTCATGACATTAAGGGAATTCTTCCCTATAACACCCTTAGATAACAGTGAAAAGCATTAAACAATATTCTATGATGTAGGATCTCATGTCCAGATTAAGACAGGGAAAAAAAGAGAGGGAAGTGCGAAGCTCACCTTACACTGGCATCAGAAAACCAGGATTTCTTTTACTTATTTAATTCATACAGCTTGGAGTGAATTTTGCTTACTGATCCTAAGCCTTCTGCATGTATAAAACCACTGAACATATAAAACAGTGGTAAGGCTGATGAAAACAAGCAGAAAACTCTGGAAAGTCAAATTTCTGAGAGAGAACATGGTGCTGATAATATGTTCTAAGCCAGGTCACAGTCTCAATCTACGCATACGTGACTCACTTATAAGTTGGCCTTGATGATCATTATGCATCCCTTATAACTCAGAACATTCTGTGAAATCTGTGAAGTTTCTATCCCTGTTAGTGCAAAAAATGTGGTCTCAGTTCTCTTCATAGTAGGCAGGATCAAAATACGTACTACTTGGATTTGAATGCTATGGGTTTCCTATCTAAAATGTGGATTTTAAAAAAGAAAATTAACCTTGCCAAGCATCATTACATGACAGAGTTACCAAGAAACTCTCCAGAGTCCAACATTCGTGATTTATGAATCTATCTGAGTTCAGACACCTGGAAAATAAAAAGCATCGTGGTTAGGTCTTGTACAGTTTGGTAGTACATTAGTTATAATATTGTTGTCATTGAGAACCACATGTGTAGCTATGCAGTGGCAATAATATTTATTTCTACCAGCAAATTTAATTCAGATCCTATATATCAGTAAAGTCTCATTAATTCCATCAAAGAAAAAGGTAGGACAAAATTCTGGCACAACTCTTTGGCTAAGGAAGGTTACCTTTAAATATATGAAGCTTAATTTGATAACAAACCAAAAGTCTACCAAATCCAGAACATCGGCTCTTTTCTATTCACTTTTATTTCTCATATAATCATTATCACAGATGTATCTAAGAACCTTCCAGTAAAAAAATGAATATATTTTATCAACTTAAGTTTCTCATTTAAATGTGTACGAAGTTTATAGCAAATTATATTCTATGCATTGATAGTGCCATTCTCAGGTACATAATACTGTCATTTATAATATAATTAACAGAGAGAAGAATTTTAACTTCTAGAAGAGGGTGGAGCATTTTAAACAAAACAAAACAAAAATCTTACCCATGAATACTGGGAATAGATCAGACTTTTGCATGGATGAAGGTGTCTGCTAAAGGAGACTTTCCTGGGACACATCTTTCTTCAAAGTACTTGGTTCTGATACCTACATGTGTTTTAACCTTCAGTCATCAGAATAGCTGCATTTCAAACAGTGACCAAAATGAACTTCAGTAGAGAAAAAATGCTCAAGTCAGCTTTTACAAATCACATTAACTTCTGTGAGAGATCAAAATGGAGAACAAGAACAATGTACTATGACAAAGAAATGTTTACTTTTTTTTTTTTTCATAAAAAGTAAAATAAGAATAAAAATATTTTCTATAGGAATATGTGCGGAAATCAGGTCTGGATACTATTTGAAACAATTTATTTTTTAAAGTTTTTAATCAATTTACATTTGGATGCAATTAATTCTATCCTCTCTTCTGTGAAAATATATCATAGGAAAATTATTCTGGTGCAAATGAACCTCACTGAAAATCTTCATTTTGTTTAGGTTTATATTTTGTTTAGGTTTTATATTGACTGAATTTGTACGCATCTTCACTTTCCCTATAGATTTTCAACCATTGTCTATGGCGATGCTTGCAGTGTTTCCTGAGGAGTTCAAACTGGAACACTTGCTGACAAAGAAATATTGCCCTTGATTTCTCTGGTGGAGAAGGGTTTGTGCAAATCTAAATAAGTACCCTTTTTTGCTATGCAGAAATTTCAGAAATTGCATGAGATGTAAATTTGGAAATGTTACTCATTTGCAGACTAGCACCTGCTGTGTTTTCAATATACAGGTCACGAGTTCGCAGCAAACCCCACAGAATTACTGAGTACTCAAGCTTTTGAATCTCATCAGAGCACACAAGCACATAAGTGATCATTGTTGCTTTAAAGAGTTGTTCACAAAACATTGCAAAGATGATACACATTTTTGAAAAAGCAGCAGTTTTGCTGATTATCCATCATTTGAATCACAATCATGGACAAATTTCACACCTCCATTCATCGTTGACTTTTAGTTTAATATTTTGCACCAGTTATTTAAGTTCTGGGAACATTATCTGGGAAATGAATTTGACCTATGAGCAGTGGTTTTAAAGAAAGGAAAAACAGAGTTGATGACAGCAGTCATGATTTTCTGAAACAATTTTCAACCTTGTATTTGTGGAAACCAATAGGAGCTGTGACTGTTCATAGTATGTTAAACTGTGTTCAAGCAAAATTTACGTTCAGAGGATTCACAGCACTTTTGAGATTGTGTGCTACAGACCTCCTTGTGTGCTCAGCTTGCAGATGCTCTGAGCTTATTTCAGCCCTAACAAAAGAACACTGGAACTTGTGCTCAAGCTATAGCACTTTACACATTTAGCTTGACTATATCTAGTTCAAGCCTTAAATGTCAGACAAGATGGCAGCTATGGAGTAAGTGGGGATTGAAACAAAGACCTTTTAGAATCAAAAGCATAGTCTGTGCACTGCTGAATATATCAAGCTTTTTGGAGAACCTTGAATGTACATAATTATACAGTGATCCAGATAATTATTTGGCAACATGCTAGAGGAGAAAAGTACATTCCCAATTGCATGTTTGTCCCTTTATAACAAGGTAGAGATGAAACTTTGTAAAAAATTCCCTACTCTTTTCCTTGTCTTCATTACAGCTATAGCTTTTATGATTGGCCTGAGATATGTCTCCCCACTTTTTCTACAAATAATCCCTAGAGAATTCTCAGTAAGTTGATAAAATACCCTTCCTTTCCAATATGGAAAATTTTGGCTATGTGTTTTCTATTCCAAATGTCGCTGTCTAGCACTCTGAATTTTACTTATGAAAAATTACTCAGATGAATTTTCTAGAGCTAAAAATGCAACATTAAATTAATGGAAGCTTGCAGTGTGATAGGTCTTGGACAAAAGAGATCAGTTCTCAACAGAACAGGACTCTAGATTAGATGATCTATTTAAACTAGGTGTTAACAGGGCAACATAAGCCTATGCAGACTGATAAATTTCCAATCAAATTACAAATCTCAGTCTCAGTTTGTAACAAGGTTCAATTAATTTATTTATTTTGTGTTATGTGTGCACTTCTAACCTGGTTATCCATATATTTAGGACAGGAAGTGTTGGGTTGAATTAGTCATTCAATTTCCTTTCAAATGTAAAAATTATATGGTATAGTCCCTATAGCAGAGAAATATTTTGGGTACCACCACAGTCCATATATGTGGGGCATTTTTCCCTCCATAATATTATGTTTAGATCTATCTCTAATTTGCGTACATATATAGACAAACCAAGAGAGATCATCAGTGCATAGAAAAGTTTGGGTTGAAGAGGCCTAAAGATCATCTCATTCCAGCCTGATGACATAGGCAGAAAACCAAGTTGCTCAGAGTCCTGTCCAACCTGGCCTTGAACACTTCCAGGGATGGAGCATGAACAGCTCTGTCCAGCACATCAGTACCTCAACACCCTCACAGTAAATATTTTCTTAATATCTAATTTTAACCTACTCTTTTTCAGTTTAAAGCCACTATTCTCTTACTCAATGCCCTTGTAGAAAGTCCCTCTCCAGCTCAATTGTAGTCCCTTTTAGGAAGTGGGTGATGATAGAAGGTCTCACCAGAGCCTTCTCTTCTCCAGGCTGAACATGCTCTGTCCCATAGCACCTCTACAGAGGTTCTCAAGCCTTCTGAGTATCTTTGTGGCCTCCTCTGGGCTCACTTCCAGAGGTTCACCACTCATACCATTCTCATGTTGGGATCCCCTCCCTCTAGAACAACCAGCTACCCTGCCTGATATAATTTGCAAACTTCTGAGCGGTTGCTCAATCTCACTGTTCTTGTCTTTGACCGAAATGTAAAGTAATACTGGTCCCAACATCGAGCCCTGAGGAAAGCCCCTGAAACTGTTGTTCCCCTCTTTGTGGGAGGGAAAATTCTGTCCAGGCCCTGTGCACTCTTTAAATTGAAATGGTCTAAAGCTCAACAATAATTCTTTGCTTGTGGAAGCAGATTTGTTTATTTTTTGGATGACCTAAACCAGTAGATAAACAAATCTCTTCCCTTTTTCTTTTTACAGGTTAGTTGGAGAATAGATCTGCTTCCACCAGCTTTGCATGCGTTTGAACATCAGCCCCTCCCTTAAACACCCTGACTAATTCCAAAAGGCCTCTCTTTCATCATCTATTCTCATAGTTCCATTGCATTAAGGGCTCCTGAATTTCCACAGCAAAATGAAAGATGAGATTTTTCAAGAAACTCAGTTATTCACAGAGGTCTTGCAGCTTGATCTTAGTTCTCTGTAGTTACCTCTTCATTGCTCGGAAACATCGTGAGTTACAAACAGAGAGAAATGTTTACTCAGTCTTAATCATGAATGTGGGTGAATGACTAAGGTCCCCAAATAAATCAATAGTGCTGGAATAGGAAAGCACCTCCTTCTGGGCCACAGGTACTTCAGGACAGTGAAAGTAAGGATGACGGAGCCCTTATTGGCTACCTTTCCAACATGAAAAAATCAAATGCAATTTGTCCAGATTAGTGGGCTTAGTCTCTTTCTGATTATCTGGTGCCACAAATATGTGACCCATGCCTATGCCTCTGATTTTTAATAAACACATTTGCTAGGTCCAATAGTTCGGCAATTTGTACAGAAAATTAGATGTAATTTGCCCTGAATGCCACTGGTTTCTCAGATAGTTCAAAAAAATGCCAGGCAGTTCAACAAATAACTACAACATCTCTGCAACTGAATCAGGCTGGAGATCAGGTTTCCTTGATGAAGCTTTCTGTTGTCTGCTTCAGATCCGGGCTCTCCTCTACTTTCAATCTCCATAACCTTTTATATATCCTCTCCAGCTTTCTTCCACGTTCCTTTTTCTGAGTCCAATTACTTCCTACTCTTCCTTAGAAGCACTCAGCATAAAGGATCTGATGTAATGACAAATGAACTGATTTTTCTCATCGAAATCAAGGATATTGGTGCAGACTCTCCCACAAGTGTCACCATGAAAGGCTACATCTGCTCTCTCAGACCTGTGCCTTCCCTTCCCTGCCACTGCCCTAGCATTTGCAGAGGTACCAATGGATTTTGGATACTTGTTACATTTAGTGATCTGTCCTGAAAGCCTAATAAAGAGATGTAAGAGAGATGGTGATGGTGAAGATGGAGACAGATGGAAGTAGTGCTTGTTTTTTTTTTTTTTTTTGATGTTCATCTTTTGGCAGTGCCCTCCTCCACCTTACTGCCCAGTGAGGGACACAGATGGCTGCTGCCTGTTCCAGTTAGCTTGAATAGCCAGTAGGAGCCTTTGGGGCTCTTAAAAAAGTCTCCCTCTAGGGTGCTTTCAGCCCCATCCCTAAATAAAGTTTAAAATTTTGAAATATTATATGGAAAGTTTTCTCTAAGGAATGCCAAGTTCATACAGCAAACCTGTTATCTTTTTTCTCCCACTCTTGTCTATATTATTTTTATTTCCTTTTTATTCCTCCTCCCTCACAACCTCCTTTCTGTCCCCTCAGCCCCCCTTTCTTTCCTTTCTGTTTCTCTTCTTCCTTTGCCACCTGCTCCTGGCTTTCATTTTTTGGTTTTCCCCTTCTCTGGCAATACAAATATCTCCCCACCCACTCCAAGAGCACTGTTGTGCAAAATGGGTTTTGTTTCACTGGGCAGTGTTGCAGCAGCTTTTTGCTGCGTTTTAAACATAAATTCCAACAATAATATGAGTACTTAGGTTTAAAGCTAAAAAGAGTATCTCACAGAATAGGAATATTTTAATTTGAAATAATAATAGGGCTAAAGTCTCCTTAAAGTGATGCTTTATGGAGTAGGAACCCCACAAGATTTCTGTGGAACTGAATAGATGGGGAAGAAATAAAAAGAGACATCCCACCCCTTTTCTAGGTTATTTTTTTTTTTCCTATAATTACCAATAACCCACTATTAGGCTTCAAGGACAAAAATAACTCTTAGACTGTATAGATATCACATCAGAACTAGTCTTTTCCCCCCTGGCAGCAGTTTGGAAAGATGATTCCTCACGGCACCTGAAGTCTATAATTGTCAGATCACTCATTCCCATGGAGAAGTCCAGGCAGGTGGTATGTGCTCTGTGATTATTTCTCTTT